>JALJCO010010650.1:0-577500 GCA_023101725.1 Atherinomorus stipes | reverse complement strand
GCTTTTCGTCACTGTTGGGTACAAACCTCCTATCTCCATTTGACATAATTAAAACTCTCTACATCATGTAAGTGTGATTTGTTGAAAATATTCAAAAAATAAATGAAGTGTTTCTATGCAGAATCAGTTAAATCTGTTTTTTCTAAATGGTGGTTAACTTGTTTTGGAAAACAACTCTCATATATATACACTTTTCTCACCATTATGAGACAAAACACACTGTTGAATATTGGTCTGAATTTCTGCTTCTTATTTATTTTGTGTCATCCTGCTTTGATTGTAGTTTGGAGAGGAGGTGTCTGTGGCATCCAGCGTGGCGCTTGTGTCGGATCGCAACTCAAACCAAACAGCAACAAGCCCCCAGATCCACCCATCTGTGTCTGGGGATCAGGACCCTGCTGCTGCTCTCTGGGGGAGCCATCAGGATTACACACAGGCAAGATGAAAGAACATTACGTGAATTGTCAAAGTTGGTTTTTAAGGATAAGAAATATCTGCTTTGCAATTGCACAAATTTCAGGACAACACTGAACTAAGAAATCAGTTTCCATCCAAATGTATAACTTGACTTAATTACATTTTCTGAAAATCAGCTACATAAAATTCACACAAGGAAACTAAACCTAAACCTTTTACATTTCTGTGATTGTACTTAGTTTATCAATGTGCAATATTTCCCCTTTTTAAATGGATAAATAGAAACAAAAAAAAGTTAACAATGTAAAGCCTGGCAGCAAAGTGCACAGCGAGTTAGGGTTGGGTGATATGTAAAATTTTTCTATCGGTTCAATACAAATGTATTTATATAGCACAATAACAAAACAACTGTTGCATCACAACAAAATAATTGACATTTGTCAGTCCAAAAAATAACAATGGACGATATATTCACACAGGTGATGTCTGGACTTTTTTCAGCATGACAAAAGTAAAAGTTAGATGGAATCAGCACCACCCCTAGATACATGCAGATCGTGCAGGCTGCATGGGGCCTCAGGTTACCAGGAGGGCCTTTGTTTGATTGTTCATTGCCTGGAAAAAAAAAAAATACTAATACATCTTGGCACATACATAGATGCATGAATGGCGTGACCTTGCTGTGGCCCCCTAAAACCGCTAGTGTTTAAAAGGCACAGCGAGGCGTTTCACGTCTCCTCTCCTGCTGCAGCACCAGCACATGGCTCTGCTTTTTCTTAGCAACAGGTGAGGCAAAGCCATGCACCGATGCTGCAGTATGAGAGGAGACGTGATCTGTCTTAATGTGACTTTTAGATACTAGTTGTTTTAGCCACATGGTAAACATGTCAGTTGTCCTGACAATTTTAATATTCTTGCCTTCATCCCGTCTTACTTTTACTTTTGCCATGCTGACTTAACACGTATACCTAGAAAAAAAAACGCTCTAAAAAAAAAAAAAAGAAGAAGAAAAAAGCGTTTAATGGTTCAGCAGATTGTCAATGGTCAATATATTTGTTCGGTTGCTCAACCCTTCAGTGATTTACATAAGACATAAAGACTTACGGTGTGTTCAGACCAAGCGCGATTTGGGCGTCAAAATCGCGCCTGACGCCCAAAGTTGGACGCTTGGTCACTAAAAAGTCAGACGCTTGATTTCCAGCGTCTTGACGCTCTGACGCGCGGCGAGAGATTTCCAGCCAAGCCGCGCTCGCCGCGCCGTGGGAGGAGCCTCTCCTTTCTCTTTTCCCTTTCACTGCTCTGTCTGCACCATGGCAGGTGCAGGAGAGAGAGCGGCTCGGCTTAATGTGATAAATAAAGCAGGGAACGTCATCGTGGGACATCTCTGCTCTGTGTCCGGTCCACAAAATGATTCCAGGTGTTCTGACTGTGATGAGTTTCATCATTACTTCAGGAGCTGCTGGCGAGCGGCGCTTTCAGCCGTATGATCCGGCCCAATTTAACGTCCCGCTGTCCCGATGGGGGGCAGCATTATCAGCCCAGTACATCCCATCAGGACAGCAGGTCATCAAACCACCGTTCAGAAACCGGGACCGGACACAGATCACATTTTGTCCTCCTCTGTCTTCAGATAGAGAGGAGATTCCCCTGGTTTTTCTGTGTGTTTCCTCCTGTCAGAAAAAGTGTGTCTGTGAAATGACTCGCTCTGATTGGTCGACGCCCCGCGTCAAGACGCCAAAGTTCAGATTTTCCAACTCCGGCGTCTGACGCCCTTGACGCGCGTCAAGGGCGTCAAACGCTCAAAATCTTAAAACTCGACGCGCGAAACGCGCGTACGCGCCCGCGCGCCGCGCCCGACGCGCGAAACGCGCCGCAGGTTTTTCGACGCCTCCTCGACGCGCGTCGGCCATTGACTTTGCATGTAAACCTGACGCCCTTGACGCCCAAATCGCGCTTGGTCTGAACACACTGTTAGAGCGAATATTTTTTGAGTTGTATATTTTTCCATCCATAAGTCATGTGATTCCACCTAACATTTATTTATTGAACTTGTTTGTGATGCACTTTGTTGGACCAAGTCACTATTCATCTGTTTTTAATTGTATCTGAGCATTTTAATTGAAAATGCTTTAACACAAAGCTGAAAGCAAAAGAGACCATTATAAAAACCCCATGGAGATATTTGGCAGTTTGATGCTTTGTGATTTTGTGTTATCAGAAAAATCTGAAATGGACCGATTAATAGATTTGAAGTTTTTACTTGGGCCTAACTGTACACTCATTCTTTTGTTTTCAAGTTGCTGAAAGTGTTCTTTTGCTTTAGGACATACAGAGGATGTTATGGCCTCAAAGGACTGACTGTGCCCATGAATACCCAAGTATTCCCCCTCCTCACCTGCTTCCAACCTATTACCTTCCTCCTGAAACACAGGGCCTCAGGTCAGTAGATTTCTCTGAATTAGTATCTTTTGATACAGTAAAGCTGCATTACAACTGAGTTTATATCATTCCTTTTCATGTTTTTTTCATAACAATAAACACAGTGTAGTCATGTATGTTGCTTTTGTATTGCATTTTAACCACAACTTTAAAGTGCTGATGACACGACCTTAACTTCAACTAATTTTGCCATACAACAACACACCAAGACAAAATAAGTAGTTCTGTGCAGTTAGAAGTTAATCAGACGTGTATTTACATAAAAGTACGATGTTTAGGAGGCTAGGCTAAATGCTAATAGCTTTTCAGTCGCCAACATAGCTGCCATGTTGTGTCGTCAGCAACATACAGAATTGTGGTCCACCCATTGAGTTACATGTATAATCTAAGCCGTGGAAAACATGAAAGATGCTCCAGAACAGCTAGATTGGAACTGGTTTGTGTGCTGAGATCATCAGCCAGTTCAGAAACGTGTGATAATGCTGAGGAATTTGGGGAAATCACATTTTATAAATTAGAACCAGAGTAGAACTGTAGCCAGCTGCCTACAGTCTGTCTCCAGCCTCAGGTCCACTGGTTCAGCTAAAAGCCCGCAAGACCACACCGAGGGAACTCAGAAGTGTAAGGAGCGACCCAGAACAACATAAGCAGACCCACCACTCGTAAGGAGCTGCACCGGTTTGACATAGAGCCAGGTGTGACAGAGACACTCGTTCCCTGCGTTAGCTCGTGGCTAACGGCTAGCCGCGGTAAATAATTAGCCTTTAAAAATGAGAAGAAAACAACTTACATGGTTCCAGTCGACTTTTAAATAGTTCCCGTTTATAAGGATGAGGATTGAGGGAAGGATGCATATTGCAGTTTCATTGTGTTAGAAGTCTCAACACGTTGGTGCCTGAAGCTCCAGTAAACAGATGCTGTAGACAGGAGAGACGAGCAGACGGGCTCTTACTGCTGCTTACTGTTTCCTGGTGAGTGTGACTCCGACCTGCTTCTTTATCCTCTAAAATTCTAAATCTGTAGGAAACCTAAATAAACTAACACTGTACTTACAAGCTTTTAACCATAAACTGTCAATACAATTTGAAGGCTGAGTTTTTACTGTTTGTCTGTAAAACTGGAAAAGGAACTTAAAAACCACTATGAAGCCATTTACTTCATTTTTAAATAAGCAGCGAAGAAGACGCTCTTGCAGACTTCATATCTGGTTTCGGCTCACAGCGCCACAGTCTGGTCAGATGTGCTGAAAAGGAGCAATGTTTTCTAATAACTCATCTATGCAGCTGCGCTTGTTTCTGTTACATAGATCATCATGAAGAATTTTTTGGTTGATAAAACATGGCAAAAAAAAATGTCAAAAACGTGTCATCAGCACTTTAATGCTGATATCTAATGGTTGACTTGTGTGCACATAGAGTGAGTCATTGTCATGTTCTTATCTGTTGTCTTACATCCTTTATAAACTTTGGAAGCCATGCTCTTTGCTCTCAAGATTTACTCCAGCTATCAGTTCCTAGACCCTGTACTAGCACGACAGAAGGACATTTATATATTCTGCTTCTTTTTCTTGAGATTGGCTTCAAAAGCTGATCTTTACCTAAAAGCAACTTTATTTAATCTAAAAGTTGACAGACCAAGAGACACAGTCCCAAAAGAATATATATACTCAAGATTAGGTCACACATATAGGCCACTTTGTGGGTTGCGCTTCAATCTCACAAAGAGTTATCGACAAACCTCAAGAGGAAATGTAGCCTGGTACACCAGCCTGACCAACGCCATGTATGAGATACACGGCAAGTCAGTCTGGGTTCCCTCCGCTGGAGACTGATTTCCAATGCAAGACGAGAGGCGGGACTAACAGGAGGAAAGTGAATCGAAGAGAACCAATCAGAGAAACACGGAAGTGACTGTAGCTGGCGTAGTTCAGCACTCTGTTGCTATGTTTCTATGGCGACACCAGAAGTCAGCGTTTACACGTTGTTTTTCCCTCTCTATTTAATGTAATTTTCTTGTGTATATTAACATAGAATATTTGGTTTTATTATTATCAATACTCTGTTACATGTACGCATTGTATATTGCTGAACTACTAATATGAGAAAGCATTGGTGTCGCACGTCATGCGACTATGACCCGGGAGCTGTTAGTTGGGCACCAAAACAGAGCAGAAACAGCGATGGAGACGTCGGAGGAGTTTTACGTTCCTGTTAATAATTCTACTGCTGCACTGTGATTGGTCCGGTCAATTTTTTACCGGAGTGGAAATCATTTCCCAATGGAGGAAACCCAGACTGACTTGCTGTGTATCTCATACATGGCGTTCGTCAGGCTGGTGTACCAGACCAGAGGAAATGGCAAGCTTTTGCATTTTTAAGCTGCACATCAAACTAAAAAATGACTTGCAAGTGAAATTTGTCTTTACTGTGTGCTTTCAGCCCAGTGGCAGCTCTCCTCTATGGAGGCAACAGTGCTTCCCAGACTGTGGCTGTGCCAGATTGTAGCCCCATCCCACAACCATATCCAGCCCTCCTGCCTGCCTCATTAGACTGGCCCCTGGAAGAAAAGGAGCTGCCAGATCCCTTCGCCTCTGAGGTATCTCTCAAGTTGTTCATTGTGTGTGAGAGAGTTGTTCAGCAAAATGACTACTTTGGATAATTACAAAATATGACACATCTTTATAACGTAAACTTTCACTGTATATTCTTTGCAAAAACAAATCAAATGATGAATATTGTATTTTTTTTTTACAGATACTACAGTTGCATAGTGGAGGATGGACTCTGGAGCAAATTGGCAACAGAATAGCTCAAGCTATGAAACAAGTAAGGGAGTTCTTCACCCATCTTTTCTCAGAGGTCTGCATTATGTGTTGTAAAATACTTGAACATCTAACACAGTGAATGGTGGCAGATGACATTTTTGTTGTCTGATTGACTCTGAACTTAAATTGCATCGAGCCACAAATGCAAAAGCACTTCAGTTGTGTTTGATTAATAAAATGTCTCCCATCACATCTCAGATTTGATTATGAGTATTTCCAAACACTCTAACATTCTTCATTTCTCTGATACCAGCTTACATCAGTACTAACAGAGGTTTGTTTGTGTGTGTATAGGCCACTATACCCCACTGGCAGGTCTACAATGAGGCAGCACTATTTTGGCGAGCCAAAGGCAATGGCAGCCGTGCCCTGCAGTGCCTTCGCCAAGTACTGAGCTCAGCTCCGCCTTCCCACCGCCTCTTGCCCCTCACCAACGCCGCTAACCTGCTGTTGCACCATGGCTTGACCACCCATGCACAAACACTGCTGGAGCATGCATTGGCACTCAATTCTTCCGAGGTAAAGGCACATAAGACAACTTAAAGGAACAGTACACCCACACAATGATGTGGGTTCATTTTCTACTCACCCTCATGCTGAGCACGACTGTGGAGCACTTTTGTAATATCTCAAATGCAGCCGGAGATCGGACAGGTTTTCGTTTTCCCCCAACTTTCATAAAATGGAGTTCACTGGCGACTGAACCATAAAGGTCCTTAAAAGTCCATAAAATGGAACCCTGTCTGATCTCTGGCTGCATTTGAGATATTACAAAAGTGCTCCACAGTCTTGCTCAGCATGAGGGTGAGTAGAAAATGAATGCACATCATAGGGGATTATCCCGCTAGGCATTTCCTCTTCCGGGCCACTTTAACAATAGCTGTCCCTGCTCTGTTTCACTTTGAAATTTGGATAAACGCCAACCATACTGAAGTTTTCATTGATTCCCGACTGAAGTGATGCTAAGGAATAAGTGTATCAAAGCGATTGATTCATCGCGGTGAAGGGCCGAACTTTATAATAAAACAACGTAGCACGTTTGTTTGTAGCCGGCAGACTGCACAGCTGGTGTTAGCAGGCTAACGTTAGCCAGCTTGATGACGTGCCTAACTTTGTGCGGCTGAAAACAGACAAGCATCTGAAAACGTCTCCTTTCGTGGCAGTCCCCAGTTGTTCCACTGGAAACGGGGAGGTACAGACCCGATTTTCAGATGTTTGTGTGTTTTAAGACGCACAAAGTTAGGCACATCAGCCGACGTTAGCCTGCTTATGCTAACACTAGCTGTGAAGTGCTGGTGTTGTGCCGCACCGGCTACAAACAAACGTGCTACGTTGTTTTATTATAAGGTTCGGCCCTTCACTCTATCGAATCGCTTTGATCCACTTCTTCCTTAGTAACACTTCAGTCTGGAATCCATGAAAATTTAAGTAGGGTTGGCGTTTATTCAATTTACGAAGTGGAACAGAGCAGGGACATTGAACTGGCCCGGAAGTGGACCGTCTAAGTGTTTCAAGTTCTGGAAACCAGAACACGGAAGCGTGATAATCCCCTATTCTGTGGGTTTACGATTCCTTTAAAGCTTATCCATACAGTTTGTCACATACATAATACAGTTTGAATAACAGCACAGCTGTTGTGTCTTAACTGGTGTATATTGGAATTTTTGTCAGGTAACACTGCTGTTGTCAATGCACAAGTGTGCCAGCGTTGATTACAGTCTAACAAAGCAGTGGAGTCATCACATTTTTATCACTTTCTTTGTTTTTGTGTGTCAGTATAAATGGAATTGCATATACAAATGACAAATTGAGCCATCCATATACTTAAGGTGCATATATAGTAAAAATAAGATCCCAATTTATCAGCTGTGAAAAAGTCTCTGAAAAAATAACCTGGCCTATAACACCAGTTTAGGAGTAATTAAATCCAAAGTCATGCACAGGCTTCTCTTTCTTGTTTTGTTTTGTTTTTTTTGGGGGGGGGGTTTGCTTTTATTTGTGGGAGGGGTGACGTACACTATATTGCCAAAAGTATATGCTCACTTATCCAAATTATGGGTATCAGGTGTTCCAGTCACTTCCATGTCCACAGGTGTATAAAATGAAGCTCCTAGGCATGCAGACTGTTTTTACAAACATTTGTGAAAGAATGTGTCGCTCTCAGGAGCTCAGTGAGTTCCAGCGTGAAACTGTATTAGGATGCCACCTGTGCAAGAAATCCAGTCATGAAATTTCCTCGCTCCTAAATATTCCACAGTCAACTGTCAGCTGTGCTGTAAGAAAATGGAAGTGTTTGGGAACGAAAGCAACTCGGCTACGAAGTGGTAGGCCATGTAAGCTGATGGAGCGGGGTCAGCAGATGCTGAAGCGCATAGTACCAAGAGGTCACCAACTTTCTGCAGAGTCAATCACTACAGACCTCCAAACTTCATGTGGCCTTCAGATCAGCTCAACAGTGCACAGAGAGCTTCATGGAAGGGGTTTCCATGGTCGAGCAGCTGCATCCATCCATACATACATCACCAAGTGCGTTGCAAAGTGTTGGATGCAGTTGTGTAAAGCAGCCGCCACTGGACTCTAGAGCAGTGGAGGCGTTCTCTGGAGTGACAAATCGTGCTTCTCCATCTGGCAATCTGATGGACAAGTCTGGTTTTGGCAGTTGTCAGGACAACGGTACTTGTCTGACTGCATTGTGCCAAGTGTACAGTTTGGTGGAGGGGGGATTAAGGTGTGAGGTTGTTTTTAGGAGGTGGGCTTGGCTCCTTAGTTCCAGTGAAAGGAACTCTGAATGTTTCAGCATACCAAGACATTTTGGACAAGTCCATGCTCCCAACTTTGTGGGAACAGTTTGGAGCTGGCCCCTTCCTCTTCCAGCATGACTGTGCACCAGTGCACAAAGCAGGTCCATAAAGACATGGATGACATGGATGATGAACTTGACTAGTCTGCACAGAGTCCTCACCTTAGCCCGGTAGAACACCTTTGGGATGAATTGTAGTGGAAACTGAGAACTAGGCCTTCTCGTCTGACATCAGTGTGTGACCTCACAAATACGCTTCTGTAAGAATGGCCAAAAATTCCCTCAAACACACTCCTAAACATTGTGGACAGCCTTCCCAGAAGAGTTGAAGTTGCTCTTGCTGCAAAGGAGGACCAGTGTCCTACTGAACCCTATGGATTAGGAATGGGATGTCACTTAAGCTCATATGTGGGTCAAGGCAGGTGAGCGAGTACTTTTGGCAATAAAGTGTGTATTAAAAGAGGAGTGTGAATTCAGTGAAAGTTAAGAATAAACTTAGCAGCAACCACAGCAAATGATATGTCCAATGTTCTTCTTCAATGTTCAGAATTTGAAAATATGGTAGATAATGGCCATTGAATGATCATTATTGAAGTCACCTTATCCACTCACTTTAAATTGCAACTGCACCCATCTTAATTTTGTTGTTTAAGCATCAAGACTTCTTCTGAACATTGACGTTCACATTACCTATCAGCTAATGTTCCCCTGTCTTGTTTTGTTTTCCTCCCTCAGCCTCACACCCTGTTTAGCCTGGTGAGCATGCATTTGGCCCAGAGCAATGTGACAGGTGCTCTGGCTTTGTTCCGCCACATCCTGGAGACAACCCTTTCCTCCTCGTCTTCCTTCTCATCCTTTGCCGACTGCGAACAGTGTCGCAGCAGCTTACCTTTGCTGCGCTGTCTTCAGTTCTACCCCTTCCTTTACAATCTTTCTCAACAGCCCTGCGCACGTGAGTACCTCAAAACACATACATTGTTTCTGTACATTCAAGTGCGTATTTTATGAGAATTTATCACTTTTTAAGGACACAGAGCCCTTTGGGATTTATAGCAGGATTTAAGTGGGGTTATTTTAGGAAAATGTTCATATTAACAAGGTGTATTGTGTACTTTCATGTCAGTGTTTTGGAGAAGGTCACAATTTGTCTTGGTATGTCTTACATTATATATCAGTACCTGGCCTTGCAGTGATGAAATATTTTTTCAATGTATCATAAATGGTACTTTGGACTTTTTTTTTTTTTTTTTACAAAGAGGGATCTAACATTGCTTTATCGTTTCTTTTTTCCTTTGTTTGCTTGGGGATGCACCTTTGTTATTCTCAGAGAATTACTTATGGTCTGAATAAAATCAACTTCCTTGCCATTAGTAACCTATATTCAAGCGCTATCACCACATAAAGCCAGTAGTGATGATGATAGCTGGTCTTATTTACTGGTTTTATGCATGACTTTAGATTACAGCAACAAGAAGTGTCTCCCAAATTGAGTTGAGATTAAATGAGTTATCATTACAGATGAAATGACATTAATTCATTTTTTAAACTATATTTTCTCCTCTTTGGTTTATAAATGGTAGGGAAATTTTTTTTTTTATTTTGCATACAGTGAAAGACTATTGGACGCTGCCTGTACAGTGTGTTGGAGCTAGACAGATCAGTTTATACTAATGCACATAATTTCATTGTTCATAACAGCAGGATCAGATGTATACATAAACAGAACCTTTCCCTTTTACCTGTGCATTTCAGTTTGATTTTGTATGATGTGTGAAAATATCAAATTATATATAAACTCTTGTGCTGAAACAGCTGCTCACCCTAGTAAGAAAACATCCCCTTAGGTAAATTCTTCAAGTAACAATTTCTTTACTGCCTTTAAACTAAGATGGAACAGAAGATTAAATAAGATACAGAGTGACTATGTTGTTCCTCTGAGTTTTATGTGGACATTAGACTCAGAAACCCCCCTCTAAGCTGTTAAAACAAGTATGTTGTGTTTCTGATCTGAATAGAACCTGCACCTTTGCCTTCGTATCAGTGGGAGTGAGGAGAAAAGTGCTTTGCAGTGGAGGAATTTTGCCACTCAATAATTTAAGTTGCAGAAAATAGCTTTGGAGGCTAAATTTAGACAGGGCTATATTTTACCCACTGAAGCTAACTATCACTGCAATAAAGTACACAGAGTTATTGAGGTCAAACAGGCACTAAATTAAAAAAAAAAAACACACACACACACACACATATTTCCATGAAAAGGTTTTAATTAATACTAAAATAAAGTCAAAATTATATAAAGTCATTTAATGCTGCATTTGCATCCTCATTTTTAATCTGGTTGGAGTAATGAAAGAATTCTGATATTGACAAATTATTTTTCCCTTTTTACACAAAAACATAATACTTTTTTTTTGATAATACTTTTCGAAGGTCTGCTCAATCATTTTCAAAACAGGGGAAGTGTAAACACTTACAGTAAACACTCTACAAATGTAAACAAAATTAAGGAGTGACTGGCTTTATGTGAAAAAGCAAATGGAAGGTGAGACCTAATTAATGTTTCCAACTCAAACACTGTAACAACAGAAATCAGTGGACAGATATGTTGCAATGACAGTATGAGTTTCCATGTTTAAAACTGTAAAAATTCTTAGCCAGAGTAAACGGAAACAATGAATGGAGTTTGAATATTGTGGAGACAAAAGTCTCAAAGGATTGAAAAGTCAATCAGCTAAAGTTGCTGCATGTCAGTGTATGAAATGCATCACTGTCTGTTGTAGAAACTGATGCAAAATCTGCCACACTTCAGTTTTGATTTATCCATTATATCAAGGTACTAAGAACTAATGTTGAATGTAACATTGACTCAATACTTTAATGATTTCAACATACATTACTACGAGGGGTGGGCGATAGAAACGGTATAGGATAGAAATAATATAAATGTGGCCATTAAGAGACGGTAGAGAGCATCAACACTGATTTTTTAAGTGTTCATATTTGCACTAGGTATTGCAAGTTTGAAATTTTGTTCTATATGTTAACAGAAAAAAATCTTTTGAACTTGAATGATTTTCTTTTTAAGACATAAGGTTTTGCACAATAAGTGTTCTTAAAATGTCAAACTATACTTTTTAGGAGTGTTTGTCTTGCTGTAATGTATCTGATCTGTGAAGAAAATAAAATATTGCAATATGTATTATTACCGCATAGGCTTCAAATTATACCGCAACATATATTTGAGGCCATATTGCCCGTTCCTAATTACTTTTCTGCAGTTGCAGAATTCTGAGATGGGCTTTATTTATTTAGCATTTTCATTCATTAGATGTGTTGATGCAGGCAGAATAAATACATTTTCATGTTTTCACATTTTTAAGCATATTAAAATAAGGTTTTTATTTTCTTTAAATCTAAGAATGACTGTATTTCGCTTTGTGAAATGTATATTGTATGTATTAAGGTTTTGAATGATTTGTGAATCTGTATTTTTGTTGACCCAGATGGTGGTGGCTGCATGGCTGAAGAGGATCTTAGCATACAGCTGGAGGAATGGGAAGGAAGTGAGGAGAAGCAGGATGCTCCTTCCATTTCTGCAATAGAAGACACACTGCTGTTTGAGAGTAAGAATGGGATTGTACTGTCAAAGAGCAAATTGTGAAAAAGTCACATACATATAATCTGTTGATTCATGTCCATAGACATGATAGTTGCTGTTTTGTTTATTTGTTTTCAAATACTGCTGTGATGTCTTTACTAGGAGTCAGAAATTGTCAGATAATTTCTGAAGCACTAGCTAAGTCTGTTTAGTTCAGAGAAACCATTCAGAAATTGACGTGCAGTTCGGTGCAGATTTTGTTGTATTTTGGGTATCTGAATTTTCTGGACATACAGTAAGGGCTTTTTATGTTTGTTGATGTGTAATTATGATCAGCCTCACATGCATAAGCTTGTTTAATTCCCTGATCAGTTTTCTTACTTCATCAGAGGTCATCTTGGACAGTAATGGCTCAGGAGAAGCAGCAGGACAGCAGCAGGCAACTCCCTCTACCTCAGGGGCAGCTTCTTTTGGAGAAGGAGGAGTGGAAAAAGAAGAAGAGTGGCAGCTGAAGGAGGACCTCATGGGAGCGTTTGAGGGAGCGTTGGATGTAGGTGGGAAACGAGGGGACCTGCGAGGTATCCGGGTGCTGAAGAATGACCGTGTGATGGGTGCCCGAGCAGGAAGCGGGCCATGTTTTGGAAACTGTGAGGATGATGAGGGAGCAGAGTGGGTAAGGGCGGAAGCTTATCTTGTCTTATTCAGTAGTAATAAGGACAACTTTGCAGAGTGCGTTCAGTAGCTTAGCTGAATGGAAGTTGTTGTTTCCAGATCACTTTCCAGGTAAAACGTGTTAGGAAAACTAAAGCAGATGGGTCAGAAAATGTCGCCATCTCCGATGACAGCCAGAATGGAGAGTCCCTGCCTGGAGGGCACTCCGTCTTAGAAATCAGTGGTCCAACTATCCCATCTCCGGGTCCTTCAGGTAGCAGATACATTCATGTTTTATTTACCTACAACAGCATGTTCACCGAAGAGCTGCATGAGATGGATGTTTTCTGTGTTTTTGAGAAGGTCGCTGGAGAGACTACACAAGTCTTGGCTGGCCAGGACCCGAGGAGTGCCAGCGGACACGGAGGGTTGACCTCACCACTGTAGCTAGCACCTGGTTGGCTGTTTCTGCCAAGAATATCGAGTAAGACTGTCAATAGTAGTCGTAGTCATACTAACATTTTCTTATATCTATCTTTTGTAATATATTTTTACAAAATACATTGTGTGAAAAAACACAATGGATTGTTGCCCCGTTGTCATTCTATATATATATATATAGAGAGAGAGAGAGAGAGAGATATAATAAATATAATATTTATATATATACACACACACACACTTTAAGGAAATTGCTGCAATCAAGTGTTTTAAGACAAACACATGCTGACAGGTGTTTTTCTCCTCTGTTCAGGGGAAAGGGGCTCGAATGTGTCTGGGACAGTTTTGTCAGAGTTTTTTTTGTTTACTATCATTTCCCAATCAAAAGCAATATTTCATTTCACTAAATCATAATTTTCTAAATTTTTATTTATAATTTTTTTTATTTTCTTATCTGAATTACTTTGTGAATTTAGCCTTTTCTTTAATTGGAGGGTATGAATAATTTTGAGGACAACTGTATATGTGATATATACATTATTTTAAAAAGAAAGGATCTTCTGATGTTTTTTTTCGTTACTACTTTTCTATAGCATCACAGAGCACATAGACTTTGCCACTCCACTCCAGGAGCCAGCGGCTGAACCATTATGCAATGCCAACCTAGCTGCCAGTATGCACACCCTTGACCACCTGGCAGGGGTAGCCAATCGCGCCGCCATCCACTACACTGGAGAGAGCCAACTGCGTGAGGTATGCCGAAGCATAAGCCGCAGATTATACAAATTAGTATGCAAGCCAAATAGAAACTGTAGCAACCTGAAAAATGACAGATTGAGATGACTCGGTTACTCAAAGGAAACTGTTGTTGTCTTCACTAACCCAGAAATGAGCAACAGAACCACATCAGAGTTAAAGTAATAAACAATACAAGCATTTTCATCCAGATATGTTTCAGTTCTACTCTTGTATGTATTATGTAAGACTGTGTCTAAAGTCTAGTATTAAGGATGCAGTGCTTCCACTGTAGATTGTGCATGTCAGATAAGAGGAAAATGTGTTATCTACAGATTTTTTTTTTTTTAAATCAGCTCAGTCCCATCCTTCTGTTAAATTTCATCTGTGTCTTGTCTTTACCAAAAGGTACTGCAGAACCTTGGAAAAGATAAGTTTTCCCCCCAGTCCTTTGAGCAGGTGGGCACTCGCATTGCCAAAGTACTGGAGAAGGTAAGAACTCAGGTGTTTGATGACAGAAGACAATGTACCTCTGTCGGTTCTGGGTCAGTTTTCTTGTTTCTTCCAGCAAACCTTGATCATTTCAGCACTAATATATAAACATTTTAGTTGTGTAAACTTGACGTTATTCATCTCTTTAGAGCCTCTGTAACCTGATGCTGCTTTTCCACCTCTCTTTGTTGAATTAGTCTTGTATTAGTTTGGTGAGTTAAATCTCCAAATATTCAGTCATTGAAGGATTATTTTACTCACTAAAAAAGAAGTCCTAAAGTTCAGACATGTCTTGGTAGAGTTGAGAGATGGATGACTCAGTTAAGTGTCTTCTTATTAAGGATTAGCCGGCCCAACCTTGATCTTGCAGTTTGTTATCCAAAGTAAAATTAAATGCTTTTTTCTTTTTCCTGTTTCTTTCCTGAAACTTGAAGAATCAGACATCTTGGGTGCTATCCAGCATGGCTGCTTTGTACTGGAGAGTCAAAGGCCAAGGCAAGAGAGCCATCGACTGTCTACGGCAGGCCCTCAACTATGCTCCCCATCACATGAAGGCAAGTTAGATACGCGTCTCCAACAGTCAGCTTTTCTAACGATGTTTTCTTAATATTACACTAAAAATAAACCTTTACGCTTTCTTTTTTCTTCTCCTCATCCTCCTTTTTCCTTGCTTAATCATGGAACAGGATGTACCACTCATCAGCCTCGCAAACATCTTTCAGAATGCTCGGTTATGGGAGGACGCCCTAACAGTCGCCCGTATGGCAGTCGAGATCGCCCCACACTTTGTTGTGAACCACTTTACCCTCGCCAATGTCTATATTGCAATGGTAACAAGCAAGTTTAAATTCTCTGTTATTTTATTATTGCTTGTTTTCTTGTAATTGCAAGTCCTGTTTCCCAGCTTTTTAATTTTAAAGGGATACCGTGCAACCTTTGGCCACTATAGGCTCTAAACTTGTAACTTCCCTCAGGCTGCATAACTGTCACCAAATTAAACAGTCTCTATCCTTGTTTTGGAATTGTGTTTGCAGACCACTTTGACCAGGTAATTTGAAATCATTGAGCCATAAAGCAAAACACTCCAGGTTACATTAGAGATGTACAAATCCAGTTTTTTTTTCCTGATTCAATCTGATACCGATACCTGGGCTGAGTGTATCGGCTGATACCAGATAACGATTGGATACTACTGTTGAATGCATTTACTGTATATTTTGAAGGCATCAGGCTTGACATAAACATTTAGCCTTGTTAAAAAAAAAAAAGGTAACGAGTTAACACATATGAATGTGCTTTTTTTTTATTATAAACACTTTTCAAATTTATCATAATATTAATAAAAAAATTACTGATCCAGCTAATTAGTCTATATCAGAGCCAATATCCGATCCAGGTATCTGATCGGTGGATCTCTAGGTCGCATGATCCAATGAAAGACTGATCCGCTTCTGCAAAGTTACAATGTCTTTTTTGAGGATGGCAGCCCCCTGGAGCACCGACATGTGTCAAGCGCTGTATATTGACCCCAGAAAACATCTATTATCTCTTACATTAATCATAGTAATATAATATTTGGCTTTTATTGGGGTCAAAAGTTACATGGTATCACTTTAAGAAAATCAAGGCTTTCCTCCATTTCTGATCTAAGCCACATGTTGCCGCTTTTCTTGATGACAGGAGGAGTTTGAGAAAGCCATGCGCTGGTACGAGTCGACCTTAAAGCTGCAGCCGGAGTTCGCCCCCGCCAAAGATCGACTGAGAACCATTCAGTGTTACCTGCTCACGAAGAGGGAGCGTCGTCAGCCCTAATCCACTGCATCAGACTGACCCCAGCAGCACCCAAACACTCAGACACATGGACACACTCTTATGAATAACTTGCACAAAGTCAAAGTGGGAGGAAATTTAAATGTTCCAAAATGCAAGGTATTAATATGAGGTTTTCTGTGGAATTAGGGTCTGTTTTTCCTGAATTCAAACCCACCATCAAGAATTAGTTTCACAGAGTGCAGCTGTAGTTTATATTTCTTCACAATTGCAAGACCCTTCGCTATCTGGCAGTGAAGACGTGTTTTTTTTTTTTTTTTTTTCCTTGCTAGGACTGCTTGACTTGCACAAAGTCAGAGGGATAAAAGTGAGTAAAGGTTTTAAGTTCCAGCTAATTCTGATAGAAATGTTATTTTAATCTGTGCTAATTGGGGGGGGGGGCTTTCTACACTTTCAGTCTTAAAGATTTCCATTATAGGGAAGTGGCATCAAGAATGCAGTTATATTGCCCCAATGTTCTCAAGTATAATAGCACACTTCCATCTGAAGAGGGTGCCATTTTTTAATGTAACTTATTAAATTTAACTGAAAAAGGGTTTAATACAGTATTTGCTTTATTGTTTTGCTAATATGGTAAGGATTGTGCTTCTCAACTCAGAAGTTAAACGAGTTTAAAATATTTGCCCTCAATGTGCTTCTTAAAATGGATAGGAATTTTGTTTATGCACTTTGTTTTCCTCTATCATTCCTATTTATATGGGACCTGCAGAGTGATTTGCGACAACATAACTTAAATTGAAGAGTGAAAATGAAATATGCTATAACATTTGCTTCTAAGCTTATGGAAAATCATCAAACAGAAAAAGGATTCATCATTGACCATCTATTAAAAAAAAAAAAAAAGAATCTGTATTAAATGTACAGCATTAAAGGCAGTGTTTGGATTTAATTTTGTTTGTGTTGTTTTTGTCTCTTCAGGAAGGAAAGCAAACAAAAAAAAACATTTTATTACATCTAACCTTGGCTGCAGCCATAAATCACAAATTGAAATATTAATTCTACCTTTTCAGGTAAGCGTTCTGTAACTGGCCTTGTGGTGGCACTGTTTGACCTTTTTAGGCAAGCTCCCTCATCGTCTCCCCAAGACTACTTGCCTTCTATTTCCTCTTACTAAAGTCAGGTGTTTCATGTACAGATCATGTGAAATAAAGTTTATAATGCTGCTTTTCATAACCATTTTACACACAACAGCATAATACTTCTCCAAATGCTCTGAGTTCATTTAATTTTTGCACATACACTTGTGAAGACATTTCTCCGTCTTTCTAGATAAATTCTTGTTTTTGTCTAAAATAACTTATGTGATGAATGCACTTTCAGTCTCAGGGTTTAGTTTGAGTGTCTTTATGTTACTACAGGTGTGTTCAAATA
Source organism: Atherinomorus stipes (assembly GCA_023101725.1). Taxonomy (NCBI): domain Eukaryota; kingdom Metazoa; phylum Chordata; class Actinopteri; order Atheriniformes; family Atherinidae; genus Atherinomorus; species Atherinomorus stipes. Next base: position 559,902 of record JALJCO010010650.1, on the reverse strand, counting down.
TTAACATACCCTCTTAAAGGTTAGATTCACATAAGTTATTAATAAGAAACTGAAAAAAGTAATATTAAATAAAAATTTATTGAAATAAAACTGTCCCAGACAAAGTAGAGCACCTTGCTCATTAACAGTGGGCCAAAATACCCGCAGAAGTCTGATTAGAAGTTACAGAAAAAAGATTATTGCAGTGAATTGCCTTAAAGTCAAAACAAAATTTCTTCATCCTGCTAGTTCATATTTTGTTTTTAATATTTCTATTGAAGCACAATTCAAAATTAGTGTCATGATTTTCAATTCGTTTTTTTGTTGTTTTTTTTTTACTATCACTTTTGTCAATTTCAACTTAAACTGACAGCTGCTTTTTTGTATTTGGGCTTTTGCTGAGACTGTAGATCAATCTCAAATGATCAGTTCTGTTCATTTAAGATTGAAACAGATTCAACATATAAGCCAAAATCATGTTTATTAGTTACTGCACTGCTTTTGTTTCAAGCTGTTAGAAAACTTCAGAAAAACAAAAGTATTCACTCACCCATCCAAATTATAGGAATCAGGTGTTCCAATCACTTCCGTGGCCACAAGTGTATAAACTGAAGCCGCTAGGCATGCAAACTGTTTTTACAAACATTTGTGAAAGAATGGGTCGCTCTCAGTGAGTTCCAGCGTGGAACTGTGATAGGATGCCACCTGTGCAAGAAATCATGTCGTGAAATTTCCTCACTCCTAAATATTCCACAGTCAACTGTATTGTAAGAAAATGGAAGTGTTCGGGAACGACAGCAACTCAGCCACAAAGTGGTGGGCTACGCAAACTGACGGAGCGGGATCAGCGGATGCTGAAGCGCACCGTGCAAAGAGGTCGACTCAATCACTACAGACCTCCAAACTTCATGTGGCCTTCAGATCAGCTCAAGAACAGTGCACAGAGAGCTTCATGGAATGGGTTTCCATGGTTGAGCAGCTCCATCCAAGCCACACATCACCAAGTGCAATGCAAAGCATGGGATGCAGTGGTGTAAAGCATCCGCCACTAGACTAGAGCAGCATTCTCTGGAGGTAATTAGCCATGATTATCGGTGTGCGCAGTGGACTGGAATATTGTCTTTGACAATTTGCCCCGGGACCCCCCCCCACAGCCCCTCTCCATCTGGCAAGCTGATAGACTAGTCTGGGTTTGGCAGTTGCCGAGACAACGGTACTTGTCTGACTTAATTGTGCTAAGCCTAAAGTTTGGTAGAGGGGGGATTATGATATGGGGGTGTTTGTCAGGAGCTGATCTTGACTCCTTAGTTCCAGTAAAAGGAACTCTGAATGCTTCAGCGTACCAAGAGATTTAGGAAAATTCCATGCTCAACAGTTTGGAGCTGCCCCTTTCTCTTCCAACATGACTGTGCACCAGTGCACAAAGCAGGTCCATAAAGACATGGATGGCAGAGTCTGGTGTGGAGGAACATGACTGGCCTGCACAGAGTCTTGACCTCAACCTGATAGAACACCTTTGGGATGAATTAGAGCGGAAACAGAGCCAGGCCTTCTCGTCTAACATCAGTGTGTGACCTCACAAATGCGCTTCTGGAAGAATGGTAAAAAATTCCCATGAATGCTTCTAAACTTTGTGCACAGCCTTCACAGAAAAGTTGAAGCTGTTCTAGCTGCAAAGGGTGGACTAGCGTCTTATTGAACCCTATGGACTAGGAATGGGATGTCACTCAAGTTCATATATGAGTCAAGGCAGGTGAGCGAATACTTTTGACAATGGAATGTATGTGCTCTGTGTTGAAAACTGAGTGGATCTGTGTTCAACTACATTCAGATCTGGTGTTTGGAACTGCTTTGGTTTTCATGTTAAGTATGACCCTGATGTTAACCTGTTGTGGACAAAAGTACATTTGGCTAAAAAAGACATGGGGATAAAAAAATAATATATATATATATATATATATATATATATATATATATATATATATATACACACACACACACACATGTAGATACAGTGGGTAGAAAGAGTATTGAACTCAACATTTTTCACAGAAATGATATTTCTAGTAGAGCTATTTATATCTGTTCTCAGCATCTGCAGAATCATGTCTGATACTGAGCTGACACCATGAAATCACAGCTATACGGTGTATATTTTTTCTTCTTCTTCCTTATTTTGTGTTTTTGTGGTGTGGTCCTCGATTAGATGATCTTTTAATGATAGCTTCCACTATCAACAGAAAATAGCATTGTTTTGTTTGTTTTTTTTTGCCATAGAAACTAGATGTCTGATTTGATGTCTATACAGATAATTAAAAAGACAAATTGTTTGTAACTTCTCAAAAATGTAATTACTTACAGTCAGTAACTGTAAAAATCATGTTGCCATGTGGGCTTGTCTGGATTTCTGAAAATGAAACTGTTGACTGATAAACGTTTATTCCAGAGTCCCAAGGTTGATGCTCGCAGTTCTAGTCAAAGAAAAAAGATTCATTTTAAACTTGGGAAGTTTTTTGTTGTTTGACACTGATCTCCCAGAAATCTACAATAATTCAATTAGCAAACAAAATCCATGTCTGCAGCAAAACATGCACATCCAAATTAAAACCTGATCCGTTGTTTTTGTTATTCTTGTGCTGCAGATTCATCACTAAGCATCGTGAAGTAAAGATGGAACAGCATGTTCATTCACATAAAAAGGTACATCCACATTGTATTTGTGTGGAAAAAGCTTTTTTTTCCTGCTGGCTTTTTCCCCTTGAAATTACAAGATCTAAAAAAAGGCACAAGCATAGTGCAGCTTGCTATTTTTAGAAATCTATGAAGGAACAAGATGGTTGCAGAGGAGCTGAAGTGTATGCACAGACTCCTATAAATACAAGCACAACACATGAGAAGGCAAATTTGCAGCTCCAGATTTCCCGCCTTGCTCCTTCTGAACCACTGTAGACAAACCTGCTGCTGCATCGCTAATGGACCTTATTCATTGTTAAGTCCTCCGTCTATTCCTGTGCAGCCAAACCTCCTTCTCCGCTCTATTTTGGAATGTTTCTCAATAAATAATTGACTAGCGAGGTATTTTTGACCAGCCCTGTCTTGGGTGCAGTGTATAAATAGCTCATGTGCAGCAAAGCGTGCACGTATTTGTCAGGGGTGTTCGGCCTGGGAGTAGGAGCTCTGTTATGTAATAGGCATGTGAGTTGGCACACCACAGAAACACTGCATTGAATGGGTGTGTGTGATGCTCTGTTCCCATTGAGTGTTTTCACAGCAATAGTATACTCACTGGGAGTCCTTTGTTAAGTCTGCTGCAGCTGAGGCAGCTAATTTTATCATTGCATTAGCAAGCAGGAGCTAATATGCATCTTTCATACACTTAGATAATGGACTTTGCTTAAATTAAGTGTTTCTGCATGACAGATTAGAAGTAAAAGAAGCTTATTCATGCTAAATATAGTTTAAATAAGCATTTTCTCTATGTCATATTTTCACTTGACCCTATATACTCTTGCATGATGCATGGACACAGCTAATATAAATTTTATGGTTTTATATTTGCCATTTTCAAGCTAGTACTCAATGGCTTTTATTCATCCATTTATTTGTATAAATCCCAACATCAAGGCAGTACATGCTCATGTACTGTGTAACTTTGCTTACAGGAACATTTCCACAAGTAGCTAATAGTTCCAAGTTCTCATTTGTTCTTATACTAACTTTTCATGCCTATTTCCAAGTTGAAATTTACTCTCACAGTCTGTGGACACAGTATATTTAGCTCAGCATCGCTTAATATAGAAACAGTGAATGGATGCTGCAGCAAGAGATTACATAATAATAGTGAGTTTCTTCCATGGACATGAAAGGCAATGATTTTTTTAAAAGGCCTGGAGTTAAAGTGGATTAAGATTTCAAAGCACAAGGGAAGAATGCCAGTTTGTTTCAATATTTATCCTGAGCATTTGCATGTAATGTTGTTTTTATCTAAAAAAAAAAAAAAAAAAGTGTTTCTGCTGTGCAAAATTTGAGACCAGTTAATCAGATCTGGTGATTATTCTCACAGAGGATGAAAAATAGCTGTTTATTGATATTTTAAATATAATATATTCAGCCATGAGACTTATATGGATGCCTGAAATTCAAGTATGTCACTCTGAATACACATTTAAATAAATAATAATATCTCAATGAAAAGAAACGGAAGGGTAAACAATAAAGTGTTAAAGGAATAGTACACCCACAGAATGATGTGTGCTCCTTTTCTACTCATCCTCATGCTAAGCAAGACTCTGGAGCATTTTTTGTAATATCTCAAATGCAGCCGGAGATCGGACAGGTTTTCGTTTTTCCCCAACTTTCTAATAATGGAGTTCACCGGCGACTGAGCCAAAAAGGTCCTTAAAAGTCCACAAAAACTTATCAATATTCCTTCATACTGCTCGTCCAATGTAATCCAAGTATCCTGAGTGGGTAGCATTAATAATTTACTCGAAACAACATCATTTAGTATTTTTTTATAGCCTAAACAGTAAAACATCTAGCTGCTGCAAAGCGCGCCCTCGCAAATTGACACTACGGAAGCCGCGGCAGACAAGATCGCGCGTTCTTTTTTTCTTACTTTCTTTGTTTTAAATCAATAGCCAACGCCTCTTGTGTTTGTCCGCAGCTCTTTCGCTCTTAGCACATTGTAAACAGCTAATTTCTTCTTCTATGCTTGCATTATCTGCAGAGTAGGCGCTGAACGCCACGGCTTTCATAGTGTCGTGAACACACACAAACGCGCAAATAGAAACTGCAAGGTTCTACTCTTTAGGCTATAAAGATATAATAAATTATGTCTTTTATTGAGTAAATATGGACGCTACTCACTCAGGACACTTGGATTACATTGGACGAGCAGTATGGAGAAATATTGCCAAGTTTTTTCTGGACTTTTAGAGACTTTTTGGCTCAGTCGCCAGTGGCCTCCATTATATGAAAGTTTGGGGAAAACGAAACCCTGTCCGATCTCTGGCTGCATTTGAGTTATTAAAAAAGTGCTCCACAGTCTTGCTCAGCATGACGGTGAGTAGAAGATGAATGCACATCATTGGGTGTACTATTTCTTTAAGTCAGTCTTTTTTTTAAAAAGTTGTCTTTAAAGTTTTTTTTTTTTTTTTTCACTTTTAAATTCAAATTATTGCCTAAATTCACAAAGGATAGCTTTTTCTCCCCAAAATATTCCCTCTCCCTGTTGGTGTATTGTTCAGATCCTTGACATGCTAAAAGATTCCAGATCTCAGCCTCAGAAAAACAGGAATCACACAATATTATCATTTAAACATATTCTGTGCCAGAAGCAGTAGACATCGCCCAGCATGACAGATCTTCCACCAAGGTTTACAGTCAATGGGTGTCTTTATTACCACTAAACAAAGAGATGAACTTCCAAAGAAATGTCTTTTGACTTCCTTTGTCTGTTTAAAGTTATATCTACTGCTCATCTGGTAGGAAAAAAAGAGAAAAACGGTGATATTTAAAACTCAGTGATACATAAGTCTTACATGTAATGTGGACCTCCTGTTCTTTGATGTGTTCTTTGACAGATGCTGATCCTGTGCATGGGTTAAAATGGTGACTTTTCTGTCCCAAAAAAGCAAAGTTTAACTTTTCAAAACCAACTTTGTCTAATGTAATGCTCAGATGGCATCATTCAGGAAAAGCTACACTCGATGACAAAGACATTAAAACATAGAGCCAAGAAATCACAGAACTGTCACTACTAAACTAACTGGAGAGTTAAATCAGCATCTTGGCAGCCCAGTATAAAGCAAACCAGTTAGCCAGAAGCTCAATGCAGCCTGATAGAACAGGAGTTCCCCTTCCAAACCATTTATTTGCCATTCAGTGTTAAATATGCATAAAGTGGTGCAAAAGAATAGACAGTGTTAAAAGATGCCTTTTTTCTTCATGATTTTGCATGGTCAGAATGAATTTATGGAGGATGCCCAAAAAAGCCATAGATCGTGGGCACCTGACCCCAGTGCATTTACCATTACCTACATGTCTGTTTACTGCAGAGGAACAGCAAGAAAGTTTTTTACAAGGAGAATGTGCCAATCGTAGTGGCATCTTCCAAGACTATTATGTGAATTTGCACAGCTAAAATAGTTAAAAACTGACTAAAAGAAACAGAGATGTGAACTTGGTTTGGGACTCACATTTACCAGTGTGATGTACTTTAATTTCTCTGGTGACCATGATCCGTTTCCCTTGAAGGAACTCTGAAAGAACTGGAACCAGCTCTGCTTGTTAAATGGATTCAAACTTTTACAGCCACTTTTAAAACCTTGTATTACTTTGTATTTTGAAGCAGGCATCGCTATCAAAGGGGTTCCAAGTTGATAATGAAATAATTAAATATTATGTCTCCATCATTTTGTCCAAACCGTATTTCTTGTGATAAACAGCCTTTTTCCACTGAACCATGCAGTTTGGCATGGTTTGGACCAGGAGCTAAAAACAGTCAATCAGTCATTTTCTTTACCGCTTATCCAGTTCAGGGTCGCGGGGGTTGCTGGAGCCTGTCCCAGCTATTATCAGGTAAGAGCCTGGATACACCCTGGACAGGTTGCCAGTCTGTTGCAGGGCCAACACAGAAAGACAAACAACCATTCACACTCAACTCATATTCACTCCTAGGGACAATTTAGAGTGACCAATTAACCTAACATGCATGTCTTTGGACGGTGGGAGGGAGCCGGAGTACCCGGAGAGAACCCACACATACACAGGGAGAACATGCAAACTCCACAGCTAAAAACAGTACAAATATAAATAAGTTAGAAATGTGCTTCTAAAAAGATAAATGGATGAAAACAGATTATTTTGGGTGGGGATGTTACACAGACTCTAAAGGGATAGGTGATTATTCCAAGAGTACCTAACTGCAGTTACAATGACCGACAAGGGTGCCGCCATACATCCAATCCATTCAGGAAGTCTCATGTGGAAGTTAGTTAAATATCGCCAAGAATATCTATCTGCGGCTTGCAAACAGATGCATATGGTGTAGTCGGGTGGTTAGGGTTAGGAGAAGGGTCAGGGGTAGGGTTAAATATTAGTAAGTTACATGAAGAACAAACTTCCGATTAGGACTTCCGGCGTGGATTGGATATATGGCGACGTCTCGTAACTGCAGTCGGGTCCCTCTCGTTTATTCTGTACTGAGTTGTGCTGTAAATTATTTTATTTTGTTTGTTTTTGTAAAGAAAAGGTCTAAATGGGTCAGTAGCTGACTAGGTGAACTACAATTATGATAAAACAAAAAATATTTTTATTTTTTTTTTGTTTCTCCATTTTGTATTTGTTTGATTTGTTTTTCTTTGTAAAGAAATGGTGTCAACGTTTAAATTGGTGTTTGGGTTAATTATGAGCAGTGGAATTAATAAGCTTTGGCTTCCTTCTGCTCCCTGTTGGACACATGATTCATTTATTCAAATAATGTTAGCGAGTACTTTTTTTTTCTCATGTATTCATGAGTAGCAGGAACGGATGTGAGTGTGTGGATAAGATGGAGACATGAATGTTTTCTGTTTTTGCTGAAAAGATCACTCAGTAAACACCTATCAGATCATTATTGTAATTAGTTGTTCAAAATGGTTCATTTTCCTTTTGATCCATCAATTCTTGGAGCTGTGAGTAAATGCATGCCCAAAAAACCTGTTGAGAGATCCATAGACAAAATCTAGTGTTACTTTGGTACCATGGACAGCTCCTAAGAAACTCCAACACACTTTCTTATGCCTGCTGTCATTCCCCAGAACCTGTTATTGCATATAAGAGGCAAAAATAAATACCTATATTTCAGGTGATGTAACAAATCAAATGAAAAATAAGTATTTACAACAGTGATTCTTAAATGTAAAGAACAATAAAGGAAAAAAAAAGTTACTTGAAACTGAGAGCAATCTCTGGTAGTTTACAGGAGAGTTAGGCTTCATCAGGTCACCTAGTACTTCACATTGACCTCTTTCAACACGACCAGTTCAAGCTTCTTTTGCACCTAGTGTGGAAGGTATTCACTTATGTGGTAGTTGTTGTCAAGTAACGTCTCTTCTAACACTAAATGAAAAAAGTTGCAGGATTTTTTTAAAACATCAAACATTGGGATCATAGGCGGCCTACAAACGCAGGTCTCGGCCCGTTTCAAGTGAACCAAATATGGGAAGTGGAATACAAATTGCATTGGCATTTAAACGTTGGGTAACGTGGGTAAACACACAGGTGTGGGACTGCAGTACTTCTAAAGATGGCTCGTGGTCAGACGTGAAGTTACGAGGAAGTAAAAGCTTTAATCGATATTTGGTCTGATGAAAGCGTATCCCAGCCCAGGAAACGGAAGTTGTGAGAACCTTGTTCGTTGTACATCTTGTCCTCGCCGACGGTGAATCTGGTGCATCACCACCTGAGCTTGGGAATATTATTCAAAAGGTTTGTCTGGTTTGGCTATGGTGCAACGTGAATGCGTTCTTGGTCCGGAAGGCCACCCCCGCCCCCAGCCGAACAGAGTCCCCAAACAGACCGAGACTCTGAATGCACCCCAAGCAGCCAGGCATTAATAATCAAAAACTTTCAAGAGTACCCAAGTGCAGTTACAATGACCGACAAGGACGCCGCCATAGATCCAATCCATACAGGAAGTCTCATGCGGAGGTTAGTTAAATACCGTAAAGAGTAACTATCTGCAGCTTTGAAATAGATGTGTACAGTGTAGTCGGGTGGTTAGGGTTAGGAGAAGGGTTAGGGTTAGGGCTACATTTTAGTAAGTTACATGAAAAAGAAACTTCCGATTGGGACTTCCAGCGTGGATTGGATATTTGGCGGCGTACTGTGACTGCAGTTGGGTCCCTCTCAAAACTTTTGCCATCCAGCAAGTAAACATTGGTCCGAAAGTCAGAGATTAACCTAATGGTGCTTGATATTTTGTCAGAATTTTTTACATTTCTACATAAATATAAGCTAAACATTAGATGTATGGGCTAAAAGAGATAAAAACACTAAATAAACACTAAAATAAAGAACTTATTCAGTGAGTAAAGCATGAGTAATGAGTCCCATCATGCTTGAGATTTTTTTCTTAATTTTAGACTCATTTTGGTACCAAAACATGATTGTCTGAACTGAGCTTGTGCATTACTCTCAATGCTGCATCATAAACGATCAGTATTATGCACTCTTAAAGGTACAGTGTGTAACAACATCAAAGGTTCAATGGCAGAAAAATGTAACGTGTACATATATATATATATATATATATATATATATATATATATATATATATGTGTGTGTGTGTTGGGTATATGAAGGGTGCAATGATACAAAAAATTCACAGGTGGGTTTGGTCCCATACTAAAGTGTCACGGTTCAATGTTTTTTTGATAAAACATTGTCATGCCTTTTAAAACCCAATGTCCTTTTGTCCACCATTGGGATCATACTCAACATGAAAACCAAAGTAGCTCCAAACACCAAATTTGAATGTAGTCGAACGTAGATCCACTGAGTTTTCAACACAGAGCTCATTGTCAGAACACAAGTTGATAAAATAAATTAAAAACTGTATTGTTCGATATTCAATACAAAGTGCTCATGGTTCGATACACACCCAATACATGTATTGTTGCACCCCAATATATATATATATATATATATATATATATATATATATATATATATAAATAATCATTTCCGCCCAGTCAACCCTCCAGTCTAGTCACACACACCACCATGTACAACACCAAAATCAATCCCCCAACTCAGACAGACCAGAGCACATAAGGCTCAGTGCAGAGGGAACGGGTGAGGAAACCCATCAGAGAAGCAGTCTGCACCGACAACGGCACACTGGCAGCAACCACAGGGGCACAGGCCACGAGGCACCCAGCGGAGATATGGCTGGAACACCAATCTCCACGAAGGAACCAGCAGTACCACACCCAGTCAGCCAGCCAATCACCACCCAGATGCAGAACGACTCATCATAAAAACATGCCTCAGCGTCTCTGAGTTGGCCCGAGAGAGAATGGGGTGAATTCTGGTGATGATAAGTGATAAAACCCTATTTTTGTGATGTTTTTGATGTGTAGAATAAAAGTCGCTCAGACTGATGCCTTGACCCTTTAGATTTGTCTAGATGTATTGGTTGGTCACATTCAAACAAATTAAGACGAAACTTTAATCTTGTTCTCTGATGCTCAACAATAACTTCCAATGACCCTGATGGATGCTTAGTCAGGACCCTTTGGAGTCATTTTACATTTTAATGCACAGGGTGTCTGTTTGAAATGTCTCTCAGATCCATTTTAGTCTGAACTGGATGCCATAAGATTTGGATGAATGGATTGTTGATTATTGACCTTGTATTTGTCTGAGTTCATTCCACGATGTCAAACTGTTCCAGTTCCATCCTGAAATGGGGGATTGAATAATATTGGGGAAGTGGATAGCCCAGTGGTAGCGTCATGGGCTTGGGTGCGGAGGACCAGGGTTCAATTCCCTGACACGACCCCTGTGGACCCCTGAGCAAGGTCCTCAACCCCCCACCAACTGCTCCCCGGGTGCTTTAAGTAGCAGCTCACTGCTCTCTGATACTCACAGTACAGAGATGGGTAAAATGCAGAGCCCTAATTTCTCAGACTAGTATATCATACTAGTATAACAAAAAAAAAATAATAAAAAAAAAAATTCTGTGTGTAACTCTGCACACAGCTTCAACTCAACTCCCCACAACCCCCTCAATTCCACCATCAGGAAAGGGGTGCTTTAACTTTTGCTGTACAAAATCCTGAACTTTCCATCACTGCAGATCTGAAGCAGGGTTCATTCACCTCCAACCATCTGGTTCTTTGGTTCTCGTAGTCGGTGAGCTGCTCTCAGCGCTACATGGTGCTCAGTTTATCTGTTTCAGTCAGAAATGCTAAATCTGTGAAAACAGGGGAGTCAAATTTTAGGTTCCTCGTTCGGATCAATGTGATCCCTCGGTGTGTCGGAACATTCTACATACATTGTGCTTTGGAAACTACTAACACTCTCAAAACATTTCCTAGTTCAAAAGCTATATATTTTCTTAATTTATTTATTTTGGGGGGTTTTTCTTTTTTTCTAAAAGAAGAGGAGCGAGTAAAGGGAAAAGGCAAGTTCAGTTTTGGTTGAAAATAGTTTGATTTGAGGTGTTAATGAATGATCATTCTGAATAGTTAAAACTGAATAATAGAAAAATACTATATTTATGTTCAGAAGTTATTCATTTACATATAAAACTCTTCTAAATGGATAATTTCAGTGGATCAGTCTGACACCACGAGCCAGACTCAAATTTCACCATATTTGACAACAACTCCACTTAGAGAATAAAGTACCTAAACGGCTACAAAGGATCGCTACTGAGGTGGTACCAATAAGGGTACAGCTGCCGTACACTCAGTAGTGCAGTTTCTACCTTATAAAGGCTGGACAGCTCCCACAGGTCCAGTCCGGGTCTATATAGTCCAGAGAGCTCCCAGAGGTCCAGTCCTGGTCTATATAGTCCAGACAGCTCCCAGAGGTCCAGTCCTGGTCTCTATAAGGTAGAAACCTCACAGCCGAGGGAACAGCAGCAGTACCTTTGAGGATACAGTACCACCCTAATAACAACCATTTGCACTCCTGTTATTTGAAAAGTGTAGCTGTTGTCAAATATTGGAAATTATAAGGTTTATAAAGAGATGAGCAGATTATTTCTTCAAAGGTCTAATTAGATGTTATTGACATATTTTGCAACCAAATGGAACCAAATTGAAAATTGGAATGAAAAGGGGGGGTAAAAAGATAAAGGGTAAAGATGATGAGGATTAGACTTGGGGGGTGGGGGGGTTGTTTGAATGAGAAACTGTCACACTGAGTTTCAGTTCTCGGAGCTTGGGTTGAGGTCAAGTGGTTTTTAGATCTTCTGGGGACCTGGTGGAGCCCCACCTCCCCTGGAAGATTTCTGGTTTGGCTTTTCCACCGCTAACTTCTCCAAGATTTCTATCCTGGCTATCAAACTGTCTGTAAGCTCTTGTTCTTCAGCTTCGTCCTTTGCCATCTCCTCTGTCAGGGTGGCTATCATCTCTAGAAGGGAGGACTTCTCGTTCTCCCACTGGCTCCTCTGGTTCTCTGGATAACTGGGTTTCTCCATCACAGCTTGAGTCAGCTGTGTCTGGACTTGGGCTGAGTCTTCCTGTAACATAGCGAGGGAAGTCTCAGCAGTGTCTTGTTTGACTTTCTCTTCTAAGATAACTTTGTTTAGGCTTTTCTCCTTTTGGGAAGCCCCTGACTGCTTGACGATTTTCAGATGAATCCGGTCTGACAGATCCTTCACCTCATCCAGGAGCCGCTGATTCTGCTGCTGAACTGACGAAAGCTGTTGGGCCTTAGCTAAGGTTTGACAGACCTGCTGCTTCAGGTTCACCACTAAACTCTGGGTGGGGTTGATCCTGGATGGTTCAGCAGACTCCTCTGCAACTGACTTGGAGAGCAGAAGTTCCAGACTTGGATTTGGATCTGCTGAAGATTGTACAGGGGGGTAGGGGACTAGACCAGTCTGGAGTCTTTCTGCCGTGGTTGGGACCACAGATGTAGGGAGACCAACTTGAATGTTGGACTCTGATGCTGGCTTGTTGGGGGTCTCTGTAGGCTGTGCTGGTTTCACCATGGCTGGGGTCCGAGGTTGCCTCAGTGGAGGCAGTGGAGCCAGCGCCTGGTTTTCAGACAAAATTTGGTCAGCATTTTCACAAAAATCGATTTCTGGTGTGTCTTCAGGACAGCTGGAGGTGTCTGAAGGCTCTGAATCTGTTGCTGTGGCAGGAACCACATGTTCAACAGGTGTTTCCATGTGTGAAGTTGGTTGGTTGGAGGTCTCTGGACTCTCTGGTTCTTTCTTGTCCATAGATTCATGGACGCTGAAGCTAGGCTTCATATATGAAAGCTTCTTGGCTTTTCTATGACGCCGTTTCTTGATCCGAGGCTCAACTGATGGAATTTGAGCTGGCATGTCGCATCCAGGATCAGGCTGAGACGGGGATGTTTCAGCCTGTGTTTCTGCAGAGATTTCTACAGCATTTTCACAAAAATCCCCCTCTGGTGCATCTTCAGGACTGTTGGAGGTGTCTGAAGGCTCTGAATCTGTTGCTGTGGCAGGAACCACATGTTCAACAGGTGTTTCCATGTGTGGAGTTGGTTGGTTGGAGGTCTCTGGACTCTCTGGTTCTTTCTTGTCCATAGATTCATGGACGCTGAAGCTGGGCTTCATACATGAAAGCTTCTTGGCTTTTCTATGACGCCGTTTCTTGATCCGAGGCTCAACTGATGGAATTTGAGCTGGCATGTCGCATCCAGGATCAGGCTGAGACAGGGATGTTTCAGCCTGGGTTTCCTGGGTTTCTGCAGCATTTTCAGAACAATCCACTTCTGGTGTGTCCACAGGATTGTTGAAACTCTTTGAGGTATCTATATCTGTTGTGGGAGGAACCATGGGTTCCACATGGAGCTCAGAAATGGCTTTAGAGCACTCTGTCAGGGTGGCTATCATTTCCAGAAGGGAGGACTTCTCGCTCTCCCACTAGCTCCTCCGGTTCTCCACATATCTTTGTTTCTCCATCGCAGCTGTTCTCATGTTGTCTTCTGCTTCTTTCTGCTTGGTGAGGAGACAGTCTTCCTCCTGCTGCCACTGGCGCTGTTGGTCTTCAAAGTCCTGCTGGACTCTCTCCAGTGAAGCTTTCAGCTCTGCTGTTTCCACTTCTTGCTGGGCCAGGGAGGTCTCAGCTCTGGTTGTCCTGGCCCTCTCAGCTCTGAGAGTTGCTTCCAGTCTGCTGAGTCTACTGGAGCTGTCTGCATGCTGCTGATTCTGTTTCATTATTTCTGTGTACAGAACACCTGTCTCCTTTTCAGCTGCAGATTGATGTTGTCTCATCTCCTCTCTGAGCTTCTCTGCCTCCATTATAGAAGCAGATTTCTTCTCAGCATCTCTTTGTAGGTCTTGAAGCTGAGCTCGGGCTTGAGTCAGCTGGGTCTGGACTTGGGCTGATTCTTCTTGTAGCTGAACAAAGGAAGTCTCAGCTGTGTCTCGTTTTAGCTTCTCTTCTAAGATGTCTTTGTTCAGGTTTGTCTTCTTCTGGGAAGCCACTGACCGCTTGACGGTGTTCAGGAAAATCTGGTCTTTCATCTTCTTCACCTCATCCAGCAGCTGGTTATTCTGCTGCTGAAGTGATGAAATCTTTATGTCCTTGCTATGCAAGGTTTGATGAAACTGCTGCTCAGGGATCATCAGTAGACCCTGGGTGGGGTTGATCCTGGTTAATTCAGCAGACTCCTCGGCAGCTGACTTGGAGTTCAGAGGTTCCAGACCTGGATTTGGATCTGCAGCAGACTGTTCATTTGGGGCATATAGGTGGTAAGGGATCAGTCCAGGCTGGAGTTTTTCTACTCTGGTTGGGACCACCGGTGCAGGGAGACCAACTGGAACATTGGACTCTGATGCTGGCTTGTTGGGGGTCTCTGTCAGCTGTACTGGTTTTACTGGGGCTGGGGTCCGAGGTTGCCTCAGTGGAGGCAATGGAGGCAGCGCGATAGTTTGAGGGGCTGCTGCAGCCTTTGGATTCTGGCTTTCAGATGAAATGTCTGCAATCTGCTGCAGATATGTATCTACAACAGACTGATCAAACGGGGCATATAGGGAGTACTCGGTCAGTTCAGGCTGGAGTCTTTCTACTCTGGTTGGGACCACCGGTGCAGGGAGACCAACTGGAATGTTGGACCCTGATGCTGGCTTCTTGGGGGTCTCTCTTGGTTTTGCTTGTTTAAGTGAGGCTGGGGTCCGAGGTAGCCTCAGTGGAGGCAATGGAGGCAGCGTGATAGTTGGAGGGGCTGCTGCACCCTCTGGATTCTGGTTTTCAGATGAAATTTGTTTAGCATCTTCACAAGAATCCACTTCTGGTGTGTCTTTAAGACTGTTGGAGGCCTCTGGATTCTCTGATTCTTTCTCAGTGTCTGGATTCACAGATTCTGCTGGAATTTCAGCTGGTATGTCACATCCAGGATCAGGCTGAGATGGGAATGTTTCAGTCTGTGTTTCTTGGGTTTCTGCAGAGATTTCTGCAGCATTTTCAGATAAATCCACTTCTTTTGCGTCTTCAGGATTGTATGAGGTGTCTGAAGGCTCAATATCCGTTGCTGTGGCAGGAACCACAGGTTCAACAGGTGTTTCTGTTTTTGGAGTTGGTAGGTTTGACGCCTCTGGACTGTCTGGTTCTTTCTTGTCCATAGATTCACGGACATTGAAGCTAGGCTCCATACATGAAAGCTTCTTGGCTTTCTTACGACGGCCTTTCTTGATTTGAGGCTCAACTGCTGGAATTTGAGCCGGCCTGTCGCATCCAGGATCAGGCTGAGACAGAGACGTTTCAGCCTGTGTTTCCTGAGTTTCTGCATAGATTTCTGCAGCATTTTCAGATGAATCCACTTCAGGACTGTTGGAGGTTTCTGAAGGCTCTGCATCTGTTGCTGTGGCAGGAACCACATGTTCAACAGGTGTTTCCATGTTTGGATTTGGTTGGTTTGAGGCCTCTGGACTCTCCATAGAAACGTGGACATTAACGCTAGACTCCATACCTGAAAGCCTCTTGGCTTTTCTACGACGGCGTTTCTTTACTTGGGGCTCGACTGCTTCCCTGGTTTTCTCCAGCACTGGAAGATCATTAATTGTTGTGCTAGAGATGCTGTCATCTTTGTCCAGGCACAGTAATGGCCGATCTTCTCCGGCGATTTCTTGTTCTTTTTTGGCCGCAGGTTCATGGTGAATCCTCCAGCTAGGCTGGAAACATGGAAGCTCCTGGGTTTTCAGAGAAAATCCTTCCTGAAATAGTGACTTTACTGGTGGATTTTCAGCCAGTGTGTCACTGTCAGAATCGGACAGGTATGCTACACGTTCTGCTGTGTGGATTTCAGCAAACCTGTCTTCAGGGAAATCCATGGTTTCTTCAGGTTGGAAACCTACGGCCCATCCAGACGTTCTAAAAGATGAACATGCCTTAGGGTTCTCATACACCTCTGTGATCTGGTTCTCAAAATCACTTTCATCACCGGATGGGTAGTCGTAGAAACTTTCGGTGCAATCCTGGAAATCTGGTGGAATGGAGTCCAGGAATCCATCATTATGGATCTGGTCCATCGGTTCATCAAATTCAGGCAGGAAAGATGAATAGTTTCCTTTCTTAGTCTTGTAAGTCTGATATCTTGATGCCATTGTGAAAAATGTATTTCTACAATAATTCTCCAATGTGTGTGATAATCGACTGTTCGTGATGCGCTCTCTACGGACGGGGACTAAACACTGAGATCAATATAGAAGTTCTGAGTTCTGAGAGAATCTGCTGCCTTTATAGTTGAAATGTTGTCATAGCGACACAAACTGTCTTTCATCAGAGCAGACATAGGCTCCGCCCACATGATGTCATTATAGAATTTTAGACTTTGCTGATGTTGCCTAGCAACACTCCTGGACTTAATGGTGGGACGAAATCTCGTGCCACGAGATCTCGCGAGATTAAATTTGGCGAGATTTCTTGTTTAGCGAGAAGCGAGAAGTTGTCTCGCGGGTCACCTAGGGGGCAGTATTGCACCTTTGCAACATCTAGCCTGCCAGAAACTCACAAAAGAAAAGCAACTGCGCAGTCTGTTACCAACCAAGCGGTCGATTTGAGTTTTCACATCCTTCTAGCATTTTTTAAGCCATTAGCAACAAATAGCGACTTTTTCTGGTCGTATTGGAGACTTATGGAAACTGACGTGAAAGCAGTATTGCAACAGCGGGTGCTCTAGTTGGCCCCTCCCTCCTTCAAAACACAGAGGCTCTCACGCAGCAGTCATCTCGAGAAGGTCCCGGTGGAGTCGGATAGAGTTGGACGTCCGTTTTGAGTCGTTTATTCTAACCCTTCCCCCTACATCCCTAACCCTGACCAACCTTTCTGACCGCACACATGGGATGTCCAACGGAGCCTAATATCTGACTACTGCAAGCTGCAGGCGGGGTACTTGGTCTTGCTTCCCGCTGCAGTCACCTCTGCTCCATGAACCAGACTAAAATTTAAACGCTCAAAGATGACACTGGCTGATCTCACTCTGCCTTACTGTCAGATATTAAAGCCTAATGAAGAGTGTGGACAAAAGAAAGTCATGAAAAAAAGTAAAGTATTACTTACATGAAAAGTAAGTAATATGAAAAAAATACTGTCTCGTGGACCCATATCGTGTAGGCTACCATCTCGTGAATATCATCACAGCCCTAAGTAGTGAAATAAAATGTTGCTTTTGAATTGTGATGAAACTAATAATTTTTAAAAAAAGCAAATAAACAAATCTGTCTCAGACACATTAGAGCACCTTTCCCATGAACCGTGGACCAAAATACCTGTCAACAGGTGTAGAAGTAGTTCTTTTAATTTATTCAGTCCTTATACAACAATGCAAGATAAATCAGTCTTCATATTCTACTACTAAAAAAAGGGGGGGGGTGTAGAAGTCTTTTTGAACATTTACAGAAAACACCTGATTGCAGTGATTGCCTCAAAGTGTTGGTCAACAAAATTTTAGCTTTGAAGCTACATTAAGCTTGTTTACTTGTTTTATATTGTGCTTAGTTTTTAATATTTCTGTTGAACCACAGCTCAAAATCAATGTCATGATTTTCATAGATTTTTAAAAAAATGTATTATTACTTTTGTCAGTATCTACTTATTTAACTGACAGCTGATTTTTTCCTTCTTTAATTGGAGAATATAAATAATATTTAGTACAACTGTATATTATATATATATATCACTTATATAGGTCAATCCTGGTAACCTTGATTTTTCTTGCATCATTTCATTAATGAAAAATTAAGGGGGTTCCATTGCTTTTAGTAGGTCTACAAGGTTAAACAGGCTAGGATCCATGAGTTAAAGCAACCTTTACCGATCTTGCATTTCAGAAAGCACAGCAAGATTATTTGAATATAAACAGTCCCGCCTCACTCCTAAGACACACCCCCTCATTCCCTCCACCTCCCAATGCAGAATCAAAGGTCTGACAGGCAGGTCCCTTGGACAATCCTAGAGGTGCACCCCACTTCAAGGATTGGTTGGAGTTTTCATTGAATATTTAGAGATTGGAATAATATTTTATATTGATTAATGGTGGGTCTGTCTTGTATTTCAGAGTTCCATTACCTCATTCATAGCATTTTACCCTGTTAGAAAAATAGTGTAAGAATGCAACATCGGTAAGGGTTGCTTTAAGTCATCAGAGCTTGTCTCTGAATGAGCATTAGTCATGAATAAGGCCTAAGGGAAGAAAAATTGATTATTAAAGTGACATCTGAAGCCCAAGCATCTCTTTTCAAGTTTTTTCAAAGTCTTTATAGTTACCATGGTTCAGTCCGATTGTTATAGGTGCATCTATTGACAAAGAATTAGACTTGATTTTCTTGAGTCATCATTGACGGGAGTAGGAGACAATTAATTTAATAGGAAATTACAACTACTTTTGGAATGGTACAATGGCATGACAATGCTGATCCAACAAAGCAGAAATGCAATTTAATTACATGTTAAACCCCAGCTGCGAACTGGTTCCGATCATTTACAATGGTCTGGTTTCTCAACATATGACAGAAACTTTTTTGATTGAGCAACGTATAAGAGCGTAAGAATCTCATGCTGTGAAGTTTTTTTATTCCCCGATATATATGGTGTATCCCCGCATGAAGGCTCTGCCAGATTCAAACTCTGGTCTCTATAAAAAGGCAGATGCCTTGTTAACAGAGTTCTCCAGCCTAATTAAACAAAAATAAAATCTGAATGACAGAAGAAAATCAAGTCAGACCCTTAGTTATTATGCACCACTAATACACCAGGTTGAGCCAGCATATTTACATCTAGTTTATTCTTTCTCATTTAATTAAAGCCTTTGATTTAGGTTGAAATTATTTCTATAATTCTACATTTGTTTATCTATCAAGTTAATTCTTTTAAGTTTGTGTTTTATGTTAAAATAACATGATTTAAGACAGTTCCATGGGAAAATGCTGCTGGGAAACTGCTAATTTGATGTTCGGGTTGCCTGATATTGAGATACCCAAAACACCCAATGACCCCAGGTTACATCACTTATGATGTGTCCCAGCACATCTAAGATAGGCTATACCTTTCACCAAGTTCAAAGGATGATTTTATTTGATAGAAGCTACATGTTCAACTTGGGGCAATTTTGCAGACACATTTACCAGAAATTGTACTTTGGACCTATTAAAGTTTCTGATATAACCCTATTTTGAATTAAAACTCTCTTGTAATGGTGTGAACAGGTTGCTATCCACTTCATAATCAAACTAAATTACCAAAAAGTGATTTTTTGTCAGATTTCAAGTTCTCCCAAGTCCTTGTGATGCACAGAATGTAAATGTTTCCATTGCCAAGTATTTTTCTTAAGGACTCTAAACAAATATCCACCATAATTTAAAATCCTTTAATCAAATGAGTCCACACCATCTTCATCTTTTTTTTTTTTCTTCTAAGTTTTAGGTTCTGGTTCCAGATTATAATCTAGTTTCTGCATGAGTTGACTTACATTCAGATTAATTTTGATCATTTTGCTGTTGCAAACTAAGAATTGGGCTTTTTTTAAGGTCACCTTGTTTGCTGTCATCTTGTCAAAACCATTCTGATATCTGGTTTGGTCGATTAAATGATTTTGTAACCTGGTTTTGGGATGAGACAACCAACCTGATATCATCTATGCAGGATCACAGTCATTCAATCAGTGCCCCAAGATCCAGTCAATAATCAAATAAAAAAAAAGATTAAAAATTCAAATGTGTCTTAATAGGGCTTAAAATGAGCTAAATCCATGTGTATTGTCCTTTATCATCAACAAGAAGATCTAGAACAAGAGAGTAAAGCTAAAGGTTATATGAATCCTTTGTTTCACAAACAGAAAATAAACTGAAATAAAGTTGGCTCATACCATTTTTTCTTGGTTATAGAGGACCCTTACTTTGGGTTATTATACACACCCTGCAGAATTACACCAGTGTGTTTTGGTGTTTGAAGTAGGCTGAAGGAAAAAATGGGATGTTATGTTTAAGTAGAATCATAATTCAATGTAACTGATTTGAGTCTGACAGTTTATTTTTTCAAAACCGGCCAGTAAAATGTATATTAAAAAGGAAAGAATGCTGAGTTCCCTGTAAATGCAATGCCATAAAAATCCTGCAGGTTGCAGCTTTAATGAATGAGGCAGTGTCTCATTCTTAAAGAGATGCATTTGCAAAGAAAAACCTGTTCGTTTGAGGATTATTCCTCTCAGTCGCATTGCATTTTTTGCTCGAGTGATTCCGATTTCGTCCACTGCAAGCTGTCCTTTGTTTATATTTTGCCTCCCGTACAGTAGTACCTTGAGAAGAGAAACCCGCAGCGCCAGGCATGTTGAGTGTGGGAGTTAAAAATAGCATCATCGGTCGGCCAAGCGCCGCTCCGTTACTACGCGTTTCAGCATTCTGCCCTGTGCAGGGGGGAGTCTGCAGGACTCAGATCGCGGCAGCCCTCCACCTTTTTAGCTCCGCAGCATCACACCGAGGGCCATTTGTGGTTCTGTGGAAATGATAAACCCGACCAGGAGACATTTTTCAACCACATTTAAAGGCCTTATTTGAAAATATGAGCCATATATGAGGGAAGTTGTGCTGGCATTTGGTTTGGTTTATCTCAGTTTACTCACCGTTTGCTCCCAAAGCCAGGACAGGACAGGGAGGGAAATAACAGCTTTTCCAGTTTGATGAAAAAGGCAGTCTATTAAATATTCCCTCTGCTCGTAAATTGAAAGGAAAAAGAGGGTTTGGGCACATTATAGACAAAAGAGGTTTTGCCTCCACCTTCAAAGTGGGAGATTCTCCACCTGACGTCAATGCCTATGTGACTGACGCAGCCCGCAGCAGAAGGAAGCCTGTTTTATTTATCCATCTGTTTTGGCGTTAAATATAAAACAAGCAGTCCCAAAATAATTTCATTATCCAATAAGCTCTAGAATTGCCGCTTTGTGTGAGTATTTAAGACTATTTTTAAAGACTCGTTTGATAGGGGTGGGGGCGTCTCTATGCTTGTGTGCGCGCGCGTTTGGAGAAGTGAAGGGGGGGGGGTGGGGGGGGGTGCTTTCAGCAGCAAAATCATGAATTAATAAAAGCCCAAATCTGCACACTTTTATTATTACATTTAATTCCGTCCGTGCATTTTATTTTCTTTTTTCATAGCGCTGTTATATTCGGGAGATGCTGGCGTGCGTGCGCGTGCAGGCATACCGTGCAAGGATGGAGCAGCGGGAGCTCGCGCCAGTTCTCAAACGCCGCACGCTCGAAATTCCTCCAAGGAACCTCTGCGAGCTTTTCTTTTTTCATCACGCGCGAGCTAAAAATAGAAACGGGGTTGGATCGTGATCCAGAAATAGATAGGGGGCATCACTCCTATAAAAGGCACACCATTCAAGAGTACAGTGCGAGAAACGGGAAGCCAGAGCAGATTTTATGGACAAAGAGCTCTTTCCCCCCTTTTTCTTCTTTATTTCTGATACTCTTTAGATGCTACTTTTCGGATTTTTGAAAGGAGACTCCGCTGATACAACGGTGAGTAGTACCTCTCTCTGGCTACACCTGTTTCTTTCATCTCAGTGTTTTGCTGTAAATATATGTCTTATTAATGCAAATCGTCGGGAAAATGCAACTGTTTGATTACAGAGGGGATGTGTGCTGGAAAAAAATCGCGATGTCATGAATGTTTCTGAGAGGATCTCTGCTATTTTTGCGCCATGCTTGAAGGGATATCAACCGGTCTATGTTTGCAACTACACGGGAATCACCCTCGGTTATGATACAAAAAAGAAAAAAGAAAAAAAAAGAAAAAGAAGAAATGGTGGATGTGTCTTCTGTTGGTATATTTGAGTTAAAATGCATTTTTTCATAAGAATTGCTGTTATTATCACCTGACATTTGTGGGCTGTTTTGCAGTCGAGTGTGAAGATAGAGTAAGGGAGCTGTCCTCTAGTTGTGGTGCTGAAGTACTCCAAGACTGTTTGTTCTTTTGACATGGTGTTCTTTTTAACAATCTCTCTGTGGGATTTTTTTTATATATATAAGTTTGACGTGCCAGTTTTCACATTAAAGGCTTGATGCTTTCCAAACGTTTTAATTCTTCGTGCACTTGCAGTGCAAACGTCTACAATCGCCTCAAATTTGACTGTTTTTTGTGCAGAGGCTCAGGTGTTAGCAACTCGACGCCACACATATCATTTGATACATGTCTTTTTTTTATTTTTCCCCCTCCCTTTCTTTTGTGCACGATGAGCCTCGAGTCGTGACTGCTAAAAGTGAGTAAGGCGCGTGCTGCGTCAGTGGCGTCTGGCTCCGGTGCGCTCGAGACAGATGGGGGGAATCGTGACCGGCTGGGAGACGCGTCCACGAATGAGAGGCTGAACGGCCCAATGAAAACGAGGCGAGGGTGGGGCCCCCCTATATCAGCAACTGGAGATTTGGAGCCAAAATTAACCCTTTGCAAAATGCGATAACTTTATTATTAATGAAATTCACGGCGTTTTTTAGCAACAGCTTGAAAACAGTACTCCATATCACAAGTAGAGCTCGTGCGTTTCTAACTGTTATAAATGGCACCAGCAGCCACCGTTAATGGTGAGGGGAGTCATGAAATTGTCAGGTGCTTTGGCCTCCTGCTGAGGTGCTCTTTCCCTTTCTGTTGCTATTGGTAGATGACGAGTGGCCCTATCCAATCAGATAACGAGCATTCCTCTGCTGCGTGTTAAAGTCTAAAACAGCAATAAGATGCCGCTCTTTTTTAATAACAAGGCTGCGTGTTGCTGCAAAGCGAAGACGCTAACAGCAGATTTCATCTCTCGGAAGCTGCGGAGCAAAAGACAAAATAACTGGGCCGTATGTGCACATGAAGAAGAAAAAACATTCTCATGAGCAAAATGCTGAAATCATTTAAAGGATGAATACCTCGAGTCGTGGACTGGATTTGGGAGCTGCTTTTATTTTGTGTGTTTGATTTGATTTTTTTGTTCTTATTGTAGCAGCTGTCCGTCACGAATCTTTTTGCGGTCTGGGCTTGCTGTGCATACATGAATCTGGGAAGCCCTTACCCCAAAAAGCATTCGTGGAGGATGTTAACGTCGTTCATGTTGTTTGGACTGAGGAGCCACACTGCTGCTGTCAAGACACGGGCTCTGTGGTGTTTTGTAGCACCGAGATCTGGACTCACAAAGTGCAGCACACACAGACAGGCTGTTCACATGTAAAGGGAAACATATTTGCGTATAAATATTAATCACTTGCATTTCCAGCTGCGAGGAGTAAGAAGGCAAAGATCAAAACGTGCATGTCACCTGTAGAAATAAACTCTTCAGCACACTTTGGATCAATCTGTTTTTATTGTGCCTTAGATAAACGTGCTTAAAAGAGAAGGAAATATGTTTTGTAACACTGTTGAAACGTATTGATTATCAACAAATAAGAATCCACCACAGAAATTTGCTCTCAGAACACGTGATTCCTTTTTGTCTGATTTATTTCTCTGTCTACAACATCTGGGATCATATTTTGACTGAATGAAGAAATGTATGAGGAAATAAAAAATATGTTACGATGCATTTTTCTGTGCAGATGCTTCAGTTTTAAAAGTGTCAGTAAATCTGCTGCTTAATCAAGTTGTGGAGGCTTTGAAGTGGATGCAGATGACAAATAGACGAATAGAAAACTAGAAAAAACTGAATAAGTGTAATGTTTTCTCTTTCTTTGATTTTTTATTTTATATGATTTTAATTTTTTGTTAATACATCTTTTCCCAATTTGGTTTTCTAACTTTATCTCAGTAATATTCAAGAAGAAACAACTCACACAACATGTATCCTGGTATATTTCCCGCATTGCATCCACCATGTACCCGTAGTCTATGTGGGGTTTTCAAGGCAGTTTTCTCTGTGACGCACTGAAGAGGAAAGAAAAAAAGACATACCACCTTTACTATGGTAATAGGTTGGTTTCCGTTTCCTCATGTTCTTTTATACTTTCTTATTTATGCCTTTTGAACTCGCAGGTTCCAACATTGTACACACACAACACTGACAGGCAGCAGCAGTGACCAAACCAGAGCGAGGTCAGAGGGTGAAATCCATGACGTGAGCAGGAGAACCTGTAACAGGGAAGTAAACAGCAACATCTCATCATATTTGGTCACATTCGTTTGTATCCCGCTCATGCACTGAGGATGTAACCCACATCCTCAATAAATGTTGTGTATTTGCGTCCCGTCTTGTCCAGCCACTGTTTCCTCCCCAGTCTCTCGTGCTTTTGATCACCTCATGCAAAGATCATCCCATAAGAGAGGAAGTTTGTTTTGAGTTGGTCATTCCTGCAAGCTGTGGTGATCACACCAAATATATTATTACATTTAAGCAATAAAATGTTGGAATTCCACCTTTTGCTGACTAACAATACTATTACATCTTTTAATGTCACACATCTTT
This sequence comes from Atherinomorus stipes, assembly GCA_023101725.1. Classification (NCBI taxonomy): domain Eukaryota; kingdom Metazoa; phylum Chordata; class Actinopteri; order Atheriniformes; family Atherinidae; genus Atherinomorus; species Atherinomorus stipes. Next base: position 535,302 of record JALJCO010010650.1, on the reverse strand, counting down.
AATCAAGTCTTTACTGCATACATGCATCAAAAAAGCAAACAAACAAACCCTTCACTAATCTTAAACCTACTTTGAGCAGCTCCCATGTTGGTGAGCTGGCAGTGAACTCTTCCTCCAGCTGTGCACGAGTTGTCCAGACGCTGTGGGCTGAGACACAAAATGAAAAGAAACATCCAAACCTGCCTCTTTGCTGCAGTTTCCTCTTTTAGGGTGTCTTTTTTTGTCAGCTTACCTGCTCATGACAATTACAAATAGTCCGTCTGTGTCTGCAGGTCTCTGTTGTTATAGGTGTGTGTGTTGCGGCGATGACAAGGTAAAAAAGAAAGTGTTGAACTTTACAGTAAAGATGACGCCAAAAGGATACTGAAGGTGTAAATAGTGTAAGGGCAGGGTTAATATATGTTGTTTTGACAGTGTTATCATACATGAGCTTACAGATACTTTGTGAAAATCCCTTAATATTAAGATATTACAGGAAAATTAGGCTTATAAATGTATAAAAAATGCTGGCTTTATCCCTTATCTTTGATGTGATGGTATCACTATTTCCCCACAACAATGGCATAATTTAAATCTATATTTCCAGGCACAGAGTGACTTCTGTGTACGGTATTTACGTGCAGCTGCGTTATGGTGTAGGAGTGTGTGTATCTGAATATAGGACATCATTTTTAAAACTTTTTGCAAACTGCAGTCTTTAAGAATTACCACAGACACATTTTATTAGAAAAACTCATGGGAGAGCTTTAAGATCAGGTGGAAATGTAGAGTGCAAACGCCACGAATTGAGCTCATGTTCATGTTCAGAAATGCTCATCAAGCATCATAGAAATCTGATCCCAGAACATGCAGGCAAAATTTTCATTCCCATTAAAGCATGAATTCTGTTTATTTAACTAGAAAACATGGGATACACATGTGCAGCTGCAGAAGAGAATTTATGATGAGATGAAACATGCTTACAGAAATGAAGCTCAGCTCAGAAACGGAGCGTGCTGGAAATGTGCATCCCTGTTTTGAGATTTATACGTTTGTAAAGCCTTTTGCTTTACAATGTAACCCCCTGTGTTCCATCATGCCACCTTATCTATGCACTTTCAAAATCACTTTTTTCTTGATTTGATATTTTGCCTCATTTCATCTATTTTTAAAAGTCACTTTGTTTGACTGTGTAAAAAATGTATGGATTGTATTGAAAACTTAAATAAACAGATGTTTTGAATGGCAAATCTCTGCATTTGTTCCTGTGCTGAAGTTACTCAATTTTTCTGATTATCAGTAAAAATCTAGCATTAAATGATCCAACACCAGTTCTCTTAATCATGCTTTGCAACTGTTTTTGAGTCATAATAAAAAACTGTGTGTAATCTGATTTGTGTATTTGATTTACTTCGTATCAGTCTTTATTGAAAATGTTTGAAGGAAAAAGTCATTCCTCTGTACCTTTCGCTGCACGTTGAGATGATAATTAAAGTTGGAGATGATAATGTGTGTTAAGTGTGTGTTTGCTTCTGTGAGCTGAATCTTATAAATGAAATAAAAGGTACAAAATGAAGTGTATTGTTCTCATATAAATCCACAAAAAGAATTTTTTTAAAAAAAGAGAACACCATTCTCATAAGAAAAAAAAAAAGGAGCTGTCCGGCAACATGTGGTGCTGAATCACCTTGTGGGTAAACATCCAAACATGTTTTATCTGGATTTATTAAACAGATGATCTGAAATGTTTGAGTGGACTCTGCAATATTTCCTTTTTATTCCACGATGCAACAGTTTAATCTCTCCACGTTAACCTCACTCACACGTGGAATTTCACAAGCAGCTACCCCCTCATTTGGGTTCAAGATGATCCCCTAATTTAGATTTCCTTCAGGTTCCTTTGCCAGATTAAAGCCAACAGTTTAGGATCCTGTTTACAATTGCTGCATTTCTATTTTTAGATGCATTGCGCTTATGTAACATTCACACTAACATTATGGACCACTGCTGTCTGCTCCGCTTGACTGTGTACAGCTTATGTCTGCATGTCTTTACCATGAGTTCGATTAAGTTAGATGGCGTATCCATGAGGTTAAAACAAATGAAAAGGAGAGTAAGAAAAACATAATCCTAGAAATTTGACAGCTATCAAAAACGTTGTTGAGAAAATGTTTAATTCAAATGCACAATCATGTAAAGTGTTAAATGGGTTGTTGTTAAAAGGGTGTGTGAAACTCCCTGCAAGTCTTTCTTTTTATTCTATTATTATTATAAATTCCAAGCAATTCTTTACAATGGAATAATATTTGTATGCTTGACACTTTGCATTATTTTTTAATATTTTCTAGGATCACCATTAATGGTTCCTAAATGAAAAACATTACTACATTTTGCAGAAAGTAAGTTTTACGGTTCAAGCTGCATTTTCAGTAAAAGCTAAAATACAGAGAGGAACATAAGAAAAAAAATCTGCGTTCTTAATCCTAATCTTAACTCAGAATCCACCAAAACACACAATGGATAGAAAACTGTTTAACTTCAATACAATTAGAGAAAATGCAGAAAATGACCATCACCAGTAAAATCAGTTCATTATCAGTGAACAATCTATAATTTATACCTGCAGTTTAAACCTGATAACTTTACACACTAATGAAAAAAGGTGAGCAAGTCCCTCGTACGTTTGATAACAATTAGGTGTTAAGGTTGTAAAATAAAAAAAAAGAAATATAAAACACTGACAGAATAAAAAGAATAAAACACTTATTATCCAAATTCTTAGCATATGAAGAATATTCAGTCTTTGATTGAAGGTATTTTGTTTACACTGCAGTTTTTCGATGCTCGTGGAAAGTGTGTACAGCTATTATGTAATAGAGAAAATGTAGCTGTAAAAAATAAAGTCTTATCCTATCAAAAAATACTTTAAAATATATATTTAAAAAAATCTTACATATTAAAGAAATACAACAGATATTTAGAATATATTTTTGGCTTTGAAGCTAAAACAAAAGGATATTAACAGAGGGATAGAAGAGTTAACAAGACTACATAAATTGTGGGATGAGTAATCAAATATATAAAACACAGAATAATCTATTTTATAATCAAAGAACTAAATATACATTTATATAGTATGAGGTCTTTTGTATGAAATCTTTTGCTGAATGATACAAAGAGTTAATAAATCAATCCACCATAGTAAAGTCTTAAAGGTAAGCTGAGCCTCTGTGTAATATTATATGTTTATTTGTGTTTTTTATTTATTTATTAAACTGCTGTACGTGTTAACAAGACGTGTGAACATCGGATGGAAAACAATGAAACAATGACAACAAACATGGAGGATTTGGATGTGTAGGTTTACACTCTTTACACCACAGACGTTATGTGATGAGTAAGATGAGTGTATTCAAAATGTAGTTATCTGCCCACCAAGGGGATAGTACATAGTCTTTCTGATAGAATAAAAAAGATATAATATAATATAATATAATATAATATAATATAATATAATATAATATAATATAATATAATATAATATAATGGCTGTTTTCTTTTCCTGTAAATTGATTTATGTTTTTTTCTGCAGTTTTTTCTGCAGAATATGAATATTCTGGGAGAAAATATACTAATACTCCCAGAATGAGTATTAGCCTACTATACCTCCGATTACTGTTTTCCTTATTTCCAACAGTAATTATATTGAGGTTGGAGGAAAACTGCTCATTTCAAATATGTTCATTCTTTTTTTTTTTTTTTTAAAAAATGAAAATGTCCAAATCTGGGTCCTGAAGGAGTGGTATATTAATCTACCATTCTTTTAAAAGCTTAGCATATGATTAAATGTTTAGTGTGAGAGATACACCAGCATAAACTCATTATGACTGGATGAACTTTGGTTTTGGTTTGATGCTAAGTAAGTGAATTACGAATAAGAAAAAACAAAGTGTAAGTTTATAGGATTAGTAAGTAGATCTTGTAGAAATGGTGTTTCATTTTTCAGCCATTTCTCTGGGGCAGTTTCTTGTAACTACAGTATTTGATGATTTTGAAAAAGCCTATTTTGAAATAATTCAGATCTCCATCAGTGGTTATTTTAGTCAACGTGATGTGAAAAAAAAAGTAGGCTACGTCATCATTATTGGGGTTATAAATGTTACCAAGTGTTAGTGATGTATATTTATTATATTAGGGATAATCCTCTTGCAGGATGTACTGTGAACTATTGAGATATTCTTATTTTTACTTACTAGTGTACTGACACATCTTTGTTTATTGTTATGTGTTTTGATTATCACAAAATCTCAGAAAAACACTATTTCAATCGATAGAATATCTGTAATCGTGACAAAGCTAAAGCTCAACGGTAGGTGGTGGTGATGCTGTCATTTACTGCATCGTTGCTATGAAACGCACGAAGATAAACGAAGAAGAAAATCAGCCAATCATCGGAGTTTTAGTCAAACTTTAATGCGGAAGTGTCTGACAAAGAAGTCCGAGCATTGCTTGGCGCATGCATTTGCACTTTGAGCAGGGTTTAATCTTACGACTACAAGCCCAGGTTTGGGTGTAACACATCACGAGCCGTGCTGTTTGCGGTGCAGACATGTCTTCTGGCGGAGAAGCTGTTTTGCGGGTCGTGGAGACGCCGCTGTTCTGGCTCGGCGCTCTGACCGCGGCCTGGCTGTCCGTGTGCTCCGTTTACCGGCTGCTGTCCGGGATCAGGGTGTGGGTGCTGGGCAACGGGAAACTCGTGTCCCCTAATAAACTGGGAAAGTGGGCAGGTGAGGAAATGATTAACGACATTTCAAAATGATTTTTAATTGCAAAAGCAATTATTGAGAGAAAAACAAAGAAACAACTTGATGTTACGACAGAAGTGAAAGTTTTTGAACATTGAAATATGTAGCAAAGATGATTAGTGGAATTCCTCTTTTCTTCTTTTAGTAAGTTTTGGTTCAATCTGAACTGAATCAAGCGGTATTGTAATTCCCAAACATGAAGGGAAAAAAACCCACTTATTTCCTGTAGCCTAATAAATAATGAAGCATTTTTCCCCTTGAAATGTAATCCACGTTTGTAATCCGTGTAATGGTATCTGAAGTTCTTTATTTAGGTCAATTTAGTCCAGATCCATGAAAACTTAGGCATTAGATTCTCTAGTATTGGTTGACTTTAATTAGGAAGAGAGAAAAAGTCCAACATCTGCTGGTTTAAACAAATAGATAAAAGAGAGGAAAAAAATGTTAATATTTTTAAGTTTGCACATGAAGTTTACTCTTTATTTAGGCTCTTATGGACTCATTTTGGGATTGATATTTGTAACTTTAGTATTTGTAACTATTATGAATAACAATCTTGGAACGTTTTGTGATTATCATTTATTTAAAACATTTTTCACACATTAAACCATTTTTCCATTAATAATTGTGAGATTGGGCTCCATTGTGGCGTGGTGGTAAGCACTGCAGCCTATCAGTAAAAAGGTCGCTAGTTCGATTCCCGGTTGGGGAGGGAGTTCGAACAATTCCAACAGCAGTTTTCTTGTGTGGAGTTTGCATGTTCTCCCCATGAATGCGTGGGTTCACTCCGGGCCCTCCAGCTTCCTCCCACCATCCAAAGACTCCTGCAGGATGATTTATGCAACAGCTGAGTCTTTTGCTGATGTTTTGCCATCGTCTTATAAACAATTCTTTATTGGTTTGGGTAGACTTCTAACCCAGTACATAATCAGTATGAAAACATGATTTTATTTGGTCTGTAGTACTGTAATGGGTTTAAACAACATTACTGCACTTTTCTCTGAATTAACCCTGATTTCCCATGAAATAATATTTGTGATTTTGATTTAAATCTCTTACAGAAAACCCTGTCTAAGACAGACTGCTAGTCAGTAGATGCAACAGTCTGAAATACATCATATGAAGTGCAACTATGAAATATTACAATTATAAATACCAAAACAAAAGAAGTAACTCAAAATATTTTCATCCCACAGCCATTGCAGGTCAAACAGAGGCAGAACTCCCAATTTAAACTCAGATCCATCTGCTTCCAATTTGTTTCAAAGTTGCTTAAACTCAGTTAATGAGACCAGCCTTTGTGCCAGTTTTTAAAAAGATTTAATGCAGATAAGTTGACCCGATTGAAGAAAATCTTGATAACAGGATGTTTAAAGAAAAAAAGATTATCTGATTGTCATGTAATCTGATCTTGGATTTTTATCTGGATTAAACATTCAGTTTGTGGTGTTCAAAACTTTTAGCTAGGCTTGGGATAGCTGGATTATTCTGATCCAAGGAGAAAAGTGGATTCTAGGAGCAAAATTTCATAAAACTAACTTAAAACTGGTCCAATAATACATTTATATTATGTAACGTTTATACATTCAGTTTAATTTCTAATTGGTTTGTTCAGCTATTACAAAGATAAATAAGATGTTGCAGACAACAGTCTCCCTGTTGTCTGCAAAGTAATTAATAAAATTATCCTCCACATAACTTTCAATATCAAACAAAACTGATTTAAATTTAACTTTCATTTCTTATTAATTATTATGGTGACACAGTTTGGAACAATTGCATCCCTTATTGCAACCCCCTGGGGCAATCCCTCATTCTGAGGCATTGCAGGAAGATTTTCTGGGCCCTCAACAGGCTCAGGTGCAACATCATCATCCTCATCACAAAGAGAGACATTGCCCCTGGTGGCAATGTTGTGAAGCACAATACAGGCGGCAAGTATTATGCTGCATGCTCTCACTGTGGATACACTTATAAATAGCTGAAGGAAATTCAGTCCAAAGTTACTTTGAAAAGCAGGATAAAGTTAACGGATGACATGATCCTGGATCATAAATAAGAGGATTCTCAAATTTGGATAACTTTTTTTCTGGATTAAATCTTTAGAACAACTGGCCCTTGGAGATTCAGGTCATTTTCCTGCTGATCCCGAGCATAAGCAAGATGATTTTAGTCACTCTTGTAAGGCAAAGATGGAACAGTTTTGCAGAGCAGACACAATTGCTATTATTGTTTGGAAGATTCTGTAGATAGCAGACCAAGGACTGGCCTTGTAAGTGAAAACACAGCATTGGTGGAGTCTGCAGCAAGACAAAGCAGTCTGTTCAGCCAGAGCACACAAGATGCAGTTGCAGATGTGTGGAGATTTTAAGGTTTGTGAAGAAGCACTGTATTCTGATAGACTGTCTCCATTGTGTGTAAGATAAGCATTATAGTGATTGGTTGCGTAGCTAATGACAGTGTTGTGCTGATATGCTGAAATATGTAGAAAATGGCATTGCATATGATTTGAATATGGGTGTGTATTGGCAAGAATTTGGTGATATGTTGTCAAGATACAGGAGCAGCGATGCAATATATTGCAATAGTATAAGCAAGATGATACATTGCGATATTAGTACTTAAAGCTATGTGTAAAGAACGGTGCGTCTGGTGTGATTCGTTCACTTGGATAACGTGGAGTTACACTTCACTTCATCAAAGCAGTTAGGTTTCAGAGTCACATTCAACTTCAGCAATGCTGCCATATATCAGAAGCTAGCAGGTATTAGTCAACATGTGGCTAATTATGTTTCTGACAACTTGGTAAGTTAACCAACAACTTAAAACCAGACGTAAGTAGTTTCAAAGCAAGTCACTCTGTAGCAGCAGCAGCACCATACTCACATGATTTTAAAAGGAATGCTGGGATATGAAGTTCTTCCAGAAGAACAGGGATTTTTCTACAATTGTCCTCAAAATTATTCGTACCCTCCAGTAAACAAAAGGGTTAATTTGACAACAGTAATTCAGATAACAATTAATTAAGAAACTAATAATACAAATTTACAAAATTATAATTTAGTGAAATAAATTATTGCTTTTGAATTGTAGTTGAAATTACACCTGCTGTGTTCATGTCTGGTTCCTATCCGTTTGCTAGTAAGTAATGCGATGCACAACCAATAGTCAGCTGCAATGTCACTGCCCTGCCCCGGATTCAAAACTTACACAGTGTGTTTTCTGAGCCTCAGGATGCCTCTGGGCAGTGACGGTTCGAAAATGCGCATAATGAATGTTGGTATGCCATCAAAACGAGTCAAATGCATATTTTTTAGGTCTAAAAGTTACGTTGTGGGTCACAAAACACCTGATTGCAGTGATTGCCTCTCAGGAGTCCCATCATGCTTGTTTACTTGTTTTATTTTTTGGGTTTGTTTTTAATATTTTTGTCGAAACCACAATTCAAAATCAGTGTCCATGATTTTCATAAATTTTTCTGTATCATTACTTTTGTCAAATTCAACTTATTCCACCGGCAGCTGATTTTTTTTCCTACTTCAATTGGAGGGTATGAATCATTTTGAGGACGACTGTACATGCTGGCTCAAGGCTAATGGAACAACAAAATCTTGTCATCGCGTTACGAAATCTTGCAAAATTTCATCAGTAAAAATATCATTCATTCATGCTTTTTAGTGTCGATACAATATTGCAACGCAAAATACCGTGAGACATTGGTGGATTGATATTTTTTCACACTGGATTTGACTGTACATCGGACAATCGAAAAAATATTGAGAGTTGTGAAATTAAAATATTACATCAGCCTGCATGTGAGCAATCTGAGTGACAGTTTTTCACAAACAGACACATTTCCTTAGATGAAGAGCAACATGATCAACACTGTGCTGCTCTACTGTATCCAGACTCATAACAACTTTGAGCTGACTTTTAACATCTCACACAGTTGAACTTTAAGTCTCCCACCTCCCATATTACTCCAGCTCATGCTGATGACACACAATGGCTCCTTTGCTTTAGCAAACAGAATGCCTCAGTTTACTTTCTGGCACTTGAAACAAGAATGGCAGGAAGTGATCAGCCTCGTGTCATTGGTTGTGAACTGTCATAAAGCTTGCGACTGGATTATGGTTCGAGGGGATTATCAAATCAGATTGAATGCTGTCCATCTGTCCATCCTGCTCACTGACGGAACCTTGACACTACTTGATATTGCTTAATATTTGCATGCCCTGAGCTCAGAGTTCATATTTCAACATGAAAAGTTTTGAACTGCAGGTACTACAGTTGTGACAAGAAAATAGTAGCGATGTGTAGATCTACAGTTAATGTTGCACTGCTTTGTGTGATTAGTGAATCTAAAAGTGAAAGCATAAGTATTGTGTTGCACTCACTATGGAACCAGTTGGCTCTAGGCAGTATGGGTTTTATGTGTGTGTGTATGTATGTGTGTATATATATATATATATATATATATATATATATATATATATATATATATATTTAGGAGGGAAGTTGAATTGGATATTAAACACATATTACACAATGAGCAGTCTCTTTCAACCTGTGCCGTCATAGTCTCATCCGTCTGGCGGAGAAAGCCAAATGTTTTGAGGTTGGGAGCTGAGATTCCTTTTGATCTTTTTTTTTTTTTTTTTTTTTCTTTTCTCTGTGTAGCTAAAAATGGAAACTCGTCGCAAGGGGATGGGGATGTTATTTTTGGATCACAGATGCAAAATGGTTCAGAATATGCAGCGAGGCAAAATCAGCCTGTTAGCCTCAGCTGCTACTTTCATTCACAAACTTTGCCTCAGTGAAGTGGACTGGATTGAGAGGACAGCCTGATTATACAACAGGAGCAGAGCTATTCATAAATGAGGCTCACGTGAGATGCGGTATCCTAAGGATTCTAGTTCAGCAGTGGCCATATTTCACTGGTGTGTATGAGAGAGGAAGTGTGTCTGAATATGCTAAAAGAGAGCAGCTTTTTTTTAATTTCACAGAGAATTTTTGTGGTGTTTTAATGAAATGTGGCCTTTTAAACAAAGGCTCAGTCATTACTGTTTTTTTTTTTTGCATTTCATGGCTTATGAAATGAAAATGAAATGAAAAAATACTTTTATTAATCAGATATGATATAAAATAAAAATATAGTTTAATATAAAAAGAGTGAAATTTATAAATTTTTTCTTGCACATTAATGTTTGTAAGAATCCTGATCTGTATCTGTTCTTAACAAACGTGGAAAATTTGAACATTTTGACTAGGGCTGAAAGATATGTCGTTATCGTATCTATATCGAGATATGGACATTCAAGATATTAATATCGCAAAAGCAACTATATAAAAGATATAGATTTCCCCTCCGCTTGTCCTTTATATAAAGCTCTGGAAGTCACAAACAAAACTGCACTTTCGACCAAAGTGCTTGGTTTTCAACGAACCCGTAGTCATATCATATTGTATCGATATTGAGATGTCTGGCATGAATATCGAGATATGAAATTTTAGTGACAATAGTGAAAATGACTGTGGAGGTATGCAGCAAAAGTTCAAGTAGAAATGGGGTCAACCCAAGCTCACCATGGTTTGATGCAGCTTTATGTTGTGGTGGAAACAGTTTAAAAAAAAAAAAAAAGTTTTATTTGTTGTCTTGACAAACATGAGAAACAATAGCTGTGGTTACATGGACCCAAATATACCAATTGCTTTTGGTTGAAAAGCTCTATCGGAATGAAAATGTTCCATGTAAACACCTCTTTCCGAATGAAAAGAGCCGAACTGAATGAATTTCCATTTGGTTTCACAGGGGTAGAATATTCCTTTCCCCAAACCGATCGTGGGATCATGTAAAGTTTAACGTTGAATCAGAAATTTGTGAGGTTGTGTTCTTACAGCTCATGCCTCGATGAGACGTCAACGTGCAATGAGTGGCGTTTCCTCCCTTTGACAGATGGCGGTGAACAACGAAATTCCCCAGACAGCGACAGAAAGTATAACTCTGTCTCTACGCCTTTTTCTCTTGGTTGTCTGCAGTAGGAGCGCACGAGTATCAGTTGCTGCTTGATTAAAGTCCTGCAGAAACCACAACAACCGTGACTATCAGTTTGTAGACCTCCATCTTTAATGAATAACGTGATTTACATCATTCTGCGCATGTCAGACAGAACCATTCTGAATAAATGTTGCCGCATGTACACACCAGATCGGAATGAATTAGTTCCCGTGTAAACAGCTGCCCTGAAATCCTCCGTGATTTCGTACCGAAAGGGGAAAAAAGCCTCCATGTAATCGTACCCAATGCTACACATTTCCATTTGGAAAGTAGCAGAAGTCAAGTCCTCACACAGGGAAAAATGATCATCAATAATTATTTTATAATCGCATCACAGCCGTCTGAATCGCGATCTAATTGAGTTGTGAGGTGCCTAAAGATTCCCGCCCCTAATCTGTAGGATTTTATGCATCGCACTGCTGATTTGTGTTCCTGAGGAAGTGTCCTGTGAGTGTTTGGCTGCAGTACTTTTATTCAGATTACTTTGTGTTCCTATTGCAGTTACATGTCATATTACATTAGGCCTGTATATTGATTCTCTATAATTTGCAAGAATTTGATTATTTGAAATGACTGCAAATAATAAAGCAGCCATCCTCTTTTTTTTTTTTTCTCCTTAACTTTCTTTACTTATTAGTTAAACTCTGGTCAGAAATCAAAGATGTAAATGTCCTGTTTTGCCTGATCCGATATAAAATAAAGGTGAAGTTCTCATATTTTGAAAGATGATGTTGTCACCTTTGTGATCAGATCGGGTGTCACAATTGACTGCTTTCTTAGAAGTCAGTTTCTGACCGAAGAGATGCTTTTTGCCTCTTAACAAAGATCTAAGTTTAGTCGATGGTGATGAACATCCGAGGACTGAAATGCCACGTTGATAATGAGAGTTCACGTGCACATAGTAGCTCTATCATCAGGACACCTAGCCAGTCTGACCTAGTTTTTCAGGAGAGAACAGCACTTCCCAAAATAGACCTTGTTTTGTTTGAGTGAAGGGAACATGCACTCAGCTGTAAAATCTTTTGGTTTTTTTTTCTATTCTGACTGCAAAGCAGTTCATTCTTAAAATGGCTAAAAATAACCCTGCTCATCATTCTGCCTGCAGACTCTCTCGTACCCCTCCCCACCCCCACCCCATCCTCTTTCTTGTTCTCTTTGTGCTATTTTTAGTTGCCCCCAGGATCCCCCATGTTCATGTTTGTCATTTTCTCTACTTTCCTCCTCCACTCTCTTGTGTTTGGCTCTGCTGAAGCCCTAGAGGATGCTTGGCATCTCTGCATCATCTGCACTCAAGAAAATCACACAAAGGAGAGATGGGCACAGTAAAAGGGGAGATGCACAGATGAATAAGACGTTGCATGGAAAATAATTATCAGAACAACAAAACATTTGCTTTAAATAAACCTTATCAGTGGAGGGTTATTTCTGTTGGACCTTGGCAATTACAAATAGCATTTCATGAAAACGGAAGGAATTGCGGTAGTATAAACTGCTGTTTTTAAGTTGAAGCCTCATATTAATTGTGCCGTTTGAAAATAGAGCAACAGCCTGTGTTGTTATGTTTCGTGCACTGTTACTAGGCAGTAAAATACAACCAAAGAAATCAGGGAAAGTGTTTGTCCTGCAAAAGTCTGCAGCTTTATTACTTCAGCAGCCTGGATTTCAAATGATCAGTGGGGGAGGTCATAGACACAATAACTACAGTTTAGTCTGTTTGATAATAACCACGTGAACTTTAATTGGTAAAAGTAGTGTTTTAAACACTCAGAACCAAAAATGATAAGAAATGTTCGATGCTTAAGATCACACGATGGAAAACTAGCTTATGTACTGGGGTCAGCACTGGCCAAGTTTAAAGGATAATTTTTTATTTTTTTCCAACTTGGACCTTATTTCTAGGAATTTATACGTGCATTTACTCACTGGTAAAATTTCTATATCACTCTGACTCCTTCGGACGATATTTGCATTAGTCATAGTAGATCTACGGATATAATGGGAGTGAATGGGGCAAAATCAGTGGGCATCTATATAAGGCATTATCTGCAGCACAACTCCTTCATTTCAGTGATACTTCACGACGAAAGAACAAGCAAATGAGTACTTTTGCACTTTTGGAAATATTTGTCATGTTGACAAAATGGCATGATTCTGTACAAAATAAACTTTTGATAAATTCTGGAAACTGAAGTTAATTTTTACTGTTCATTTTAGAGATGCACCAATCCGGGTATCGGCCCCAGATATTGACCAATTAGCTGGATTGGATATACGATAAATGAGGCCAATCCAGCATTTAAATCTAGTCATTTCTTCTTTTTATATCATACACAGCAATATGGTTACATCAATCTAGTCACTTTAATTCTATGTTTGCAATGCCGGTTACTTCATCATGCAGAGCAGAGAAGTGTTGTTTATTTTTGCTGCTAATGAAGACTTTATTTGTTAATAAATAATACTAAGTCCATTTATATCTGTTATTTGTTCCCTTTTTCTCAAAGCTAAACGTTTGTCAAGCCTAATGACTTCCCTCACATGGCAAGTTATATGCTTCGTTCATTCAGCAGTAGTATCGGATCGGTATCGAGTATCGGCTGATACGCTCTGCTCAGGAATTGGTATCGGATTGGATTGGGAAAAACTTTATCGGTGCATCTCCAATTCATTTAGTGATGTTACACTTGATGTCCTTATGACTGTGTCTAAAAAGCCCTGTGAGTAAATCTGAGGCTGGACACCATGAAATGACAAAATATAGTCTGCCTTAATAAGCAAACAAGAATTTCCTCCTTAAATGCACTTTACTCCCTCAAATATATGTAAACCACAGTGGAACAGAAAAGGCACTGATTGAATAACATCAAATAAAACAAAGACGGAAAAAAAGTGAGTTTCAAAAATCTCAGATGAGTGTTCCTCTTTAAGCAGGTCACACAGGGACATAACACAACGCTGCTACTCTCCATTCATTTTTTGTTATATTTAGCCAGAGGTGTGATGAATAGTTCCTTTTGAAAGATGGGTGTTGCTAAAAATAGCCCCCCTGCTGCTGTTTGTGCCAGGCAGTTCCAGGGCATCAGCTCGCTCTGCTGCCACCGATGACTGCGAGGACCTCGCTCCCTCTTCCCCTTGTCCCCTTGTCCTCCGTCACCTCGACTGCTTTCACCTTGTCTGCAGCACATCGGCTCCTCACCGCGGCTCATTCATTGTATTTTTATAAGATATTTGAGCCTGGCCATCATTCACATTTTTACTCTGTGTTTGGTAGTGGTCCGAGACTATCCTGTAGGTGGCACTCTTTGTCTGCTCATCTGTGGTGCTGAGGACAGTCTCGTTTTTCTGCACTGCTGTGTTTTTGCTTGATGCTTTTTTTTTAATTATTATTTTGCATTAGGAAAGATGCAGAAGTACTCATTAGTATAGCATGGAACAGATGAGACATCACTATCCTCCAGACTTCTTAAACATTTTTTTCTGCTGAAACGTGTTTTTGTATCTGTTGAAGGTAACAGCCGTTCAAGGCCGCAGTGTGCTCCGATAGCGACTGTGTTTTGTGCTGATTTTTACATTTAGAAGGATAATCGGCTAGATGCTCCCCTAGTTTGGGGGTTGGTTCACACTGATAATGGCTTTTTATTGCTCTGGAAAGAGCCATAATGTTGGCTACCTCTGTCCTGCCCTTCAGTTTGAGGAAGGCCAGTTCCTGTTTGAACATGACAGTGAAGAAGTGGATGTCCATAACCTTGGAACCAGTTTGTTCTGAGAACTCCTGTTTGATTTGCTGTAACAAGACTTATCTGGTCCTTCTCTGATCCAAACAGATTCTTCCCTTGGCCTCCAAGAGACTGAGGCAGGAGGAGCGTTTGTCTTATTTGGGGTGCTTTTGACTAAGGCTGCACGATATTGGGGAAAAAAAACTGACATTGTGATGTTTTTTTTTTGTTTTTTGCTAACCCTGCAGTATGAAAAATACAGGAATTTTCAACAGATGACTTGAATAGCACTATATGCTACTCACAAAACGTTAGGGATTTTCCACTTTCAGTTATGATTTAAGGAAAATGTAAAATGTTCTCACCTTATTGATATTATATCGTGGATGTTTGACATTTAACTGGGATTATGATGCAGTAATTCTTCCAGCTCAAACAGTTTATTGAAAGAAAAGCTAACAACAATGGTGGGTATATCACAACATAAAAATGACCATGTCTCAATAACTTGTCATTGAGATATATACATACAGTTGTCTTCAAAATTATTTATACCATCCAATTAAAGAAGGAAAAAAAATCAGCTGTCAGTGATGGATGTTAAAATTGATAAAAAAAAAAATAATTGTGCATCAAAATTCTATAAAAATCATGACTGATTTTGAGTCGTAATTTAACAGAAATATAAGAAACAAACACACACAAAATAAAATAAGTAGACAAGCATGATGGGGCTTGGTAGCTAAAATTTTGTTGAGCAACACTTTGAGACAGTCACTGCAATCAGGTGCTTTCTCTAATGTTCAAAAAGACGTCTTGTTCATGAGAAAGGTGCTCTGATGTGTCTGGGACAGTTTTGTTTGGTTGTTTTTTTTTTTTATTCTTATTATTTTCAACCACAATTCAAATGTAACATTTTATTTCACTAAGTTATAATTATGTGAATTTTAATTTATTAGTTTCTTTAGTTTCCTGTTATTTGAATTATCATAGTAATTTTAGCCTTTTCTTTAATTGGAGGGTATAAATAATTTTGAGGAAGACTGTGTATGTAGCACTGCTATTTTGTTGACAAGTAACCTACTGTGATCTTATATCAGGGGTGTCCAAAGTCAGTCCTCAAGAGCTACTATCCTGCAATTTTTAGAACATAACCCTCTTCAATACACCTGAATCAAATGGCTAATTATCTCATGCACATGTCATTCAGCTCTGCAGAGGCCTGCTAACGAGCCATTCATTTGGTTCAGGTGTGCTCTGGAAGGGACGCAACCAATATGTGCAGGGGCATCCATGTTGTATGGTTTTAGTCTTTATTTGAGTTATACATATTATCTTTTACTACTTGCTTTAATTGTACTAGGAAGTGAGAACATGTTTAGTTTTTGTTTATGTACAAATATGAATTGCATTTTACCACAAAGGTTTGTTCTTTGCCAAATTGATTAAGATTGATGGTGACTGGTGGACTACTGTGTGCAGTTTGTGTCTGGTACCCTTGAAACTGGATGAAAACACATTAAGTTAATTAGCCTCCTACATTGGAAGACCTGTGCACACGTACATTACAACATATTGTGCAGCCCTACTTGTGACACAATAAGACTAGAGGCCTGTTGAGGAGGCATTGGCTTCAGGCTACATCAGGGATTTGAGGGGAAATCTTATTTGCGCATTCATTTGGTGATTAGAGGGTAGGTTTTGTCACTTTGTTGGAGAAGAACTCGACTTCCCAGTCCCTAGTCATCCAAACGTCATCTGTGGAATGAATTGAAATGCTGACAATCAGCCAGACCAGATTACCCAACATCAGTGTCCTGCCTCACTGATGCTCTTGTGGCTGAACTGGAGCAAATCCTCCATCCAAGTTCCAAGTTCTGGTGGAAAAATCTTGCCAAAGTAGGGAAAGCTGTTAGAGCAGCTGATTAAAATCAGGATTTTGTCCTGCAAGTCGGATCCAACAGTAACTGTGAGGTAAATTAACCACTTGAACCATAGAGCCAAAGACTTTGTTCCCCCTCAGTAGCAGTAAGCATTCATTAAGGATCTCTGTGTATTCTGTATTACTGCTATTGTTTCTTTTATCAAATGACAAGATAAATTCTACTTGTATTTTAATGATTCTTCCCGCACCCTTCCTTTTATTTCAGTTGTGACAGGAGCTACAGATGGGATTGGCAAAGCTTATGCAGAGGAGGTGAGATTGCTTTTGAAACGATTAAACTCAAAAGTTTTGCTCAAACAGTTTTATTTTTAAGTATTGGCACTGATGTTTGCATTTGTAATGGTACAGGCGGGTCATGAGCATATTTCCACAAACTGAATATTATGGCTTCATTACCTAAACTTTGCAAAGCTTTGAATAATGAAGCAGTAGGTAATAAATCCAAAATTTAAAAGTTTACAGAACAAAAATTGCAAGGACAAAATCTTATTTTCATATTCTCACTTTGTACATCAAGTGTTCTTTAGTATGTCTTAATGAATAATTTCATGCTTTATAAATATGCACCAGTTAAATCTGCTTTCACTCTGTGATCTCAGCCGCTTGATGCTTAATAAAACATCCAATGGCAGGTTGATCATCTCAGCAAGTTTCTCATGCAGTCTTTTTTGTGTATGTGCAGCTCGCTCGCAGAGGTTTTTCTATCGTCCTGATCAGCCGCTCTCAGGAGAAGCTTGATGATGTATCTAAGGCAATTGGTGAGAGAACCTCATGTTTGTTTTATTTATTTTCTTTTATGTCACATCACTATAAACTGCAGAAGGTGGTGGAGTATTTTGTATTAACCTAGTAGTCATGCTAATCCCACATCTTTGAATCAAGGGAAATCAACAGTGCCAGTGGTTCAAAGGCGCAGGACTAATATAATTCATGTTTTAAGCATGACAGCTGCTGAGCCGCGGTTCAGCCTTAAAGATCTGTGCAGCTGTACAGCCTCATTTATCCTGAGCCGTAAGTATTCATAGTCCAAAGGGACTAATTGACAAGAAACTAAATGATATAGCACTGAATACGTGTTTTGCACATATGATCCTTTAGTGAGTGGAGATGCAGCAGAGCCCGTTTGATTACGAGGATGTAAAGGCCCTACTGGAGCTAGAATTGAATCTGTACAGTCAAATATTCCTCTTAAGAGAGGGATGTTCTCACTAATGGACAATTCAAGGTTTAATCAATTTTTTTTTTCGTTGCTCTCCGCTTCTCTTTCCATGTAACCGTTATACAGACCTGTGGTCATAAATAAATGGCTTGTATAAGTATATTGTGGCTGGTGCTTGGTAAGACCGACAAGGCTGTTGTCATTACTAAAGTAAAAGTAGTTACTTTAGAAAAATATGACTCGAGTACAAGTAAAAAGTAGTCATTAAAGTAATTACTCAAGTAAAACTAAACAAGTATTCTCTGAAAAAACTACTCAAGAACTGAGTACTTTCTGAGTAACATCAGATATTTTTAATTAAATGGCAAATAATTTGTTATTCACTCTTTTATGACCAACGAAAAATGAAATTGTTGTAAAACCAACCAAGGAAACTCCAAAATTTTACTTTGTAAGCTTGAGGTTGAGTTTCTGTCACTGACATGTCGTCTTGTTTAAGCGACACAGATGTCAGCGCATGGCACAGCTGATTTTTTTTACTTCGTTCAGAAGGCAAACGTAGCTGGAACGTCCGGTCAGGAATGCTCCACAGCTTCTCTCGACTTCTGAACCACACACTGTTGTTTCAGTCCTTCTTTATGTAGGGTACATCCTTCATGCGTTTCTGCCCTCTAGCTTGCTGCTAATAGTTCCACTTGTCTCAGAACTCGTTTTTCCAGAGTAATTTTTTGAGGAAGTGACGTCATGAGCTCATTTTTTATTTTTTCGAGATACTTTAGCTCTTAATTTGCAGAAGAACCCGAGATTGTAGATTTAAACATGGCTCCGTCCAGTACCGTTGTTGTGTTTATTAAACTTCTGTGTAAGAGAGTTTCTGTTCCTAAGTTTAAAGTGTAAATGGCACCGAGTTATTTAATTTTACAGTCTCACGGCGGACTTTTTTTCCGTTAAAACGCAGCGTGAATGTGTTGATTAAACACACACACTGAAATTGGCTGTTGTCATGGTAACATTGTTATTTTTCTACCTAGAATTTTTAAAATTTCTATCCATTCTAGCTCACAAATAGCCTGTTTTGGAGATGTCAATTTTTTTCCCTGAGTTGGTGCAACTGGAACACAAAATACCTGGTGATGACGTCACCAACTCGCATCTGCAACTGGAACGCACCATTACTCTGTTTCTTTGCGCACCGGCGCCACATCGTCCCGTGACTGCCTGGCTACATCTGATTGGTGGAACGTAGCTCATAATGTGTGACGTAGCCAACAGCAAGCTACGTTTGTTTAGTAAGACATTCATGTGCAAGTCTCTCTGAAGCCGGTGATTTGCACATTTATAAGATCAAAAATAAAAGTAATGAGCAGGATGTATTCTGCTGTAACGGGGTACAAGAAGAGTTTCTTCCTCATAGATATACTCGAGTAAAAGTAAAAAGTACACCGTAATAAATTTACTCTTAAAAGTACAATTTATGTAAAAATGTACTCAAGTAAATGCAACAGAGTAAATGTAGCATGTTACTACCCACCTCTGCAACTCACTCCTTATGTGTTGCACTCACACATACTGTACACACACGCAGTCACATTTTCTAACATACATGCTTCTACTGTTTTTGTGTTGTCCTGCAGGTTTAATAACCAGCAGCTGCAGTTACGTTGTTCACTTGTTGCTGATGTTTTTTGTTCATGTTTTTTCCCAGTTTCCATGTTTTGATTATACAGATGTTGTTGCCTATTTTTTTTTTTTATTTTTGCCCCTATTTTTCTTCCCTTTGACTTTTTTGTTCCCCCTGTTGTGTAACTTGGCTATAATCAAATTTAAATTCAGAATAAGGGAATCTTATTTTGTTTCCATAAAACTCCCCTTTTGATTCATAATTCTGCTTGCTGGAATGATGGGTAGAGCTCTCCATTTTCTTTCTTTTTTTTCTTTTCAAAGTTTTCTTTCATTGCTTTTCATACATATGCGCTAGATTAAAATGTATTTTGTGTCCTCAGCCAGCAAATGTGGTGTGGAAACCAAAACCATTGCTGCAGACTTCAGTGCTGTAGACATTTATTCCAAGATTGAAGATGGACTTGCAGGATTAGAGATTGGAGTGTTGGGTAAGACGGCAGCATTTGCTGCTTCACTTGATCTAGAACGTCAGTGTTTGTTCACAAGTTTTGCATCTACTCATAAAAGTTAATTTATCAGCCTTTTGCTGCCCCCTAAAGACTGAAAAAGGAATAACACTTTGCATTGTTTTATTTTCTCTACTGCTTTCTTTTTTCTTTTTTTTTTCTCCAGTCATTGTTTTCTGATTGTATTTTCAACATCTTCATACTTATTTGTTTTCTCCTTTTTAATATAGTAAACAATGTTGGAATCTCCTATTCTTACCCTGAGTTCTTCCTCAACGTCCCCAATCTGGACACTGTAAGTTCAGTTTTAGGTTGTTTTTTTTTTTGTTTGTTTTTTTTTTTTAAACGGTCTATGAGTTTATTTGAAAGATCATGTTTGGAAAACATTTTACAGGATCATGCTGAATAAACAGCAGCAATGACATATTGCACAGCATGTACCGCCCCCTATGTGCCACACTTGATCGGATTTTAGTTAATCATCTTTACATCACGAGCATCTGGTTTCTGCTGTAATGCTTTAAGCAGTCCAGGTTAGCTCAATCTAAGCCCACTTCAGAGTAGATCAATATGCTGTAAGTGGACAGCTTTCCTCCGCTTTCATTACGTGCCCATTAAACTTTTGAATTAAAGAACAGACCTCAACGTGCCGGATCTTTATTCATCAAATCATTCAGGTTTGTAAGCTGTAAAGTCAGTGATGTCGATTATACGGCCATATTGTTCCTGTAAATGGAGTTTAACTAAAGTGCTGCATTATAGGAGTAAATCTTTGGTACTTTAAGCTAAAAAACTAACATTGATTTTAATTTGCAAATGAGACATTGAGTAGTTTTGTATTTACACACAGAAGCACAAACAGAAACTGTGGCCTCCTGCAGTGATGCTCTTGTTTCTGTTTCAGTTCATCGACACAATGATCAACATTAACATAACATCCGTGTGCCAGGTGAGTGCTGCTCCGTTCATGTAATTAAAGCTTTTTGAACAAATTAACTTGAAAAATCAGTAGAAATGTCAGTGTATTTGCCAGAAGTGCAGAAAGCAGTCTTGATTGCCGATATTTTTGCAGTAATTACAGCATCCGCTCTGCGTGAAAGGACTGATAGCTTTGCTTTTGACTTGAGGGCTCTGCTTTTTATTTTTCCCCCACTTTTTCTTGAAAAACACTCTAGTTCAAAGGAATGAAAAATGTCAGAGCCCAGGGGCTGTTTTAAAGTAAGGTGCTCTTCTGCAAGTCTGTTTGGAGACCCGCAGCAGGGATGATCTTAAATGTCCAGCTCGGGCTCAGTCTGCACTCGATGGACTCTATAAACTTTGATTTATGTGTTTATCATGCGTCTCCCTGTGGTGTCTGGGCTGCCTTTGAATAATTAAGTTAGTCTAAGTGGATTCAAATGGCTGAGATAGTTTGCGATCCACTGACAGTTAGTCCTGTGAAAACACACACACTGTGACATAAAGCACAGTAAGTCACTTCTGTTCCACTTCTCCACGTTCAGCACTTCCCTGAGCAGCAGCTGAAGTCCACCCACTCTCTTAACACTTAATTTATGTTATTCAATATTTCTTTAAATGGCTCCCTTTGCTAACATTAACATCTCCTCTTCTCTAATCGTCTTGCTTCTGTGGCCACCTCCTCACACATCTCCCACACACATGCCTGTTTACAAATGTAGACACTTCCACACACAGCCTACTAACAATAACCTTTTCTTTTAAGAATCTGCCGAATTCTTTAATGTTGCATCTCTCATGTCATTTTTTTTTCCTTTTCAGATGACACGTCTCGTTTTACCTCGAATGGTAGAGAGGTGAGTTTGTGAGACTTTTTCTTATTTTAAATCACGACACATATGTCTTTTGATGTTTTATCTTTAAGGATATATGGTTTTTTAACAGTGTAAGAAAACTAAGTGTATTTTAACACTTAAATTTGAGATAATTAGACCTCTAAAGTGATTAAAGATCAATTTTACTTGAAATTCAGTTTGGTTGACACAATGCTGATAAAAGCCTGTCAACACCAGTCAGTCTGTTTTTATTCCACATTAATCTGGAGCTTTAAATTGTCATTTGTGGTGACATTCTTGCACTGACGCACCGGTACCTTTAGTGTTTTACATCAACTAAAAAATAATTGCTCTGCAAGACATGACTGAGGAAGCTGCTAAACTGTCAGAGAAGGCCACGGCAAGCAGGAACGTACCGAATGTGGCATCATGCAAACATCAGCAGTGCTTGTCTAATTTCTCTCCAAAAAGAGTGACAATCGTTCTGCACCGCAAGTTTTAAAGTAATTTGTCTAAAAGCTTCAAATTGCTCTGTGCACAGATCAGATGCAGCATGTTGTTGCTTGTCATTGAAGCTGGAGGACTCAGAGGTGTGACTGATGACATAAGAAAGGGGGAATATTCTGAAATGAATGAGGTGGAAAATGTATTCCTCGTGTCCCATTAATCTTCATTTACAGAGTTTCAGATTTAGATGTCATAAGAATTAAGAATGGCACATTAATTGAGTGCTTCCTTGATGTATGCACATTTTGTTTTTGTTCTTTTGCCATATCACTATCTTATATTATAAAATAGAAAAACAAAATGCACATAACAAGTAACCCTTTTCTATTTTATGGATATTTCATGTATGAAATGGATCAAATATACAACGATTCAAGGAAACTTTGTCATACCAGCTTATGATACATGGTATGGTACGAAATAAGAACTAAGGGCCTGATATTTTCAGCCTAAATAAACATTCCAGTAATAAACGGACAAAACAAAAAACACAGGGCTAAAAAAGAGGTACAAGAATATATACAGTTACAGGAGCCGTATCATGCTTTTCAAACGTTCCAAAAGTCACCCACAGGCATATCTGAGCTAATTATGTTCCCCTTGCCACTATAGAAACTAATTTGGTGTTATATATTAGTTTATTTGTGTCTAATTTCCAACGCAGAAATATAACAGCTAACTGAACCACTGAAGCACTAGACGTGTGGGTGCAGTCACATATTCTGATGGGTCGCAGGTTTTGGTGTAACGCCAGCACTCGCATGGACAGATATTTGTAAACACTGATGGATGATCGGACTTTGATTGACAGAATAAAATGGATCATCCTGTTATGGACCCGGAGTCTGATATGGAGTTGGAAGTACATGCGGTACCCGTGCATTCCAGTTGCATCAGAACTCTTTTTCCGAGGTAACTTTGGACAGAAATGGCACCGTGAGCTAATTTTTCCAAGCTGTGAGCTTGTAAATTGCAGAGGACCCCGAGACTGTAGATTAAAGATGTCTGCATCCAATCCAGTACCGTTGTTGTTTGTTCAACTTCTTCTAATATACTGTATTTTCCGTTCCTACGTTTCTAGTGTAAACGGCACCAAGTTATTGAATTTTACGTTTCCACAGCAGTCTTTTTTTTTTTTTTTCTCTAAAATGCTGCGTGGATATGTTGTTTATTAAACATATGCACTGAAATTGGCTGCTGTTGTCACGGTGATATTGTTGTAACATCTGTGTTATTTTCTAGCTTGTACTGCAGTTGTAGATGCTTCCAGACAGCCTATTTTAGAGATGTTTATTTTTTTTCTTAGAGTTGGTGCAACTGGAACGCAAAATATCTGGTAATGACATCACCATCTCGCCTCTGCTCGGAATATCGACACAACTGGAACACACCATTAAAACAACTATGGTATATCATTAGCTAACAAGACATAGGCTAACGGTTAGCACTGACCTGGCGATAGTCATACTTGAAGTGTCTTTTGTCCATGAGGGGTTTTTATGATGGGACTTGCGTCAGGCTTCAGAAGTAATCCCTGAGAAAAGACACTTCAGTACTGAGGTACATGAAGCTGTCAGGAGTGAAGTTCACTCACAAAGTTGTGGGCTTTTTTCTGCTCCTGAAGACAAAATCGAACCACTTGCGGTGAGTAGATCCATCTTTTGGTACAAAAATAACCTCCCTCGCCAAATACAGCCACATTTTTCCAACTTGCCGTCGTCTAAAGCTAAAAAATGTTAAAGGAAAAAAAAAAGATGCTTTTCTTCTTAACTGTGGAGCAAAACTTGTTAGCCAATGGCTGCCTGACTCAGAGAAAATCTTCTTCTAACCACTTCCAGCAGGCTGTTGGCTTCCTCCTCAGAGGGAATGGATAGATTAGCATTCTTGGAGTCTCTCTCAAACAAAGTGGGAATCTTGCTTCGATGCTGAGCACGTATATTTGGCGCTTCATGATTGGTGTCACCTATCTACGTAGATCGTGGTAAATCAGTCGTTTGAAGGGAGCTAGAGCTTGTACTGAATATTCATATACATAGCTCAAATATGCATGGATGAAGAAAAATAACACCTGAAACAAAGTTTTCATGAGGAAATGAATAACATACTAGCGTTGTTAAAAGCTCAAAGGTCGATTCTTCATGTTATGCTCCCAAATGAACATTTATAGCATGTTTGTTCACTTTAGGCGTGTGATTACGTGTGTGTCTGATACACACAGACTGTAGTCAAATGCAGTCCACAGAAAAGGAACACACCCTCTTTCTGCTCTTAGTTCTTTGTTTTGTCTTGTATTAGGACATTATAAATAATCTTCTGGTCCTGAACAGGTCTTAAAGTTGCATAAATACAACCTAAGAGACTGAACACAACACATGACACACACACCCTTATTCCTTCCATAGAAATGAAAAGTGTAAATAGCATCCAGAGGCTGCACATTAAATCCACTTAATTGATCACCATGGAGTCTGAACACCTCTATAAAAGCAGAAGTTTGATTGGCTTGGAGTATTCAGGTCTGTGGTAACACAAAGCCCCGGAGGAAAGTCATCAGTAATTATCTTTGAGAAGCAGTTGTTACTGCCCATCAGTCTGGGAACGGTGATAAGGCCATTTCCAAACTATTTTAATTATAGCTTGTTTGAAAGGGTTGCCAGGAGAAAGACTCTTCTCTCTCAAAAAAGAACATGACAGTTTGGCTTATCTGTGTGTAGTTGCATCTGAACAAACCACAAAACTTTAGGAAAAATTGTGCTGCCTGTGATCTAAAGTCACCACGGACAGCACCACGTTTGGTGGAAACCAAACACAGCATATTTAAACAGTCATAGCAACTGTAAAGCACAGTGTTCAAACAATGCTGATATAAGCTTGTTTTGCAGCTACAGGACCTGGACTTTTTTTTTTTTTTTTTTATACCAACGCATTCCACAGTGAAGCACGAGGCCATCTGTCTAACACTAAAACCATGGCTGGAATTGGGTCATGCAACAGGGCCGTGATCCCAAATACAGCAGCTAATTTACAAAGGAATGGCTGAAAAGGAAAAGAATCAAGGTATTGCAATGACCCAGTCTGGGACTGAAGCAGTACTGCAAAAAAGAGTAGAGAGAAATTCTCCACAGCTTGAAAAACTGATAACAGCTCTTAGAATAATTTATTTTAGTTGCTGCTACTAAGATTGGTTCCACAATTATTTAATCATGCCTTTTTCCACACACTGCTTCTGCGTTGTTGCTAAATTATTAAGAAAAAAAAAAGACGGTTTAATATGTCATGTGCTGTCATTCATCTGAAGCTACATTTTCACAATTTAAAGACCTGGGATTTAACTTGGGAAGCTGTGTAAGATATTCATATGTGGGTGATATGGAAGTGTCATGCCGCTAGATGCTGGTGGGTTACGTGCTTGATTATACATTAGGTTGCTTCTGTGAGTAAATCCATAGGGGATGGTTTTTGCAAACTGTCCCACACAACAATAAATCTACTTATCTTTTTTCCCCTCCAAAAAATAACATCCATTAAAGGCTGCATGGAAGCACCACAGGCTGGAGCGAAAATGTCATCAGATTGTAAACATTTAAGTATTGATGTTGCTGTATCTTTGATCTCATCATTATCCACCAGCTCTACTTTGATGTACTACGAGTGCAGTTTTGGCTCAGCATGCAAGTACGCGTACCACCGTATTCTTTTATCTTGCTGGGATTGATTTCAGGCTGAAGTGTCTGTTACACCCACCCACCCCTTTTCCTCATAGCATCTGGGGTTTTTAAAAAAAAAATGTCTGAGTTTAAAAGAGCATTTCCTTATTGGGTTTCCAGGAAAAAGGGGGCCATCCTCAACATCTCATCTGCCAGTGGGATGTACCCAGTTCCTCTCCTTACTGTCTACTCTGCCTCCAAGGTAATTGCAGTACACGGTGCATGACCTTTTCATCAAGCCTTACCCGAAGGAATACTTGCAGACGGTGCCCGGCTTCATAAACAGTTTACATGTTAACATGCACTGTAGCCTTTGAGGCGAATTCAGTCTTTGTTCTCGCCTTATGAATTATGCTGTGTAATCCACCTACATTCACTGATACAAAACCTAATCGATGAGTCAAACATTTGCTTGATGTAGTGCTTGAGGGACAGACTTCTTTTTTTCTTATTTCTCTTGTAATTCCTATATGTGAATAAGTTTCTGAATGTTTTTCCCTTCATAGTGTACAAATTAAGGACCTGTGGCAACACGTTTTCTTTTGCTTGTGTTTTAGCTTAAAACCAACCGTCTACAGTTTGAACCTAGTTTGCTGGTGTCTTATACTGGTTCAGCTTGATGTACTAAATAATGTTAGTCTTTTTTTGGAGTTTGGCATCAGCTTAATGACTTGTCTTTACATTAAAAAATAGGCATTTGTGGACTTCTTTTCAAGAGGACTGCAAGCTGAATACAAAAGCAAAGGGATCATCATTCAGGTAAATCATGTACTACATTTAGACTTTATACTAAAGGTTCACATATTTGAAATAACATCTGTTACTCCATTGCTGTATTCATTTATGCATTATTGCAACTTCACATTTAAGCACTGTATGTAGTTATTTTACTTGGATATGAGCATAGAAGCTGCTGTAATTCATGTAATCATTGCTTACTTTTGTTTTTCTAGAGTGTTTTGCCATTTTTTGTTGCGACCAAGTTAAGTAAAATCCGACGGCCTACTCTGGACAAGCCCAGTCCGGAACGCTACGTTGCCGCAGAGCTCAACACTGTGGGGCTGCAGACTCAGACCAATGGCTACCTGCCACATGCCATAATGGTAAGCCTGGGAATAGAAATGGGAGCAAACACTGTAAAATAAAACTTAGGCTTCGTTTGTTTTTGCATTATGCGAGTCAACAAGAATATTTCGTTTTAAAGACCCTCAACGCAACTTTTAGTAATTTTCTTTGACGTGCCCCCTATTGACGGCTAAACTGGGATCCATTTTCCTGTACTGTGATTCACTCCAGCCAGTAAAAGACAGTCCTATCTTGACTCTTGTTCTGTCCCTTCCTCTCTCTCTTTTCCTTTCTTCCTCCGGTAATTTTCCCTTGCTTTCTTTGCCAAATCCGACATGATGCGCATTCAAAACACCTGCTGTGTTCATGTCTGATTCATATCCGTTTGTTAGTACATGACGTGGTGTGCAAACAATTGTCAGCTGCAACGTCACGCATAATGCGCATAATGAATGTTGGCGTGCCATCAAAACAAGTCAGGAACGCATATTGCGATACAACAATGCAAGTTCACGACACTACGGAAGGCCGGGCGTTCAGCGCCTACTCTGCCGATAATGCAAGCGTAGAAGAAGAAATTTGCTGTTTACATTGTGCTAAGAACAACTGAGCATTGGACAAACACAAGTGAGGTTGGCTACTGATTTAAAACAAATAAAGAAAGAACGCGTGATTTCGTCTGGTTTGGTCTGCCGCGGATTCCATAGTGTCGTGAACTCGCATGGACGTGCATCAGGGAACTACGATGTACTAGTGTTTAGGCTATAAACGTATACTAAATGATGTCGTTTCGAGTAAATTATGATTACATTGGACAAGCAGTCTGGAGAAATATTGCCAAGTTTTTGTGGACTTTTATGGACCTTTTTGTTTTGAGCGCCGGTCACCCCAATATATGAAAGTCAGCGGATAACAAAAACCCCTCCGTATCTCCGGCTGCATTTGAGATATTAAAAGAGAAGAAAGAAGATGAAAATAGAGTAGAAAATGAAGGCACGTCATTCTGTGGGTGTTGTATCCCTTTAAGGTCAAAAAGTTACGTTGTGGGTCTTTTAAAGCTCAAATATACTATATTTTGATTTTTAAGACAGCAGCTGACAAGCACTTGCTATGTGAAGACAGCAGTGTTTAATGTTCTTACCAAAGAATGCCGCCTCTCTACAGCTGCATGCCTCTAAGTTTTCTTGTTTTGTTTTTTTTTTATTGTCTGATGGTTGTGCATGCGTATTCATACATAACTTTGTCTGTTGAAGCACACAAAATTTAAAAAGAGAAGATTGTTTATGGTAAAAGCCCTCTTTTTTCCCTTTTTAGACAACTACAGTATAACCTATTTTTTTGGGCTCAATTTTACCTTAAATAAGTACATTTATCGTAAAACAAAAGATTTAAGCAAAGCAAAGGGTTTTTTTTTTATACAGCATATTTCATACTTGAGGCAACCCAATGTGCAGCCTTCAGAGTATTTACAATAAGATACAAACAATACTGAATACCAATACTGGTTTTGCTGTATTGTTACCTCAGAACAATGATACAGCAAATGTATCCCCTTCACTTGTCTCCTTTTTCCAGAAATTCAGACAGACTCATTCTGGATTTCAAGAGAACCAAAATTCCACTGAAATATTTACACATCAACCAAACTCTGAACTAAATAGAAAACGATTTGCAACATCTACTGTATCAACAGTTTGCAGATGTATCTCAAAAGTTAGTCTGAAATCCTGGCTCTTCAGCAGTATAAACCCACTCCTTAAAACCAATCACATCTCCTTTCAGTGATACAAAATTATCTGGGACGATTTGTTTATTTATTGCATCTTGGAAGCTGGACACTGTAAACTACTTTTGCATGTTAAGGAGACACTGAGACAATTTAGTCTTTTCTATGTGCACTAAACTGACCACAGACGATAAATCTGCTAAAAATGTAACAATTTAAACCCTGCTGCAGGCCAAATCCTCCCCCTGCATTTTAGTCCATTTATATAATCGGCATGAAAAACCAAAATGTGCCTCCTGCAGTTTGAATGGCTGTAAAGATGGTGGAGCACAGGTGCAGCACATGGGCAATGCAATTTCAAGGCTACAGATTTCTCTGTTGAAATAATGGATCAGGTGCGGCATGACACATTGTCAAGGTAGTGGAGGTATGTCATGGCAACAGTATTGAAACCTCATAAGGCTGCAGTTTCACTCCACAAAAGAGCCTGCTTCCAGCTCATCTCCATTCAATGAATTCATCTTGTAACAGCTGCTTTTAGCATCTGTGAAAAACGCAAACACCCTCCGAAATAATGGAGTGGGAATGCTTCACCACCTTTCAGCATTGTCTGCATCCTAACACTGTAATTACTCCGTGGAGGCATGAGCATCAGAAACGAGACGGAAACTTAAAGGTCTGATTTTGTTTAGAGCTTGTCTTCATTCATGAGAGGCTAGAAAGACACCCGTTTGTTTCTCTCCAGTTCATCCATGACGTGTTGTACAGCAGTGGACTGTGTGACCTGAATATCAACAATCATGTTTATTGATTCAGAAATACAAATAACCACAACTTATGATGGCATACAGGTGGTCGATGCATCATACTCGCATAAATAAGCTTTTATTAATCCTACACAGCCAATGTTTTTTTTTTTTTTTGTTTGGTTTTTTTCCCCGCAGATGACATAAATTCATCACAGATGTTGTCTGCAGTCAGTCCCCTGTATTTCACAAACAACAAGCGGTGTTGTGATTATCAGATAATCCCCCTCTCCACAGTGGTGTAGCACAGTTCTGCACATTTCAGTTATAAGCCTCAGTTCAACATTATCTTATTTAGACTGCTGCAAAGCCGCAGTCTGCAGCCTTCTGAAACAACATGTGTTCTGTCAGCTCTGCGGTAGCTTATTTCTCTTTACTTGTGTAATTATAATCACATAGCATAAGGCCTCAGATAATAAAACAGAACAGAAATGGAGTCAAGTGAGATCAGAGTGCCCTTGAATAGACTTAACAAGCTCAAATGAAATCAAAGTGTTCAAGCTAAAAGTTCAAACAAGCATAGTTTAATATTCCATCTTCATGTTGTGCTATAAACACGTCTTTGACCGACCAGATGGTGTAAATGTTTGGTGATGTGGGACGGCTTTGTCATAATTTTCTGCTGGATATGCGAGTCTACAAATCAATCAACCTGTCAGTTGCAGAGCTTGTATAGAGGGTCTGTACCTGCAGTAAAGGTTCGCTTTGAAGTGGTTAAATGCGCTCCTAAATGACCTCCATCATTTAAGTTTTTGATCTATTTCTAGACACAAGGTTTAATTATGTCAAACAAATCTAAATAACAGGAAATTTATTAGTAAATCACTTGAAAAGAAACGACCTTCCACTTTCTATCTCAATTAACAGAGAAATATGAACTTCTTTTAAGTTTCATAAAATTTGGTTTGTAATTTTTCTTCCTGTAATTTGCCAAACAAATGGATGAATGGGAATAATCACAAGCTTCCTCCCCAGCTCTCCGACATGACAGTGGAATTTATTTAATATGTTTTTAATAAGTCTGATACAGCATAAACCTGCCCTGCACTTTAAAAAATGACTTGAAAACACACTATATTCATCTTCCACTGAATTACGGTTGTCAGGAAGGTTGTAAAATTAAATCTGACTCGCCTGACTTTGTAGTTAAAGTAGGAGAGACTTCATTACTGTAATTTGAACGGCCCACTTGTGTGCTATATTTAAATGCCATGCAAATATTCTGAATTTATCTACTGTATGCAGTCTGAGACAGAGACCATCTGATTATATATGTATACACAGTCATCCTCAATTATTCATAACTTCCAAATAAAGAGAAGACTAAATTCACAATGGTAATTCAAATAAGAAACCAAAGAAATTACAAATAAATAAAAATTTACAAAATTGTAATTTAGTGAAATAAGATATTGCTTTTAAAATGTGGTTGGAAATCATAAAAGGAAAACGAATAAGCCAAACTGTCTTGGACACATTAGATCATATTTCCTCATGAACAGTGGACCAAAATACCTTCAACAGGTGTAGAAGTCTTTTTGAACATTTCAGAAAGCACCTGATTGCAGTGATTGCCTCAATGTGTTGCTCAGTAAAAAATTTAGCTGCGGAGCCCAATCATGCTTGTTTACTTGTTTTATTTTTGTGTGTGTTTGTTTTAATATTTCTGTTGAACCAAAATTCAAGAACAGTGAAATGATTTTCATAGAATTTTTATTTATCACTTTTGTCAATTTCAACTTATTTCACTGACAGCTGATTTTTTTCATTTTTTGGTTGGATGGTATAAATAATTTTAGAATATTCTGAAAAAATTCACGTATTTCCGCAATTCAACTTAAAAAGTGCAATTCACATATTGTTTAGACAAATAATATGTGAATCAATATATTTCAAGCTTTTATTCGTTTGGATGTTGCTGATTAGAAGTTGCAGCTTAAGAAAACCTCTAAATCAAAAACTAAAAATTAGAATACTGTGAAAAGCTCCAGTATTGTAGGCTCAGAGTGTCACAGTCTAATCAGATAAGTAATCCAAAACATCTGCCAAAGTGCCCTGAGCCTTTAAAAAATCTCTCTTGGTTTAGAAGAATTCACAATCATGGGGAAAACTGCTGATCTGACCGTTGTGCAGAAAACCATCATTGACTTCCTGCACAAGGTGGGAAAGACACAAAAAGTGATAGCAAAAGAAGCTGGATGTTCTCAGAGTGCTGTCTCAAAGCACATTAATGAACAGTTAAGTGGAAGGAAGAAGTGTGGAAGAAAATGGTGTACAAGCCGGAGGGCTGATTGCAGCCTGGAGAAGATGGTCAGGAAAGGGCCTTTCAAAAGTGTGAAGGAACTTCATAAGGAATGGACTGGGGCTGGAGTTACTGCTTCAAGAGAAACAACACGCAGGCGGATGCTGGACATGGGCTTCAAATGTCGAAAACTTGTTGTCAAGCCTCTCCTCAACAGCAAGCAACTCCAGAAGCGCCTTTGCTGGGAGAAAGGGAGGACTGGTCTGTTGCCCAGTGGTCAAAAGTCCTCCTCTGATGAGAGCAAGTTTTGCATCTCATTTGGAAACGAAGGTCCCAGAGTCTGGAGGAAGACCGGAGAGGCGCTGGATAGAAGATGCATGAAGTCCAGTGTTAAGTTTCCCAGTCTGTGATGACCTGGGATCCATGTCGGCTGCTGGTGTTGGTCCTCTGTGCTTCATCAAGTCCAGCATAAATGCAGCCGTCTACCAGGACATTTTGGAGCACTTCATGCTTGCTTCAGTGGACCAGCTGTATGGGGATGCAAACTTCATCTTCCAGCAGGACTTGGCACTGCCCACACTGCCAAAAGTACAAAATCCTGGTTCAACAACCATGGGATTACCTTGCTTGCAAACTCACCTGACCTGAACCCCATTGAAAATATGTGCGGTATTATCAAGAAAAAGCTGAATGGGAAGAGACCAAACAATAAAGAAGAGCTCAGGGCTGTGATTGAAGCATGCTGGTCTTCCATAACACCTGAGATATGCCACAAGCTGGTAGCATCCATGCCACGCCGGGTTAAGGCAGTCATTAAAGGGGCCCCCACCAAGTACTAAGTACAGATGCAAGATTTTACTTTAGGAGGCCCGATATTTTTGTATTCAAAACCCTTCTCTGATTGATTTTTATGCAGTATTCTAATTTTTAGAGTTTTTGATTGAGAGGTTTTCTTAAGCTGCAACTTCTAATCAGCAACATCCAAACAAATAAAAGCTTGAAATATATTGATTCACATATTTGTCTATACAATATGTAAACTGCACCTTTTAAGTTGAATTTTAGAAATACATGAACTTTTTCAGGATATTCTAATTTTTTGGGTTGTGTGTGTGTGTATGTATGTATATGTATGTATGTATGTATGTATGTATGTATGTATATATATATATATATATATATATATATATATATATATATATATATATATATAAAATAAAAATACCAAACACTTGATTGTCTTTGGAGCTTTTGAAAGCAGCATCGAGGGAGTGTTTAAAAACTGCCAAAATGAGGACTTGAGTTTTACAAACTCTCACGTCTACCAAAGGGCTTGTAGTTCAGGCATAATTAGAAAAGGGCGTAAGCATCAGAATGGCCCAATTACTTGAATTTTTCTTTGTGCAAACCCACTTGCCACAGTTGTTATTCCTGTGGGTTGGAGATTAATAATGAATGCTAATCTGTTATTTGTAAATGCCACCAGCTGACCATGTAATTTCCCTCCGTAGGGTTGGGTGACTACAGCTTTGCTCCCTGCCAAGATGCTCAACAGCTATGTGATGGGGATGGGTTTGTCCCAGCGCGCTCGTTACCTCAAGAAGCAGAAGCAGGGATAGATGGATCGGCGGAGGCTGCGAGCTGCAGTAGCAGCAGACAGAGGGGACCAGCTGTGCTAATGACTCATCCAACTACCATCATCATCATCATGGACCAGGCAGAGAAAATGTGACACTTTCTGGGCAACATCTCAGTTTTCCTCCCTCTGATAGTGAAAGATGATGTCTTAGCTGGTATCTTAGCACGGTACACGTTTAATTCTAACAAGTTGTGTAAAAAAAAACAAACAAAAAACAATTACTATTGGACCAATTGGTGCTCTTTGTTGAGTAAACGGCTTTATTGGAACATGGAAACTAAAACCAACTCCCAAAACTGACCATCTGTGTGCAAAACGTGATGAGAAATTAAGCCTATTCGGTTTTGTGTGTGGTGTAACAGCTATGTGTGAGTGTGTTTTAGGCTCCTGTGGGTGTAGCTTAATGTAATTTAATGAGACACTGGAGGTAGTGCTTACTTTTTTGAAAGCACTTAAAGAGATATCAGGATTCAAAGACAGAAGTCAATTTTTGTAAACAGTTCCTGTGAGACATTAATGTCCTCGATTTTTCTTTGTCTAGTTTTAAAGCACAGATTTAAGGGTTGTTTTTCTTCTTAGCACTGACTTAATCATTAAGTTCTTCTTTTTTTTTTTTTTTTTCAATTTAATGTCTTTCATGTGTGTGAGAGAGCTAAATCTGTTATTTACCCAAACTACATTTCTCGATTTAAACAAAAAAAAAACGAACTGGCTGGTGAATGAAAAACCAGCCTGGAGTTAGAATATCTGGTAAAATTTAAAAGACTGTGTGTTTAGTTTACAAACTAATTTCCAGACAAGGACATAATCCCAGTGTGATGAGTTGGTGATTTTGTTGCGCACGTTTAAAATCCACATTTATGTCTCTTCACCAACACCTCTGGATTTATTAAAATGTTAAACTGAACCAAAAGAAATGAGACCACCAGGAAAACTGAAATTCTTTTGATTTCTATAATGGGTTTGAGTTTTTGTCCATGCAGTTTATCAGCACTTATTACCCAATTTGTCTTGACTCATATTTAGTCTTAAACGTCTTGTCTGTGTGCCCGATGTGTAAAAGTTTGTTCTTCTTGCTGATTGATGAAGCGCAGCATCTGGAAATCAGCTTCAGCTTTGCTGTTGATTCTTTGCTGAGAGGTAGAGTTGCGTCTTTGGACCAGTCTTTGGGAAAACTAGAAAATTGATGCACTATAGAAAACTCCATGGCATTTTTGCTTCCTGCCCATCAATAAATATGCATTTAAAATAACTTCACCTGGTCATTTCATTTTAATTTGTGTTCAGTTTAATCTTTCTTGGTGCTTTATTTTGCCTCTGTCAGGCTGCTGCAACTTAAAGGTGCATCATGAAGCAAAAGCAGAGGTCAGTGACTGTAAAATCAGTACTGTATATCGATTAAAAAAAAAAAAAAAAAAAAAAAAAACCTTTCAGTTGACATCTAACCATTTCGCTGTGTTATGTTTTTAATCTCTCAGAATGAGCCATTTATTTGCATTTGTTGTGGGTCCACATACGTGTCAGCTGCCATATTTGTGGCTTCATTTTTACTATGGTGTCTCTGAATGGACAAGTGTAAAGAGAACCCACTGAGCTTTAAAACTGCTGCACTGGCTTTGCTTGATAACTGCTAGAGCAGTGTTTGGTATAAGTTACACTTTATAGGATAACTTTTTACCTTTTTTTTTCAACCAAGACTTTATTTCTAGGAGTTTTATGTGGTTTACTCACCGGTAAAATTTCTATATCACTTTGACTCCTTTGTACGATATTTAGATTAGTCACCCTCCAGTGTACATCCATATAATGGGAAAGACTGGGTAGCCTCTCATTAAGGTATTATCTGCAGCAAAAACTTCTTAATTTCACCAATACTTAAAGCAGAATGAATGAATGAATGGGTACTATTGTCCCATGAGTCCAGGTTTAGCTCTGTTATTGAGGGGGGGTTTCCTCTCTATAGGCCATGTGTGCCCCCTGATGTGCACCACCATAGTACAACCGAGGAAAGCCGCTCACTACCTAGACGCTAACAAACCCCAATCCGCAAAACTCTAAACTCAAAGAACAATAGTACTCGTTGGTTTGTTCATTATAGTTAAAGCCTTTATTGGTGAAATGAAGGAGTTTTGCTGCCTTATAGAGCCCCACTGCTGCCCTGTCTCTCCCGTTATATGGATATACACTGGAGAGCTACTCATCTAAATATTGCCCGAAGGAGTCAAAGCGATACAGAAATTTTACCGGTGAGTAAATGCATGTATAAACTCCTAGAGATAAGGTTCAGGTTAAAAAGAAGAGAAAAGAATCCTTTATAAGACAAATAGAAGACTGTACACAGTTTTAAAGTAGCTACCTGTAGTGCAGTTGTGACAGTGTGGGGTCCTGTCACTATACCTCCAATTGATCAATCACCTGGGAGTCTGTGGGATCAAATCCCACCCGAGCCCTTGTTGCGTACCTTGCCACACACAGTCATGGCTACATCTGAGATCTTTTTAGCTATGAACAATATCTGAGTCATAGTTGTCATGAATACCTGCAGTAAAAAAATTGAATGGCCTCTGAAAATATACAAACCTGACTTCTAGAACGTTGGGGCATTCCTTAAATCATAAAATTCCACGATAAATATTTTATTCACAAACATACAGTACATGACATTAATCTTTAAACTTAAGGGTTTTGAGAAGTCTTCTGAAGTTTTAAATTTTCTGCACAAAAAGAGCTTATATTAAATGTAATGGTTTCTACAGGTCTCATACTGATATCAGGTCTGTAACATAATTGGCTATGTCCTTGAGTGGCAGAGCTGCTTAGAAGTAAAGTTTGGTAGAGGCTATTCAGTCTGTGAAAGTGCTCATAAGACCAAGGAATACTTAAAGTGTTCCTCAGCAACAAATTGCAAAAGCTTTGCAACTCTTATGGTTAATAACATCACAAGATGTAGAGGTGGTTGAAGTGTCTGTGTGTAAGGGACAAGGCTGAAGACCTTTACTGGAATCCCAAACATTTCAAGCTCCCAGACAACGCTGCGTCACTCAGAACGATTGTGGCACTGACAGCATGACCCTTCTGCGGTCATACAAGTCAAAATTTGACTTTCTTGTTACAATCACAAACACTGCATCATTCAGGCTAAAGAGGAGGGAGACCTTCCAGCATGTTATCAGCCTTCAGGTCTAACTTGCATTGCTGATGGTACAAAGGTGCATAAATGCATATGGTATAAGCAGCCTGCATGGAACTATGAACTGTAAAGCATACATGGTGGTTTTAGAGCAACATTGCTCCCATCCAGTCTCTTTTAAGGAAAGCCTTGCAGATTTCAGCAAGATAATGCTGAACCACTGAATCCATCGGAGCAGCATGGCTGAAAACAGGAGAAGAGGCCAGATGCTGAACTGACCTGCTTGCGGTCCAGACCTGTCACCGAAAGAAAACATTTGCATAGAAACAGTAATTCAGTAATTCTTACACACTGTACACAGTAAGTTTATGGTCTTGTAGATGGTGATGGAGCCCATAATATCTGTATGTGACACATTGAAGAGCCTGTTTAGGAATAAACACTTTTTTTTTTTTTTTAACTTGACATTGCTGCAGCATTGTCTCATTTCCTGATTAGTTCCAGATTCTTTAAGCCCTCCTGCTTCCTACAAGGTTTGCTCTGATTGTTCCAAAAGTTAACTGGCATGTTCCACTTAAGACTGAAAGCTGGAATTTCTGAGTTTCCAGTAAGAAAATTTAACTGGAGCACCCCCAAAGTGAGATTTCTGGCTCTGTAGATCAGAGGTGCCTTACCATCCCTGACCTCAAAATCCAAAAAGACTGCTTGACACATTAAAAAGTAGTGATGAGTCCAGTACTAACTATTTAATAGTACTTAGCTCAGATTGTGGCTCATTAACTATGTCAACATGAATGTTTGCTAGTTGCAGAACAATGAGAAAAGCAAACTGGTTTTCTGACTTGCAACTTGAGCAAAGTCATCTAGAGGGACACTGTTCCCATATCAGACTGTGTTTTTGTGTAAAAAGAAAAAAAATCACTTCCTTTGGTGTGGGCATTGGGACTTGTAATCCGGCAGACTGTTTGCCTACACCAGAAGCTGTTACCAAAAGCTGTCCAAAAAGCAAGAGTAACATTTCCTTTCAGTTAAATTTCTGATGTAATAGGTGAAATACATCTAGACACAGTAAAAAGTTCATAAACTTCTGGGTTAAAAGCATATTGCATCTCCATGTTCTCTTCTATTCTTGTATAACCCATCAGTTAGCATAACTTCCATAAGTGATTATACCATTACTCATCATTTGCTCAGTCTAATTAAATGTGTTGCCTTCTTACTGTTCCACTTCTTCCCTCCCAAACATCACCATTTGGTTCCCATGCCAACCGTTTCTGGGAGATTATTCCGGTGCACTGGTATGGAAGCTGCGGAAATGTGTCATCACTGAGGATGTAGGAGGGGAGAGTAGCACTGTGCGTGGAGGGATGCCCAAAGGAAGAAGCGAGTGGGTTGCAGAGATGTATATAAAGAAGGGCTCAGTGGAGCTCAGACGCAACGGCTCGCTCAGACTCTTTTTCTCAGACTGTGTTCAAAGCGGAGAACAGATTGGAAAAGGAGCAGAACAGGTCATCCTGTCAGCTAGAACCCAGAGGGACGTGTTTAACAGCTCTCATTGATTATTTCATATTGTTGCAACTTTTCTTCTGCTTTTTTTTTTTTCATCATCTGTCCTGGAACAGCTGATGAGAAACTGAAATACATCCTCTACCACTTCTCTCTCTGTGAGCTTTGCCGTCTGCAGCTCATCTTTTTCAACATTTGGGCCTCTCCTCACCATGGCGACCAGCATGGACACTCTCCCTGCCCATCTGCTGCCTTTAGTGATGGAGGAGTTCCCCCAGTCTCTGGCGGCAGCTTGTGTCTGCAGAGCTGGACAACGTGAGCCCCGTCTCCGCTGCGTACAGTGTGGCATCATCGAGGAGGAGGAGGAGGACTGCTCCACCCTGGAAGAGGACCAGGCCCAGCGCTCATTCCTGCAGACAGTGGAGAGCCTGAGGAGGAGTACCAGATGAGCTCCTCTCAAGGAACTTCCAACATAACATGCCTGACCTATTTGGCTTCCCTGCAACCAGTTTGGAAACCAGCAGATGTCTGAAAGTGGACTCTTGTGGGCGGTGATGGTTTGGAAAAAGTGCCATCATTGCTGTGGAACATATGTGGTGATAAGAGACTGCACTAAGTGGAGACATTAACTGTGAAAAAGCATTTGTTTCAAAGAGCTTCTTGAACTGCAATGGCAATAAAATTGTTTTGTTTCACTGTTTTCCTGCAAAGCATTACCCTCACCTTCTCCAATAACTACTGCATTATGCACAAATTCACATTTTATGTTTTGATGCCTGCTGCTGTTTTAATATATAAAGTTTATGTTCAAACATGTTTCTGCTGGTCTGTACTTTCTATTATGAAGGTAAATGAAAGGAAATTTTAATGTAGTGTTGACAATGCAAATCAAAATACAAAAAAAAATTGTTTTAAAAGATGTTTGCATGCAAGAAGCAATTTGAGTGTTTCAGGCCCTTCCATGTGGTGGCACTATTGATACACTTTTTGGAACTTAATAGCCAAAACTACACTGTGCTGCTTAACAGCTTGGCCTAACTGCGTATTAACACCTTGAATCACCCCTGCAAGTTCTTAGATAATTTATATGTGGTGCATTTTACCTTTTAAGTATTTCTGTGTAACCAGACCAGCATGAATTATAAGGAAACAGTACAAGAGTACAACAGATATCCTCTAGCCCTCCTTGAGCCTTTAAACAAGACCAACATTTTACCCTCTACCTGTGACAGTCCTTTTCTGCCTCCTGTGATCGATTTATTTCCATCAAGATAATGAAGGTGGTCTCTGCACAGCTCTCTTACAATACTCCCCTCTATAAGATGCCAAAAAAGGGAAAACATATTGTGAAGAAGCTATTATAGAAAGACCAAATGAATAAGCAGCTGTTTAAAGGAAGGATTTATTAGATTGCTATGTCTCCATTTCTCAATGACTTTAAGGAAATAGCCAAAAATGTTTGCAGATGTCAGCTCTGTCAGTGGATTCAATTACTTTACATTCTGTGCCATCTGGAGACCGTTTAATTTGGCTGTTATGTAAATATCTGCTTCTTTATGTGAAGGAGATTTTCTTTAAAAATTTTTGAAAGCAAAAAAAACAAACTTCTCTGCTTCTCTTTACTTCATTTGATTTAGTAATTACTGCACAGGTGTTGAAGTCAGGCACGGTGAGAGTGTAAAATACCTGAAATCTAAAGACTATAAAGCAACATGGAGAAAAAGGAGTTATCAAAACTTTTTTGCTGTAGTATTTTTCAGCATTGCTCAGCATCGATTTCTTTACACATACAACCCTTTTGCCTGAGTGAGGACAAGTTGGCGGTAAGGGACGAAGAAAGGTCGCACTTACACTGACATCTGAAGGCAACTGTAGAGTTGCTGACCTGTGTGTAGCTGCGCCTGTGGGAGCAGGAAACCCACATGCAGGTGTAGGAGAAACCTGCAAACTCTGCAGAGAGAAACTCTTTCAAATTCAGGACAGTTTTCTGAGGTGGCACAACAAATATTAAGCCTATTGAAGCATTTCTGGAATATGTTTGTTCAGTGTCCCGAGACGTCCTGCTACACTAAATCTGCGCTTGTGAGTCAAAAAAGGACACTGCTCACAGCTCAGCTGGAAATATACTAATCTACGCTGCAACCTGCAGGGTTTCTTAAACTTTCTGTCCAAGTGGCATCTCTGAGATAAGAATGCTTAAAGATAAATGTTAAATTTCACTTTTTGATGTGGGATTTTCCCTTCACTTTAAAGCTGTGGAATAACTTGAATTTGATTCAGTGTGTTTGCAGAGATGATAACATAAATAGGACATTCATTGTCCTGTTTGAATCAAAGCTTGATTAAATTTATTTATTAAATGACCTTACAACAGAAAAAGAAAACAATGAATTTTTGTAATTGGCCTTTTTTTTTTTTTTTTTTTTTTTTACACAATTCCTTTTCTTTTCTTCTGATACATTTGGCAATAATCCGCTTCGCAGGGAAGCCCTTTGTCACTGAACGAAGTCTTATTTAGTTTAAAGTGAAGCTGGTGTAATGGGATAGACAGCTTCAGTAACATGCCAAATGGGATGCTTGTTAATCTATAGTAGCCCCCTGCAGCTAAAGCTGACAACTGAACTTAAATGAACCTCAGTTTTAAAGATTGGTAAGTCTTAGAGTCACCACTGATTTTTCCTCTTTGGTGATGTTGGTGTGTGGTGCACTCTGTTTCCTTTGAGTTATATTTATTTTTTCTTTGGAGCTTGTGTTTTCTGCGGGCACCAATGTATATTTTTACTTTTTTTTCAAACTGAGATTTCATCTACGGATATTTAACTTTGGCTATAAATAATGTAGTGACCTTGGTTCATGCATAATGTGTATTTCTCCTCTGTATACACTCAAAGATGGATGTATATTAATTCATATGACTTGATTTCCATGCAAACAAACTTGATGCAGATTTGTTTTCGATGTGGCGCCTAAGAACTGAGTGTCAGTGTTATCTTTCTTCTTTTTTTGACTGGTTAGTATCTGTTAGAATCTGCCTCATGTGGGTAATATGATAAACCAGTCATCAGTTTTTTACAGCATCTCATACAGCTGTGTGCCTGAAAAATTAACTAAGGATGCCATCCTTTGCATAATATGGTGTGATCATGGTTTCTGTTGGCTCCTCTTCTGCTCCATTTGTGAAACCAGTTTAATGGGCAGTTAAACATCTACGAGGATTGGCTTTATTTATGGGAACTTAATTTTTTTTTTTTTTGGAAATTTTTTTAATGTTGAAAAGGGGAACGTTATACTATTATTTTATTATAATTAAATTAAATAAGAAAATAATTGAGGAGAGGGACAGGTTTCACTACTTTATTTTTTTTAGATTTGATTTATTGAATTTTTTTATTTTGTGTCCTTTTCCTTTCTCTTTTTTTATTCTCATTTAACATCTACTACCCCGCTTCATGAGATATTTTTTCAGCTTTTTATCTTTTATCCGTGTCTTCTTTTAGTATTCTTTTTTTTTATTTTTTTTTTTATAATTAATTTTTTTTTTTTTTTTTTTCTTTCCCTTCTTCTTTTTCTTTTTTTTTTTTATTTTTTTTTTTTTTTTTTTTTTTTTTCCTCTTTTTTTTTTTTTTTTTTTTTGTTTTTTTTTTTTTTTTTTTTAATTAAACCAACTTATTAAATTTACATTAGGATATTTTTTCTTTCCTCTTTTTGCTTTTCTCTTTTGAATTTCTCACTATAAAGCTAATAACAACAATAACAAAAATCCCCTCATCTGAAATTTAATTTGTACATGTACATTTTAGTAGACTTGCTAAAGCCATACATATACATACATACAGTAAGACACTAGCACTGGGATTTGCATCAGCATCTACAGTAATGGATGAATCTGGATCCTCCACTTTGATGCAGTCAAATCCAATCCTCTTTCTCATTTTTTAGTTTGTGCAATTTTAACCCTCTCCTGGCTTGAATCTTGTGTAGCTGCCCATCTCATTACAAAATACAGGATTTCTGAGATTTCCATTTGTCATCAGGCTGCTCAGGCACGTTTGATCAGGTTGGCTAACATTCGTTTATTATTGTGAAAAATGTCAATTGCAAGTCAAATGTAATGTTTAGGTGCTGCAATGCGTCCCTACATTCCCTTTGTTTGCATGTACCTTAATTTTTTTACCTTTAAGATCATGTTTGTATCCACACTCTGTATAATTTACATCTTAAAGGTGCATTGCACAAGTTAAATGTTAAATACTATTCTTCTCTTTCCTCCACATGCTCTTACAATTTCGTGATGTGTAGAATGAGCTGATCTTTTTTCACTGGGATGGTCTCTAAAACTGTTTCTGAATGCTCAATGCAAGAAATTCGGGTATGAAACCTCAAGGGGGCGCTTAAGGGGGAGACGAGCTGGGCGTCCTCGTTTGTCTGGTTGTGCCTGACGGTGTGGTGTATTCCGCCACCGCAGGTCTGCGCATGATGAGCATTCTGCTAAAAGATGGAGAGCAGGTGCCTCTCAGACCCCAACTCAGACTCCAGTAAGACAAAGAATAAAAGATTTGTCTTGTGAGACGAAGAGAACGAAACTGGAGTCTGACCAGTCCTCATGTCAGGGGGGCTTTTTTCAGTACAACACCGGCGCCGGAGTAAGACGGGAGTAAAAAGCCGAGAAGCTCTTTTTTCTTTCTTTTTTTTTTTTATTTGGAGGAAGCTCTGATGGTCGGAATAAAACGGGACCCACAGTTGGCTTTCTTCTCGCTAACAAGGTAAATGTGATGTATGACAGAAATAAGGATGCATAATATTGCAGTGCTAAGTTTTTCGCATGTAAATGGGACAGTATAACAGCCATATGACTGTTCCTGGGGAAGAGATACACTCTAGTCACTTGTTAAATTTAGTTGATGTGGTAATTTTATAATGTAATCGTGGTCTCAGCCTGTGAATTTGGATGTTTGAACTATGAGCCAGCTTTAGCATGTTGTTACCGTTAGCATACAGTCCGTCAGTTTACTCAACAATCAAACCGAAAACAACTTGCAGATTTATAACTATTATTTAAATAGACATCGTGGTTCTAACTCTGGGCTCAGACTGAGTGTAATGTGGGTCAAATTAAGGTGCTTTCGGACTGTAGGACCCTTTTAGAGTTCCTATAACCTTTTTGGGAACCAGACCGTTTTTTTGCGCATTCCGACATAAAGGAACTAAATATCTTTTTTTCCCGCCCTTCTGGACAGACCAAGCTGGCAGGGTGCCTGAGCGCGTCCTCGCTCTGCTGTTTTGGGGGAAACCCCTCCCTTCCTGCCCACCATGTGTCTTTCACGTTGTGACTGTCTGAGTTCGTGCTTCTCTGTATTGATGTGTCTTTTTTGTCTCTAAGTTCTTCACCTGTGTACGTGGAGAGTTCGGAGACCCTTTTTTTTTTACCACCTATCCACCTTTCCTCATGTTACTGTTTTCTCTCTCCGCAAAGGTGCGCCCCGCAAGGGGCTGCGTGACCACGGTCTGCCTGATCCTGTCTTGTTATGTTTTTTTGTTTGTGTGTCTTGAACGGGTTGTACTGAAACATGAATTTCCCCTCGGGGATCAATAAAGTATCTTTGATTTGATTTGATTGATATTTAAAAAGTCTCACAGCTGTTTACCAGTTTAACTGTTTACCGAGATCGTAATAACAACAAGAACTATCATGGCAGAAGTGTACCAATTCATTATTAAATATTAATTTAATAACGCAAATACAGCTGCAAAGTATAGCAGTGGAATCTGTGGCTGCCGCCCGGACACTTTGGTGGACGGACTGTCCACTAAAGTTCCGGGCGTACTTCAACAAAAGGTAAATAAGGGAAAGGGAGGGAAAGCTGGTGAGTTAGCTTTTATAATAGCTTTGAATAAAAGAGATGGAAAAGCCAAGTACAGTTGCAAATTGTATCAGTACAATCTGCACCACTTTAGTGAACGAACCCCGGTATGTCCACTAAAGTGTCCGGGCGTTATTCAACGAAAGGTAAACAAGACGTTAGAAGGGCAGCTTTTCAACAGTGGGCTGTTCCGTTA
Organism: Atherinomorus stipes; assembly: GCA_023101725.1. NCBI lineage: Eukaryota > Metazoa > Chordata > Actinopteri > Atheriniformes > Atherinidae > Atherinomorus > Atherinomorus stipes. The sequence continues at coordinate 491,333 of JALJCO010010650.1, read as the reverse complement.
CATGATGCATCTGACCGTGATGAGGGAAAGCTGGTAAGTTTGCTTTTATAATAGCTTTGAAAAAAAGAGATGAGAAGCCTGTTTTGTATCAGATCTGCTGGAGCATAAATTTGTCACTGTCGCAACGATTGTGTCACACATGGTCCCTAACAAGGTCCTTCCTCATGTGCGAATGCACGCTGAAGGCAAAGGGTAGTTCTTATAACTAAACTCGGGATGCGTGGTTATAGGAACTGCGTTTTTAGAACCTCTCTGTCCAAATGCACCTTTAGAAACCAACACAGTCGAAGCAGCTCATGCGTGTGCACGACATTAGCGTCACTTCCACTTGTTGCCAGAGGGGGCAAACTTCTGGAAAAAAGCTGGGACTTGTGCTGTACTCCTTTAAACCACATATCAGTGCATTTTAATTGGGATTAGGTTTTAGAACCGTGTGGGTTTGTTATTTGGCAGATCTCTCACAAACAAGACAACTCAGCTTCTCTTGATGATGTCCAGCTACTTTTCTCCTCCCCTTTCTATATGTTCTTATCCCCCATCGGATTTGATCATTTTTTGGCCATAAAAACGAAAACCAACAAACAAAGAGAGGCTACAATAATAGTAGCCACAGGTAATGGGAGAGCTCTCTTCCACCATCATACCTCCACAGAGATGTCAGTTATCAGCCAGGTCTTAGTCTGAAATGCTGTTATAAGGATATTCTTCAGCTTCAAAAGAAGTCCCAAAATTATTTCCCGAGTGAATTAATGGTAACAATCCAATCTTGAGAAGTGTGGATAACCGGGTTCGGTACTCTTCTTTGAAGAGCACTTTCTTCTTCTCTGTATTTTCCTTTTGGTTTTTAGTTTTCAGTCTCTGAAAGTAGATTTTTGTATTGTTGCTGTTTATATACATAAAGTGCATCCCTTAAGAAATTAAATCAATTCCAATAAGGGACCAGCACTGTGTCCAAGTTTCAATTTAAATGTTTAATAGTCATAGATTTGCTTTACTTGACAGTTATAGAATTTCATGTTTACTTTAGGATGTTGCCAGATTGCCTTGTTGTAATTTTCTTTACATGTAAAGTATGTGCAAGTGTGTACATTTTTATGTTATTTTCTATTTGTTCTACTGTCTTCGATTTATGATGTGTTTTGCTCTTTTTTTTATTGTATGGGAACATTTGGGACTGTTAATAGTGAGCGCATGTTAGCTCTACCTGAACCTTGTCTCAACCAATGGGCCTCTGGCGTGACCTTCCTATGCCTCCAGTGAACTCCATACAACTGCTTGTGAATACCTATAATTGAGTGAAATGAAATGAAAAATAATCTATTAATCCCAAAAGGGAATTTCAATATAATAGTACAGTTATTTTTAAAGGTTACATACCCTCAAATTAAAGAAAAGCCTAAATTCACTACAGTAATTCAAATAACACGAAACTGAAAAAAAAAAGAAATTGATTATGATTTAGTAAAATGAATGAATGATTTTAAATTTTTGTTTAACGAAACAACTCAACGCAAAAAAAAACAACAAAACAAAACAAAACAAAAAAAACAAAACAAACAACTTTCCCAGACAAATTAAAGCACCTTGCTCAGGAACAGTGGGTCAAAATACCTGTCAACAGGTGTGAAAGTCTCTGAACATTACAGAAAACACTTGACTGCAATGGTTGTCTCAAAGGGTTCCTCAACAAAAATTGAGCTCCAGATCATGCTTGTTTGGTTATTTGATTTTTTTGTTTGTTTGTTTGTTTTTAATATTTCTGTTGAACCACAATATATATATTTAATGATATTTAATGATATCCATGAACATTTTATTTATTGTTACTTTTGTCAATTTCAACTTACTTCACTGGCATTTGATTGTTTTTCTGTCTTTAATGGAAGGGTGTGTAAACTTCCGAGCACAAATGTAAGTCCTTTAAGAAAAAAAAAGGTAAAAAAGTATAACATTAATTATAATTACTGAGAGGTCTTGTTCTTCAGGGTGATGGCTGCTGGCAGGAATGATCTTCTGTACCTCTCCATCTTACAGCAGACTTGAAGACGCCTCCCACTGAACACACTGTTGTTTCTTCACTGTGTTGTGTAAAGGGTGTGAAGAATCCTCCATCAGTTTCAGCAGCTTGTGCACATTCCTTTTTGGACAATGAGCTCCAGAGTTATCCCCAACACAGAACCAGCTTTCTTGATCAGTTGTTGCAGACTCTGATGAAGGCACGTTTGGTGTTGGAACATCAGTCCTTTTACCTGCCCAGTAAAGCTGAAAATCAGTAAAGCTCCAGCCAGCTTTTTTTTTTTTTTTTTGCAAGTAATCAACCAAGTCTTTGCTTGTAATGCTGATTTAAGGATACTCTGCAACTTCAAAAGAAGTTCCAAAATTATTTTCCTGGGAGTATTAATGTAATTCATGAGAAGTGTTGACAACCTTTCTCAGAACTTTTCTTTAAATTTGAATGTTCCTTTTCATATTTAGTTTTCAGTGTCCAGAGAGTAAATTTATAGTAGGCCTATGGTTGCCTTTTAGATACATACACCGCTTAGAAAATGAATTCAATTCCATTAAGTGACCAGTACCATGTCCAAGTTGCCATTTTAATGTTTAGCAGTCATACATTTCCTTTATCTTACAATTTCTCTTACGATGATCTGACAAGATCATTTCATCTCAGCATTAGGGCTGGACGATTATGGAAAAAATTATAATCACGATTATTTTGACTGATATTGAAATCACGATTAATATACACGATTATTCATTGATTTGATAAAAAGTGTTTATTGAACCACATAACTCAACTTGAAATATGAATTTTAAAAAAAGTAAACTGAAAATAAATTAGAAACAAGTAAAGGAGTAAAATAAGAATACTATTCAATATAATAATAGCAATAAAAACTGAATACTAAGTCTGCATACATTCCTGTTCTATCCTCCCTGCAGTTTGCTTCCTATAACCCCACCAGTCTGTTCACTTCAGGATTAATAGTTTTTCTTCGATTACAGTGTTTTTGTGATTGTGAAAAGGCAAAATTGAAATCACGATTAAAATTCGATTAATTGTCCAGCCCTACTCAGCATTCTTCAAACTGTTTTTTTCATTTTAAATACTTTGTCCTGCTCAACCCTCTTCATTGCCACTTTATTCAACTCCACTTATTCTTATGTCTGTGTATTAGTGGTCATCAGCTGCTCATTGCTATTTTTGTATGAAGAGGTTATTCTGCGGTCTTAAGATATTTTTTTCCCCCTTTTTTGAATATGAATGAGTTCAGAATTATCTCCTGCAAAGCTTATGCGTCTCACTTTGCTGCTGCAAATCAAGCGGATTGCTTGGTTTGGATTTATCCTCCTCACTTCACTAAATATATACCCCCCTTCTGGGTTCAGGTACCCAGCAGGAGGGATGGCCACATGGTGGTAGATGCCGCTGGCATTTTTGCTAGCTCTGCTGCAGAAACTTGCAGCTGCTGCAGCTGCTTTCATTCATATATTTATTTCTTTTTTTCATTTTTCCATAAACCCCCACCCTCACCCCAACATCCACCTGTAGGCTTTGAGTCTAAGTTTCCCTGAGGGGAGTTTATTATCGTCATTCCACAGCTACTGCTGCATTGAAGTTTGTGTCTGCCTGTGGTGAGTGAAGAACAGAGACCAAGCATCAACCCTGAACCTGTTCCTTTACTTATGCAATAAATCTGCAACAAATTAATCTGAAAAATAACACAGAATTCTATATGTATTCATAATTTCCAATCAACCATAAAATAAGAATAACTTTGAAGACATTCCATTCAAATGCACTTACATTTTCCTATACTGAGTCACTTTTAGTCTCCTTTGATTGAAAATGCCTCCCCTAACCAGACTCCTTCATCTGTGATTGACTTTTTGCCGTGCATTTTTCTTGTTCAGTTGCTTGTTGCTTTTAAATAATGAAAAAGACACTGGATACCTCTGTGTTATGTATACTTGTTATTTACCCACCTACCTGCTGCTAAGCACATGTACCTACATGATTGGGCTTATCTTTCCATTTCACCAGCAAATCGCTAGCATGTTGTTGGGTTCACTTCATTCTGGCACGGCATGCCATTAAGGGGTTATTTGTATAATTTACCACTTCTAATTCCAAGGCTCAGCCATATTGGCAGGAACATTCACGACTAAATTGAGTGTGAAGATTGAGAGGAATTAATGTCTGCTGGACTGTGAGCTGAGTGTGTGCCTTCGGTGGGCCCTCGGCCACCACAAGGACAAGAGTCTGAGCAGGATTTGTACGTTAAAGGTTGACTTAGCAAAGTCAATAATTGAGCTACTTTGTGGGACTTGGGCCACCCCAAAGCAATCATCAATTCTTTTCTGTTGTATGAGAGGAGAGGGGTGAGCAGTCTGACAAGACTGTATGGTTTTGAGGAAAAAAACATTTTAAGAAATGTAAGTTTTACAAGGTTGTTCCAAGGTTTCCAGAAGCTACTTTGAAGCAAATGTTCACTATCAGGGCTTTTTCTTATTCATGTTCTTAATTTAAATAAACCTATGTGGTTTCCTTTAATAAGAAGTAAAATGAATTCATGGCTTCTGGGGGAGTAAAGACTGGTTTGCTCAAATAGGCATTTCCAGATACACTTATTTAAAATAAATGGGATCTTAAGTTATATTTTAATTTAACAATATCTAAAGTTTCTGATTAAAATTGACAGGTTTTATTGTTAGAAGAAAGAAAAAAACTTACAATGAGTAATTTACAGACAAAAAGCTAATTCAGTCACTGTCATGTGGATTGTTTCAAACACCAGCAAGTCCATTTAAGAGTTGCTCTCCCACAGCTGAATCTATTCATAGCTGCTCTAATGTGATTTTTGCATCAGTAATCCAACAGTTATATGCAACTTAATTTAGGTAAGCCTGCCATACGAACAATGCTAATGTCCTGTTGTTTGTTTAATGTGAATTCAATAAAGCTTTCTTGCTTCAATGTAAGCTTACAAAAACAACAGTTGGAGGATAAAAATAAGAGAAATGATAAAAAAAAAGGTCATTTTGACATGGACTATTTTAGAAAACTGTTTAAATATTTAATTCTAAATAGATTCAAACTAATGTTTAAATCTATATAATGCTTTTAACCTCTAGAACCATGATTCTAAAATGGGGGTACGCCTACCCCTGGGGGTACTTTGAGGCTTTCCAAGGGGTATGTGAGATTTTTTATTATCTCTGTTTTTTTACCAAATGTAAAAATATCCTTCAATAAAACGTATGCAATAAAGATTTCAGTAAATGTATGTGTACGTTCATAAACTGAGTTTGAAGTTAGTTTCACACTATTTTAAGGGACTTCAGGCAAGATAAAGAAACGAAACTCGCAACTGCCGCGACTGGCGCTTCAGGTAACTGAAGCCACAAGCCAAGCCGTCACGGGAGCGTGCACAAACTGAAGCTATAATGTTGTTTACTAAGCTTTTTCTTCGTAGTTCCACTTTTTAGTGTCTTTCAGTTGATCTGGATTGTTTGCTGACGGCAGAAGAATCCATAACTATCGCTTACAGTGTTTGAATTTACCGCAACCGTCTTCTTACTGTATCAAAACTGCAGATGCAGTGTCATTTAACGTCACGTCCGCAGGGCAGCGCCGGAAATTCGGACACCGAATTGCAGCTCATTTTGCAGCACACAGCCTGCTCAAGGCAACGAAGAGAAACGTGGTGGAAACGTTATTTTTGGTACTTAGTGCTTCATCACCCATTAGTATTTAAAAAGATAGACATGCATGTTTGTTTTTTGTTTTTTTAATTCCTGCCTCTAGTCCCTTTAATTAAAAACCTGTCATCCACATACAGACATGGTTTGATCCAACGTGTTACTTGCCAAATGAAATGAAATGTCAATCACTGTCACCATGACAACACAAACAATGAAGACATGGTTGAAGCTTAGTAGAAATCTGACAGAAAAGACAGGGCTAAGGGCCAAAGAAGCAAAATTAACATTCTTCTTCACTGTTGCTGTTTAATAAACCAGACGCAAATAACAAAGTGCTTATTTTTTTGTTTTTATGTAATTTTCCCAATTAAACTTTGTGGTAGATACAGAGGGTACTTGGCCGAAAATATATTTCTCAAGGGGTACTTTGCAGAAAAAAGGTTGAAAACCACTGCTCTAGAAAATTATATGTTCACAAATGAAAAATAAACCAAAGATAAGATTTTCAAAGCATTACCTAAACTTTTTGATGTCAACAGTTTTATCATCTTAGCCTTGACAAAACAGAACAGTTTAACAGAAACTGCTCAGACTGGCTCTTCAAGTACCGTAAAGCAGTGGTTCTCAAACTTTTTTTTGCAAAATTATAATGTCAAGCCCCCCCATCCCACTATCGCTACCACATGCAGCCAAACATTTACCATGAGATACACGAAAAAATGCAGTGCATTTGGAGCGGGGGCTATGCCTTTTGAGACATCATTGTTCATTAGTACTTTAAAGAATACAGTATGCCCATTTTTTGGTTGAACATTTGAACAGATGGAAAATGAAAATGAGTTGTTTCATGCTTGTAAACCTGAAAAGACACTTTGCTTTGCATTGATGATCTTTTTCCTGTAATACATGAAAAAATCTTGAGAAATTGAGTAGATAGTCTGTTAACTGACTGTAGTTACCAATAATATATAGGAAAAGGGTGCATCGCTGGTGAACTGACGCTCTTTGATTGGATTCCTGTGAGAAAGTGGGGCAATGGATTGCAAACGTTTCAATTACCTCTAAAGAGAGCCAACTCCGTAAACTGAAAGTTTTTATTGCTTCGATGTGATGATGCAATTCCCTCTTAGCATTTTAAACTTTTCAAAAAATGTGTGATTTATTGATTTATTAAACTTGTTCACTTCTGTTGTTGTACTTATCTTTGGGAGCCACAGTTCCAGACTCTCCACTCTGATTCGTGCTAGTTTTTCATACTTCCTGTCTCAAATGAGTAGTTTTGTCTTACAGTGAAGGATTTCAGATGAAGCTGTAAAAATTTAAAGGGAACACAATTGTTGAGTTATCGATGTCAATCTCGGCTTTGCCGAAGAAACAAAACTGGTTGTTTTCTTCTGCAATCACAGCAAAATGCCATCTTTACTTTGTGATTTCAGTTTCCATTGATTCAAAATTAATTGTATTGAATGGAATTAAATGGATCCAACAGGTTATCAAGTTCTATTTGGTGACTTAATAATCTCAGTCAGGTGTTGTTGAAACAAGGAAAGTTTATTTGTATAGTACATTTCATACAAGTGCTTTACATAAAACATTAAAAGCATTAGAGCGGGGTGTAGAAGAAAAGAAAGTATCGCAAAGTAAAAGAATAAAGAATAAAAGCATTATTTAAAATTAAAATCAAAGACAGAACATAACAAAGAGTTGTAAAAGAGGCCTTGCAGAATAAAGCAGGGAGATATCTTTAAAAAAACAAACAAACAAAAAAACATTTTAACGTCTCATTGTCCTTTGATTGTTTCAAAGCTATCTTGCAGTGACTCCTAATAGTTACATATTTTGAAATGCCCATCTTTTTCTTTCTTCCATCTTTTCACTCTTTAGTTCTTTCTCTCTTTACTCGAGTGCAGCCATGTCATGTGCACAGCGAAAGATCCTGACACATAAGCTTGTCTTTGATGTGGTTGGTTTCCATTATGAATCAGAAAGATCCGAAGCACAATTTGCAATACCTGTAAGACAAAAGATAAACCACAAAAAAACATCTATCAGAACGTCTGAGACAACAAAGTCAATCTGACTTGAGCAGATAAAATTAAAGCTACCGAGAACACACAGCCACCAACAGTCTCTACTGTCTTGCACTGGCAATAACATGCCACTAAAGCCATGAAAGGAGCATTATAAATTCCTTGGTGATGCATAAACAGCAGTTTTCTGTAGCTGAAGATGTTTTAGAAAACTGGTACACCACCTGAGCCTACAGTTCTGGACTTAATGTAGCCTTTGTCCTGTCTAGCGTCATGGCAAGCAGATGATGATGTGGCTGCTGTGTTATACTGAGAAAATTTGCCAAGAGGGAGTTTTATGGATATAAAGGAAATGACGCTTTGCGGATATATTAGCATAATAGTTCAGTTTTGTGTTATTGAAAGCCAGTCCCAATCAGCAATCAGTTTTACAACAAATATGATCAAGATATATTGTGTAATTCCTCTTACAAGTAATAGATAAAAAAAAACCCAGAATAACTGTAAAAGAAGAAAAATTACTCTAAAATTACTGTAACCTGGTGTAGTTTTAAATAAAATGTAATCACTATATCTTAAAAAGTGAATAATAACTGCTGTTTATTTGTCAATAGCAGTACAGTTTTTGAAGGGAATCTGGCCAAAAACAGTGTGTGGGTTACACCTTTAAAAGAATAGAAAACCGCAATTGGATTGTCCAAAGTAGATCCATACGATAAAACCAATAAAACCAATATAAAAAGTACCATACAGCAAAATAAAATTCAAGCACATCCTTTAAACGTAATGCTACTTTATCTGTCTAATGCTGCATTCAGGATTGGATTAGACTCCATAAGTGTGTAAATAAATGACAATGTGATAAATGTTAAAAAAAAAAAAGCACCACATGGACATGATAAGAACATTTTCAAATGTATATGAAGTCTTAACAAAAGAGGATAAAAAAACAAAGTTGTGGAGGGAAGCTGAAGGCCATAGTCAAAGTTAGAGAAAATTATTGCTCTAATGGGCTATATGCATGACCCCACTACTTCCTGAACTTCGGACAGCGCCTTTGTTTCCTGTCTTTCATGACTGGACAAACTGATTAATCCAGGTGTGCCTGACCTCAGTAACTGGCCAGACACATCTGGATTTATCAGTTTGTCCAGTCATGTAGGACAGGAAACAAAGGTGCTGTCTGAAGTTTAGGAAGTAGTGGAGCTGTGCATAAAGCCCATTGTCATGATCTGTGGGGTTTCAGTTAGTTTGGTCTTGTCTTAGTCCTGTTTTATTTTGTAGAGTTTTTCCCTTGTGCATTCTGTTTGAATTTTTTAATAACTTCCTGTTCCCTGACTTATCTGGATTCATTAAGCAATCTGCACCATCTGATCCTCATTTACCCCTCTACGTACATACTGTATACTCCTGATTTTCAGTTGTTCCATGCCAGAGTTTCATCTTTTCTTCCATGGTGTATTGTAAGTTGCTTCCCCTGTGTCTTCTGTTAATTCCCAGTTCTGTGAGTTTTTGTATTTGTAAAAACCTTGTTCCTGCACCTGCCTGCTTGTTATCCTGCATTTGGGTCCTTTACTCCTCCCATGACACTAATCATGTTAAACTTGCAGTTTTTTAAAATTTATTTAACACGGACGGTGTGCAAAAAAACATTAATAAAAGATGCTTTGCACCAGATTTAGCCAAAGCTATTTCCATCTGCAGTCCCTAAGCAGATGAGTTTCGAAAACAGCCTAGAAACAAATTACAACATAGGCTACAGTCAATGTCCACACGTTGGTGATATGTGTATCTTTTCCACCACCATAATGCCACAGCTCCAAGAATAAGGTATTGTCAATACGGTTAAAAAAAACAAAAGTCCAAAACTTTAAAACAAATATTCAAAATACAGGCAGCAGTTAGGGTATGAATTAATCTGCCACAATAACAATATTATTTTTTCCCTCTATAATACTGTATTTTCTAATGTAACATAAAATTTTTCTTTGAAATCCCTGCAAAATCTGATTTTTGGTAGTTTTACAAAGATGGGGCTAGTTTAAATAGAGTAAGGTGATGTATGCCTGTCGCAGTTCCCCACTTTAATCAAACAGAGGTTTTTTGTGTTAGTTTGCTATAGCAGAAAACAAAATAACCAAGCTCTACATTCAGCAAATTGAACTGTCTTTCATTTACTTTATCCTATTTGTTCATGAAGATTATTTGCATAATATGTACATAGTTCTGTGATGGAATAATTCATAAATGGAGGTGGTCAGATAAGTAGTTCATTTTTAATTTTGAATGACCTCAAAATATTTCATTGTTCAGTTTGGTTCAAACATCACAAAGATTATTTTGTTTTTTATTTATTTTTTGTCAACGTAGCTTAACATACAAAAAGAAAAATAGATGCAAATATTTAAATTGTGACCACACATTCTGTTGATTGAAGCTACTTTTGCATCTTTGTGTGAAATATGTGTCTAAAGCGTGATCCCACCAGGGAGACGCTATCTTTATCAGCTGCATCACATAACGACTTAAAATGCTATGTCTTTCACACATTTTGCTGTCAATACAGGATGGAGCTTCATGCATCATGTGACAGTCTGAATTGTCTTGCCTTCATATAAAGCCCACGTTTACCCTACAGACTGTGAGAGCTCTTTGTGTTTGCTTGACAGCAGTCTATTCTTCAAAGGTGGTGCGTTTTTTGTGGAGATGTGCTTCAAAGAGATTAGTATAATACTTACAAAGAATATCTATTGATAGTGTGATTGTACAAGCACAGTAAACAAACTGTAATGCCATTCAAAATGGCACTTTCCCTTCTTTTTTCATGGTTTGTCTCTGAAGAGGAATCATTTGTAATGATGGACAAAAACCATTGCTTTGTTGTTGCTTACTCTCTCTCTCTCTCTTTTGTTCTCTCTCATTTGCTCTTTTCCACTCCCCCTCCCTGCCTTGGTGACAAATAACCCTTTCTACTTCCCACAGTTCAACCAGGAAATGTACCCCCAAGCCCCCAATCCAATCAGCACCGTGCAGAGCCATTGTGTCTCACCACTCACCGTGAGTCCTAACATATATGCATCCGTTGCCTCTGTGGCCTTGTGTGCTTAACCTCTATTTTCAAATCGGACTGGATGAATTGGGATTTTGACATGCACTTTTGGCATAGCTCAATTTTCTCATAATGCTTAGAAAGAGTCTGAAAATGCGCATTTGGTTTCATCTTTAATGAAATCAAGGGACCTCTAAAAAACTTAAAGACTATGGGGGAGATGCAAATGTCCATTTTGCTCATGCAAGCACTGCCCTTAAAGAAGAGCTCTCCTGGTTATGATCTGACTTTCTTTTTCCTTTGAAGAATTCATTCCATTCAGACATGGCATGAGACATGGTTTATTTAATAAAGTGGACTTTTGTATTAGATTAGATGACCAATTTGAATGATGCTGCACTGGCAGAGCCATAGCTCTGTCGTTTTAGCATGAATTACAATGCAGAGATGTTGACAAAAGCCATTTTGCAAGGTCACTTGTCACAAAGAATTTAAAGGAAACTTAAAATGATTGATTGACCTCACAGAATTAGTCGAGGAAGAAGAAGAAGCACACGTTGCTTTCTGCTTGTGCTGTTAAACTATAGATGATAGGCTGATCAGTTTTTGGTCAGCTTAGCTACTTGAATTTGAATTTAAATTGTAAATTTTTTAGTTCTGTCATGTAAGTTGCAACTTTTTTTAAAAAGTTAAATACAGAAAGTTGAGTTCTTTGAGAATCAGAACAGTTTTTTAAAAATCTTTTTTAATTAAGTCCAGTAGCCAATTCCAGCTGACTCAGCTGGAGGGATCGCTGAATCACAGCTAGTGCTAACACCGGGTGCTAACGCTAACGTTCCCTTAACGCGTCGCAAGAAGGTTTGATGCTCCTTGACGTGCGTTTACATAGACTTTGCACGGAAACCTGCCGCCCCTGCCGCGGTCAGTCTGAACGCACCATTAGGGAGAGCATGAGAAGCTTGGACATCTGGGAGGGGCTCAAAATGGAGTCACTGCTCCTCAAGTTCCAGAGAAGAGCAGGATGAGGTGACTCGGGCATCTGATCGGGATGCCTCCTGGACACCTCCCTGATGAGGTGTTTCAGGCACGTCCCACTGGGACGAGACCTCAGGAAAAGTCCAGGACACGCTGGAGGGACTATGTCTCTTGGCTGTCTTGGGATCCCCCCGTATGAGCTGGTGGATGTGGCAAGGGAGAGGGAAAGTCTCCCCTTCTTAAACAGCTAACCGACCCCAGATAAATGGCAGGAAGATGGATGGATGGATGGATGGATGGATGGATTCTGGTCGGATCCTGGTTGTCTTCAGGTGAAGGTTTGCCTTCGTTCTCCTCCCTTTCACTTCTAAGATATGTGCTGCCATTGGTCACTGGCTGTAGCTTTTTACAGTATAGACAGGGAGAGCCAAGACTCATTAATCATACAACAAAAGCAATGCACATTAAAGACAAGGTTGTATGTCAGCAACACACCAACCCCTGTTTCCTACAGTTAACATTACTCAAATTTACAGATTTAGTTAAATTTCACACAGTGCAAATTATGTTCAAGGCAAGAAATAAAACATTATATACAGATGATGTTTAACGCTCATATTACAGTATGTTACGGGTCAATTTGACCCGTTTCAGTTTTTGTGTTGAAAAAAGTACTGGTTATCCTTTCTTTTCCTTCATGAAATTTTGTGACTTTTCCTCATCTGCAGTCATGAACTGATGTGTAAATTGTTGACACTCCAATATGTTCTGGAGTGTCCCTGCAGAGTTTGTATACAAAGATGATGTTAAGGGTCATTTTGACCCGGATTCTTTAATATGGGTGAGAGCATGTACAGATAAAAAATGAATATGTCTCTTTGATGTAATATATTTCTTTTGCATCTGAATAGACATTTAGACCCAGAAAGCCAGGTGTGGTTAGGGTGGAAACTTTCTCTACCTGGTCCTTGTCACTGTTTTCATGTCATCTATTTGAAAATAAACAAAAAAATGAGCTCCAGGTTTATAGCCGAAGAAGCTTTATCACAGATTTTTAACTGGGCTAGTGATGAAGAAGAACAGAATACAGAGACATAGATTCTTTTAGAACCTGATGATTATTGATGATCCAGATCGTAATTTCTTAATTTCTAATGATGAGTAGGATTCAAGGGAGGAGTCTGAAATCAACCAAGAATGGAATGCTGGTAAAAGTGTAACAATATTGTTTTTTCCTGGAAGAACTGAGCAAAGCACTTGTCACTCCCAAGATCCAGAGGTGAGCCAGGTCAGCTCGATCCCCAGCAGCTGTACTGTAGCTTTCATTGGAAAAGTCAAGTTTGTGCTATCCAATTGCGACAGTTGACGGTCCTGTCACTATGCCTCCATTGATCATGCGCTCTGTGTACTTGGCCTCAGGGGTATCTCTTTGGCTAAATGGTTAGCATGCCTGGCTCTTACTCAGGAGATTAGGGTTCAAACTCTGCCCAGGCCATTCTTCATCCTGTTATACAAACAATTTGCAAAGGATGGAATAGATACAGGTGTAAAGAAATGGAAAGATGCAAGGTCTGTCCCTTCCAAGTCAACAGTAAAACAAGCACCTTTTGTGTGAAATGCTGAGGCTGTGCAAGCTGCCATTTTTTCGCTCATGATGAGTGCAGGTTTTTTTTTTTTTTCTTCTTCTTCTACTACTACTTCTTCTTCTTCTTCTCTTGAGTTTTATGGCAGTTTGTTACCCATTTCAGGGAGCATCCGCCACCTACTGAACCGAATTTGGGACGAACGAGTGCAGTGAGTGTCCACAGTCACCTACTCAAAATCTTGACGGGTTTGAGTAGGTCATCCGGGTACTTTTGCATACTCAATTTTCACATACTATGCATACTGTTTTTCATTTTGATGCAGTATATGCTCAAAATTATGAGTATCGAGTACGGTATTGAAGTAGGCAATTTGGAACACAGCACTAGTTTTTCTAAATAAGGTTCTTTTCAAATAAGGTTGTAGCCAATCAAAAATTAAGTCAACTTGGTGTCTTGGCAGATCTTATCATTATCTTACCCAACCCTTTAAGTGAGGAGGAAAATCTAGCGTGCCAAAACAAACCTCTCCTGAAAAAACTGATGTTATTTTTCTATGGAGAATTGACATATGCAGCAATAGCAACTACATGAAATAGTTTATACTATGTCATCACACCTTTAAGTTAATTTGTGCGATGTGTTCTTTCTGAAGGAGAAGGACAAGATTAAGGCTCCAAACAGTAAATCGAGCTGGCTTACTCATGGTTCTTCCTACACCCAGTTTGATCCTCTTTTTAACATGAACAAACTCTAGTTTGTACTTGGCACTTGTTTCGTTCGCCTCTTTAGGGACACTGGTGCTATTCATCAAGGGCAGTGTAAGTGTTCATCAGACGACCGATAATTCCTCTATTCTCCCATCCCTGCCCTTCTCGTTTGATTTCCATCAGTGAGGTCTTGTTCTCTCACTCTCTCCCGCACCCCCTCACCCCCTACTTAATTAGCCTCAAAGCCGCCACAAAGAGGAAGTTGTGATAATGAAGGAAGGAGTAGGGAGATTCCAATTTGGAGTACAGCTAACCTTTCAGGGACGCATTATTTCATTCCTAATTCATCCTCCCAAGCCCACACGGGAAGTTTCATTGTAACCGTTAAATGTAAATTTGAACTGCAAATGTGCAGTTGAATTAGATTAGCTATAAAACTTGATGGGTAAAGTCTATAATACTTCCTGTTTGTTATATTTCACTTTGCTAACACTGGAGCAATTGGGTCTTTAATCAGAACAAAAAATCTTAAATCATGACAAGGTTTTGATATTTGACAAAATTAGGCAAAAATGCAATTAGGCACTTTCATAAGAAAACTAACAAATCAATTTTATCATAAAATAAGGTAGGTAAATAAATGCTGCTGGATAATTTTGCCTATATGGGGATAAGGACCAAAATGTATTCAGTGCAAGACTTTTAAAATATCTCTCTCATTTAAATTAATCCCTCCCCAAACAAGCAGAACGGATCAGCCACTGCTCTTACATTTATTTAAGGCACGCAGTGAAAGAGTGATTGCAATCCCTATGGGAGACAAACTGATAAGAGGATTGATTGACAGATCAGGGGGTGTTGCAATGGGATGATTTATCTCTGAATGACTGCTACAGGGTTCACATTGAGGGAAGTTAATGTCATTTTGCGCCTAATAAGCTAATGGATCCTAAATCCATTTTTTAGCTTGCATATGAGCTGAACACCATTACTCTAATGGTGATGCACAGACCAGGAATGAGAGAATGGCAGTCAATGTTATTTGAGTTTAAATCCACTCTAACCTCAAACATGTGGGGGGTGGATTATAACAGAGGATGAGATGGATGCAGGGTTGTCTTTCTGGTTAACCCTGCCTTGGTGTTTAGCATTTTTCTCAGTGGGATTAGATTGCATTAGATGGAAATAAGGCAGTTTATGGTTTCATCCACAGTCAAAGATAAACTATTTATTATCAACTTGTGTTTTATAAGGACATCTTTTTCAGAAGTAGTTTTATACATCTGTTAAAGACACACGACAGAACTTTTAGCAGTTTTCTCAGTGACCCCTATCGGCGGTTAAACTAGCATCCATCTTGCATCCTACCTGTACTGTAATTCACTCCAGCCAGTAAAAGACAGTCTTATCTTGACTCCTGTTCTGTCGCTTCCTCTCTTTCTTGTCCTCTCTGGTAATGTTTCCTTGCGTTTCTTTACCAAATCCGATATGAAAAACATCAAAACGCCCGCTGTGTTCATATCTGGTTTATATCCATTTGCTAGTAAGTGATGCGGTGCACAACGTCCATAGGCGTGTGCGGTGCACAACCTCCAAAGACCCATGGAATCGCCCATAGCAATTCCATGGGTGCTTCGGGGCAATAGTGTAACGTGAATGCGATCTCGGTCCGGAAGACCACCCCCACCCCTAAACGAACCGAGTCCCCAAACGGACTGAGACTCACGGACTATGCTTTCTGAATGCACCCTTAGTGTCTGGTCCCGAAGCTGACCACTGGGCATCATTTGGTTTTTAATCCCAGAAGTGTCTCAAAAAGTGTCGTCTCTATATTCTGTGCTCAGAAATTTTTACCTCTCAAAACTTTGGCCCCATTAACATTACAATGCTCAGGCAGTAAGATGGAAGAGTCTTGATGCGTACTGGGCTCTTGTTGACACGGTAACAGAGTTTTGAGGTTAAAAAGCAAATATCTGACAACGGCCTCCAGAGTGAAATTTTCTGACAACGCAAGATGAGTCCGGACAGTGTAAACAAGAGCAGGGATATGGAGTTGAAAGCTTTTATCATCTGCTTTTCCATCTTCCTGCTTTATTGTGGTGGCAGGCATTCTTTGTCACTTTCCTGATGTACTTGTAAGGTTGCAGGTTACGTACGGCACACACACTGCACTAATATAATAACCCAGCTAACAATTGAAATGAAAATTTCTTAACCTGATCCAACCTGATTACCGGGTTACAGGTTAGCTCATGCATCACTAGCCTCTGTTACCATGTAAACAAGAGCCCAGAACACAGTAAGACTCGTGTGTTTTATTGCCTCAGCGTTGTAGCGTAAACGTGGCCTAATATCATTGGTGTTCTGTGATCCGTGGTATTGGTTCTGCTTTTGGCCTTAGTTGTTTAGGATTTCTGACTTCATTTGGTTAAGTTCCTTTTGTATGCCTGCATTTTGAGAACTGATTTATGTTCTGGTTGATCTTATTTCCTGTTTTATTTTGTAAAAAAAAAAAAAGTTATTTTGTCGATTCAGGTTAGTTTTCTGTTTTACCTGGTTTCTGTTTAGCGATTACACTGCCTTGTCAGTAGTTCCCTCAGAATAAAAATTGTTTGGTTTTGGTTGTTCTTGGCCAGATTTTTGTCATTCTTTTCACATTGTTTTTCCTTGTCTTCTCAGTCCCCCCCCCGACAGTCTTCCTAAGTCTGTTTAGTTTTGTTAGTTTCTAGCTTTTTCATGTTCCGTTTTACCCTGTTATAGCATCGCCCTTTGTTCCAGTAAATATAATTTCTCATGTCTGGTTGCTCCCTGCCTCTTCAACTAACAAGGTGGACAACACCTGGGTCAAAATCCATACTTAAGAAGCAGAAGCACTCATGTCAGTGGACTCGGTGGTTCAGGGAGGATGCTGACGACACCAAGTTGCCTTTTTTGCACTGTGTGGTGCACACTGAGGAGGATGGAAATCTCAGCACTGAGGTTTACTGAAAACCTACACACAGACACACTATCTACTTTTTGACTCACACCACCCACTGGAACACAAATTGTTCGCCATCAGAGTCTTACACAATCTGACTGAGAATGTCCCTGTGAGGGAAAACTGAGGGAAGACAAACAACTCAAGGAAGCACTTCAAACCTCTGAATTTTCATTGTGGGTGTTCATCAAATCAGCTGACAAATCTTGGAAAAACAATATATAGAAGAAGAACAGGCACAAGAATGTCTTTCCATATTTAGCATGAGTGTCTGTGAAATGATCAAACCCAACACCAGCTTCAGATGCCTTCAGAAAGTGGTTCATCCAAAGGACAAAACGCCCAAACACAAGTTGATTGTATATACTGTGCAATTCAGCAAGGAATGCTCAGACCTGTACAGTGTATATATGAGAGAGCAAATGATTGCTTCATAAAAACATGGTACAACACAGGAGAGCCAGCTCTACAGGTAAAGATTTAGTGGTCCACCTGCATCTTCAGGATAAAGGACACTAATGTAAGCATTTTGGACAGAGAAGATAATGCTTTTCAGAAAGGTGTCAAGACAAACTGACAAACTGAAAAAGCCACATCTGAACAGAGAAGGTGGCCTTCTCTAGACATCACCTTCCCAGCACCTTCCCTTCACAACAATTCAAATGCTGGACCTTTTGACCAAAAGCATTTTGTTCAGGCTGGTAAACAACTCACAGGGGACAATGACCTGAACGGCCCACACAACAGTCAGGTGAGTCAGGGACACACTCGATACTTCAGCAGAAAAAGAAGTCTTGGTGCCTTTATTCAAGCTCTTAGAATTACCATGACCTGAATGAATACGAATATATACCAACATTTTCATCCTGTGACTTAACACCTTTGAGACTGCTTTCAAACCATACGCCTTCTATCTACACGTTACTCACAGCCACCCTCCTCACACCCACAATCATGATATTTTTTATCTAGTCCATTCTCACTCATCTGTTACTTTTGTATTCAACTGTGCACAAGTTGTTTTTCTCTTTGCAGTGAAAGATTTGACATGCAAAAACCCTAAAGAGCGTACAAATCATAGCATGCTCAGACAACTGTAGGAGGAAATAAAAGAACTTTAGATAAACAAAGAAGGAAATGAATTTGTTTGAGAATCAATGAACACGTTCAGCCAACCGTGCCCACATTTGCCTTCTTGCATGTATCCCATGAATTCATTTTCTGTTTCAGGGATTTTCAAATATATCAAATCTCTGGCATGTCTTTAACTGCTGTGATACTAAATGTAATATGCTGTTTGTTTGGGTTTTTTTTTTTAATTTACTTTCATTGTCTCTTAATTTCTGCTTCAGCTTTTATTTTCTACCAAGTGGTGTGTCTAATCTTAAATTATTTCATGTTGATCGCATTTTTGATATGAAATCATGGCACATAAATCCTAAATGAAGGTTGTAGCTTAACTTTAAGTCCCAAAAGTTTCCCTAGTGGAGATATTTTTAAGGTTAGGGTCAAATTCAGAGCAAGTTTCCGTCTTTGAAAGTTGGTGAGAAATAGCATTAGAGGAAAAACCTCACTGGCTGTGAAGCTTTTGAATTAAAGCATGTTTACTTCAGTTCCTTTTTTCAAATAAAATGCTCTTATCTGTTTAAGAAAATAAACATTAAAAATGTATTTGTGTTTGGATAACTCCCGGAGCAAAACTGAGCTTTAGCAAAGAATACACTGTAAAAAAGATACATTTACTCTTTGATGTCTCAGCTTTTAAAGGTGTAGTAACTTTTAATCAGCAGTCATTTGGCTTGGCTTATGTGTAACAATTTTTTTTGTATGTACATAAAATGCAAGAAGGTTGAAGAATATTCTACAGTTCTGCCAAAATGAGATACGATTATGATATAAATGAGCTCTAGATAAATTCAAACTATGTCTATAACTTCCAAATGGTAGATTCTGTCATGGAGCAGAGATTTTGGAGGACCTAGATGCAGCAGCGTACTGTAAGGAAGGAGGTATACTGTAGATTCAGGAACAAAGGGTTAATAATCAAAATCCAAAACTAAACAGGACGACGGGGAAAAAAACGACAAGACAACAGGGAAACAACAACATCTATAGACATAATATGTAGAAACCTCCCTGATTTACAAATAATTCAAATAAAGACCGCTAGTTTCTTTGCCGCGCTGATAAATAGCGTGCATTGTCTCTTCAGCGTTTGCGGGTGATCTACAAAGATTACACATGTAGCTGCACTATTGCTTTGCCATGGAAAGTTCAGAAGAGCATGTGGTAAACGCAAAATGAAATTTGACCTGATAGAGAGATATTTGTTCCAGAGATATATGAGGCAAATAAAAAACAGAATATAAGATAAATATAATAACTATAAAATAAAACTAATGCAGCAGGTTTCCTTGTAGGTCGTAAGGCCAGTTTAAGGACATGGATAAGGAGACGCTGTTGAAGATGGTCTGATATTACACACGCAGTACGTGCTCTTTGGCACAATGCCAGGTGCTGGACCTGCGTAATTGCCCCCCCACCCCACGCACAACTTAGTAAAAAAATGATATCAATATTTTGTGCTATGTTACTGGTTATTTTCAGTCAGTTTTCTGTGAGGTGGGGGGAAACAGCAACCTCAGAGCAGCAGCAGCGGTGTGGAGAGGAGGAGCGCGCAGGATCTAAATTTAAAAATATGCCATTGGCAAAAAATACAGCTGCATCTTCTGATTCATCTGTCTAGAACAGGGGTCTCCAACCCAGTCCTCGAGAGCTATTATCCTGCACATTTTGTTCGCATCCCTTCTTCAACACACCTGAATCAAACAAAGGGCTCGTTACCAGACCTCTGCAAAGCTGAATGACGTGCACGGGGGAATTAGCCATTTGATTCAGGTGTGTTGGAGAGAGTATACTCTAAGAATTACAGGATAGTAGCTCTCCAGGACTGGACTTGGAGACCCCTGGTCTAGAATAACCTGTGTTAAATGATGATTGTTTGATTAAATAATGAAAACTTGACGTGTCGCATGCACACCTCATTACAAATGATTTTGACCCAATGCTGCATGTCTGCAGTCCTGTATGCTGCACTCTTACAGCCATCATTGCAAAAAGCTAACACCTGCTTTTCAGACATGCTGAATTACACACAACTATTTGCGCCTGCTTTCCGTTGCACGGTTGATAAATCACATTGCGTGTGTTAAGCTGAGTTGTTTGCATAGTCTCCTCCCAATATTTTGCGCGTTCTGGCAGAAACGCCCAGATTTCGTATTCATCTACAGCAGACATGCAAAATGGATAGCGGGGCTATTTTGCCCATTAACAGGTACAAACCTCCGTTTGTCCTGCTTTGTAAATCAGCTCTGGTGAATTATTGTGTGTGTAATGAAGATAGTACTTCTTTTAGCACACGCAAACCTTTCCTAAATCAGGGCCTTGTGCTGGAGCGTATTCAGCGATGTGGCCATATTGCTTGGGTCCTAACTCTAAACGCTAACACCAGAACCAACCAGAGCCTTCACAGAGTGAGGAACAACACCTGTGGTAGCATTAACCGACGCAGTGTTGTCAGCAGATCATGAGGGATTACCTGCCACAAGTAAGACTGAACCATGATTTTGTTTATTTGGCCATTTATATTATTTTGTCATTGCAAATAACCCTTGTAACAAACCAAACCGTGAGAAAACCGGGAAAAATTTCGGGTAGTTTTGATTATTGGAGTTCGGAATACCTTCCTCATCACATGGGGGACACATCCAAGATGGCAGCTTTGCTGGTACATCAGCTCCAATAGGCGGTTCCAGTCTATGAGGCGTCTACGTATATTATGTCTCTGACGACAACAATTTGGCAGGGAACAGAGGAAAATGGTGCATACAGAGGAGAGAAAAAAACAAGGATCAGGTTACGCAGATTAGGAATTGAGAGCAGATCAGTCAGGCAATAAAAAGTAAATTGAACAGAATACAGAAGGGGAAAACTTTACAAATTTAAAACAGGAAACAAGCGGGGACTAAGAAGCAAGACAGATTCTCTACTTATTTCAAAGCCCTTTTAAACAATTATTAATCTTTAAAACAATATTTCAAAGTGGAAAACAACTGCTGGCTGCTGGCACTGGCTCCAAAATGCCTTTGGCTCTAGTAGTTCCGTTTGGTATAAATCAATTCAGTCTGTTTATTCATTTAAAACAAAAGTCAACTGAGATCCAAAAGTCATCTCTTTATGGAAATTAAGCATTTCAGTTAAATTCAGTCAACTTCAGTTCCATTCAGCAGACTCTCATTCAGAATTTGTTGATCATCTCAGTCAGTACTACAACATATGTCAATTAACTTCCCAAAAATCTTTATGGTGAATGTAACTAGAGTCACAACATTGATCAATGTGATCATGGTCCTTAATAATTTAGTAAGCCTACTGTAAGTATAAATTCTGTAAGAGGTTTGCCCAACAGTTTAGGTGCTACTCTCCAATTTCATCAACCAAATATGGTGACTGCTGCCTGGGTTTGCTTTAGTGAGGATTTTCACATAGAGACATTCACACAGAAGAGAGGTTATCTCATGTTACAATTATACACTTAACTATTTCAGTAGAAATAATACTATCTTCTCATCTATCTCTTCTTCTTCTTCTTTTTAAACATATCAATATGAATAAAAAAAGTCAATAAAACGCCCAGTCGCGCTACTCTCATTGATATTCTTCCTCGGTTTAATGGGATTAAAATGGATTACCAAAGCCAAAGCTATCAGTGTGCCCATTATTCATTAATTTCATAAAGATTGAAAGTGATCATCCTGTTAACCGTGGTTCACAGGGGTTGAGATAACATTTAACTATGCTATGGAATATGGTTGTTAATGAATTAGAGTGTCTGGGAGACTGAAACTGATTAATTAAACGCAGCAAGTCAATACGTTTATGCAGGTAGTGCAAATGCTTCAAAACAGGTTACAAAAGAGAATACTTTGTTGTATCTTCCATATGATATCTTAACTAAATTTTGAGTTCCTCTCAAAGACTTTGTCAGAGCCTCATGGTGTCATATGTAACACAATGGCTAAACATTTAACTTACTTTATTAAAAGTAGGGTGGGAAATCAAAGTTAAATTTAGATTTTTTTCCCCCCTAAAGTCCAAACCCCTTTCTTCACCCATGGCCAATAGACTGAAAAATGTATTCATAAAGGGGAGTCTTTGCACACATCTCAAAGAAGCTGACTGTACTGCTATGGTGAAGTGGTATGTATAGGGACAACAGTAAGGTGTCAAAGTAGGAGGGTGATGTCATGCTTTAGATCTGTATTCTTTTTTTTTTACTAAACTGATAACTGGATTTTCTACAGGTCTGAGGACTTATTTCATCTGATAAGTGTAAACTTTATCTGAATAAGTTTATTCTGGTAATACGGTGGCAGAATCACTTTCTGTCAGAAGTTGGTTGGAGAGGACTGATCCTCAGTACAGAGTATGGAGACTGAAGCCTAATCAGAGGATGCATAGACCCAACAGCAGTTAAAGGGGTTATAAAAAAAAAAATCATGTCAACAAGTTTAATTTTTCTGTGGTTTTGGGGGTATAATATGATTTGTTTTGCACTGATGAGGCCATGTGAATGTCAAGAGCGAGTATCAAAGTCCCTATTCATGCATCAGCTTTGTTTCTTTGTTCAAAAACGGTTGATTTGGAGAGCAGCTGTCGGTTATCTTTCTACGTAATTCATATACTCCAATTAGAGCACACCATCAAGCAAAGATAATAAATTGTGTTCTTTTATCTCTTTTTTTCTCTGTAAAAGCTTGGGTTGCTCTTATGTGCTTGATAAAGTGCTTTAAACAGTTTATTTGGTTTTATTTATAAGAGAGAAGCCAGATATAAAGCATTTCTTGCAAAAGCAACTTTGTAAGTGCTACACATTTCTCAAATGCATCTACGCTGTCTAAAGTTTTAAGAACAAATTACAAGGTATGTTAGTAGGTCATAGTGTAAACTGGACTATTCCCACATGCTTTTCTTCTCCTGACAAAGGAAAAAAATTATATCAGCTGTAAAATCTGTTTTTAGATCTCTTAGAGAAATGGTTTAAGGTTTTATGTTTAAAGTGCATGACCTCTGCATGGAACGCTTGTTGTTTCAGACTCTGTTGTTTACTAAATAACCAAAACACTCTACCAGTTAACAAACAGACACAATATTCCTTTAGTTTTATTACTGTTTACGATAAATAATAGAAGAAGCTGAGAAAATTACTTTTCATAAATCTTTAAACCAGCATCAACAGGTTATTCAAAACAATGGGGCGGAACCATAAACGAGAATCCGGTTAAAAAAATGCCCGAAATAAATAACGCATTTTTGTTATATATTTTTTGAGTTTTTTTTGGGAGGAGGTCCCCCCCTTCCTTCCCTTCCCCCCCCTTTCCACGGTCTCTCCCACCTATCCCTTTTTTTTTTCCCAACCCCCCTTTGAGTGTATTTCGCGGTTTTTTTTCCCTTTTCCCACAAAATATTTTTTATTATTTTCTTTTTTTTCTTTTTTTTTTTTTATTCTTTCCTTCCCCCTTCCTTCCCCTCCCTTCCAGTTCTTCCGGGTTTATTTTTTTCCCCCCCCTACAAAACAATGGCGTAATTTTCATGGGGGTTTGATCCCCCCCCCCCCCCCCTGGACATGGTCAGGTCTATAACTGAAGCCCACTTAATACATTCTTCAGATCCCCTAAAGTTTTGTGAATATATTGATTTCATTATTGACTTTCTAAGCCCACGTGGACCCTCAATGGTTATCCTTGCTAGACTAATGATGAGGCTGTGAAATACCTTTTTGTGGCTTTTTAAATTTGTTTTTATACTGAAAAGAGTACAGTTATTTCTGCATATGTGTCTTGAAATTGAAATAGTTTTCATCACAATATGTGTTCAGCCGATGTGGAACCGACTCAGTCCTAAAAAGTTAAGGCAGCAACGACACTGCAGTCTGTCCACTTTTTCATAGCTGAGTACAGTGACTGCATCAATCTTAGCAGAGACTCACTCATCAAGTGTTGTTTGCAGTGCTGATGGTATAATCAGCTCTGAGTCGTCTGGCTTTGCACCAAGCTCTTTGCTGCATTACCTAATAATAAGCTATAAAATGTATGTTGTTTCATTTTAGGTCTTTTTTATGGAAAAGTCTTGAGCCCACACTAACTGCTTCAGCCTCCTTCCTAGGATTTCAATAAAACTGAATACAGACAGCTGAGACATAGTGGCTAATACTCCCAAGTGGAATAATTTTAACTTTCTGGGGACAGGTTTTTGGATTACTATTAAGTTTTTTTTTAATACCTGATGATGACGATTAGAAGCCATTTACTGTAACTTCACTAAGGAATTTAGTGTGGATAATATCATTGTGGTTTTGGGTGGTTTGGACATAACCACAAAGAGCAGGTTCAGCAGTTATGATTTCACACATGTGCACCTCATCCAGCCATTCTCCAAATATACAGTTTGAAAACTCTGATTTTTCATAAATAAGGAAGACAAAATTGTTTTTGGTGGACTATGTTGATGACTTTCCCCCGGGGATTAATAAAGTATCTTTGATTTGATTTGATTTCAACAGCTTTGACAGAGCGCCAATATGCTGAGAATCAGCCTCTCTCACCAAGATGCCAAATTAGGATCTTTAAAATAGCATCCACAAAAATTTTGTTTATGGACACCCAGTGATAAAAATTCTAAAAGTGAGGCTTTAAGACCATCAGAAACTTCATAAATATAGAACATAAAATGTTTTTTGGTAAATTCAGTTAACTGCTGTAACAAAGCCCCCACCCTGGGCTGCCACCTTACCATGGTCAAGGTGTTTTCTGAGGATCCTTGGGGCTATGTTGTCTGGGCTTTATGTCCCTGGTAGGGTCACCCATGATAAACAGATTAGGAAAGGACAAGACAAAGCACAGCCCATCACCCATATGGTGTTCCCCTGGTCACCAGGGACCCCCTCTGGAGCCAGGCTTGGAGGTGGGGCACGGAGTGCCTGGTAGCATGGGGCCCGGCTGGGCTTAACCTGAAATGATGACATGGGCCCCACTTCCACCTACGAGAGGGGCCATAGGGTTCGGGTGCAGTGTGGTGACCGAAGGTGTGGGAGACCTGGTCCAACCCTTGGCTGCACAGGCTCTCTCTGGGGACATGAAATGTCACCTCTCTGGTTAGAAAGGAACCTGAGTTGGTGCGCGAGGTTTAGCGGTTCTGAATAGATATAGTAGGATTCACCTCAATGCACAGCTCTGGAAACAGCATCCTTGGGAGGGGCTGGACCTTGTTCCACTCTGGAGTTGCTCCTAGTAAGACGCGCCGAGCAGGTGTCGGCATGGACGTAATTTTAGGGGGGGACACAGGGGAAATGTACCCTGCACTTTTTTACTGTCCAAAATCATTTTTTCCGACCCGTCTTTAAAAGCACACATGCCAGCTCCGGTAGGTGTGGATCACAGACAGGAGAGAGAAGAGCTGTGCTGAATAGTGTGTGTCAGGAAAGTTTATTACAGTAAACCACTCAGAGCCAGCAAAAAAACTTCACACTTTTTTTTTTTTTTTTTTTTTTTTCTCCAAACAGTGTAATTAGAGGCTGTTCCATGCAGATAATAACTACATAATTATTGGTTAACTCAGGCCAACACATCATGTTAAGCTAGTTGAAAAGAATACTGTTGTTCTTACCTGTTACATCCCTTGCTATTTAGTTCATGTTAGGAATAAAGCCAATCCGTAATTTCTATAGAGAACTTGTGCTCATTATAGCACAAGTTCTTCCTTATATTTAAAAGAAATCTCCACATTATATGGAGCCGATCAGGCCCTGACTCACTGC
Source organism: Atherinomorus stipes (assembly GCA_023101725.1). NCBI lineage: Eukaryota > Metazoa > Chordata > Actinopteri > Atheriniformes > Atherinidae > Atherinomorus > Atherinomorus stipes. Next base: position 465,425 of record JALJCO010010650.1, on the reverse strand, counting down.
GAAAAAATATAATGTACGGGTAAATATAATATGCAAACAGGATTTTATACATCCAAATGAATGATAATTGTGAAACTACATATTTATCCCTCTACATATCAAAATTCATGATTGTTGCACCCCAAATTGTTCAAACTGTTCATGTCATGCATGAATATATTATTGTCAGGTGAAGGATAGCAGAGATGCAGGAGGAGATACAGGAGGAAATGCTGGAGGAAGAAAGTAAGAGAAGCTGAAGGAGGTGGAGGAGAAAAGGCTGGAGGCTCACCGGTGAGGTTGAAAGAATAAACTGTTAGTCATGAGACGAAGCATTGTGACAAATGTTAGGTGTTAATCTGTATCAGAGCTTTCAAAGTTCAAACAGCTGCATCTACATACTGTATTTTGGTAGATGAAAGAAGCAAACTGGCCAGGTACAGTGTTTTACTGAGGCTGGTGTAAAAAATCTGTGTAAATGTGTGTATGTATTATTTTATTGGTAAGAAATAGTAGTGGGCGACTAACAGTGAGTTCATGAGCTGGTCAGGAACTCACAGTAAGGACGTGTGTTTATTTGGCAATATTTTTTGTCATTATTGTAATTACTTAAATTAGAAGTTGCTCATAGATATTCCACCTTTTGATACTAACTGTCTCAGCCGCAGCCAGGTTTATTGTACTTGTCCTCATCTCAGGAGGGGTCCTGACTGTTGTCTGTGCCTATGCACTGAACAGCAGTTAGAGTACCCACACTTTTTGGAGTCCTTGGACAGCGTGTTGGAAAGCGCTCCTTCCAGGGACACCATCGTTCTGCTGGGTTATAGACCGAATAGATTTATTAAGATTTATTATTATATTAAGGTTAAGATTTATTTAAAAAGTGTAGGCTATATCTTTTTTTACAATGCTCTGGCAACCCCCTGACAATATCTTGGGACCCCCAGTTTGAGGAAAGGCTGTAGTAGAAGATATTGCAATAACATGGATGATAAGGATAATTGTCTAGACTGCAGTTTAACCTGCTCAACTCTGATGCCATATCCTTTCCTGTGTGTGTGTGCAGCTGCATTCTCCTAAAAAGGCAGTGGCACAAGAGCTTTTCACACTTCCAGTTAAAAGCACTGATGTGCCTTTGTTGCACATCACCCTTCTCTTTGTTGCTGAGACCTGGGGTATGATGTCTCTTTGGGCCAACAACAGACACAGTTTCAGAGCCAAGCTGACATATGTGTCAGGGCCAGACAATATGATGGTGTATATTCGCAGTCATCCAGGTCATGGTAATCCTGGGAGCTTGAATAAAGGCAGCTGGACTTCTTTCTTGGTTCTGGAAGACATTTCACATCTCATCTGAAAGGCTTCTCCAGTTCATAACAGAGGCAGAACTGCTCGCACTAGCCAATAACGCTGTTGCCATTCAGTGGATTCTGTGTTGCTGGCTTGCTTTTTGAAAACACACACCGACACAGTGCCATGTAGCCTGTGTCAGGTCAGTATGAACCAACATAAAGGAAATGGCTGTTCAGGTAGCTTTAGCTCTTTTTTAAATTAATTAATTAATTTACATTCATTTATTTATTTTTGCCAAAGAGTTTGAAAACTGTGTGAAAAGGCAAAGTAGAAGATGAAGGCAAAAACCACAACTTTCCTAATTATTAAAAGGCTTCGTGAATGGAATTATCTGCAGTTTTTTTTTTTTTTTTTTGCAAAGTTTTGGAAGATTAAAACAAAATCAATGCGGTGCAGAAGAAATGAGCAAAAATCTTGTCCTTTAAACATTTCTTTATATAAAAAAGATCAGACAGTTTTTTCAGCTGTCATCTTGTTATAAAACAAATCATGAAACAGACAATGATCAAACAGAGTATATTTTATTTGGTGATTGTACAAATTTTGATTTTAATCTTCTATCCCTCTAAACTGAAACCTGCTGTCAGGAATCTTGGGCTTATCTTTGACAGCAATTTCAGATTTGATAAGCAGATTATCAAAATTATAAGTGTGGTCAGGGGCAGTTTTTATCAACTACGTCTTTTAACAAAGGTAAAACCTTTTTGAATCGTTGTGATCTCGAAAAAGCCATTCATGCTTTTATTAGTTCTAAACTCTTCTATTGTAATGCACTCTGTGTCGGAGTTTCTCAGTCATCAGCAACCGTCTTCAGTTGGTTCAGAACGCAGCTGCCCGTTTTCTAACCAACTCCCCCGATGTCAGCACATCACCCCGGTTCTGTTTTCTCTTCTCTGGCTTCCCGTTTCTTTTAGGATTGATTTTAAAATTATATTATTTGTTTTTAAAGCGCTTAATGGTCTTGCCCCCCCTTACCTGTCCGAACTTTTGCATGTTCAGAACCCAACCAGAGCTTTAAGGTCAGCAAACCAGCTCTTGTTGGAAGTCCCTAGAGCCAGATACAAGCATTAGGGTGATAGGGCGTTCTCAGTCGCTGGGCCCAGACTCTGGAACAAACTGCCTCCTGACATGCGCTCTATAACAGCCTTTGGCCTTTTTAAAGCCAGGCTAAAACACATTTATTCAGACTGGCCTTTGACACTCAGTAATGTGGTGATATATTTTCATATTTCATTTGTATTTACTTGCATTTGCATATTATTTTCTTCATGCTGTTCTTATTTTCTTTCTATGATGTTTTTGTGGAAAGCACTTTGGTTACCTTGTGTACTGTAAATGGCTATATAAATAAAATTGATTGATTGATTGATTGTAACTCCCTTTACAAGGGTGTAGAACAGTCCTGATTAACTCCAGTGGGTCCTGATCACAGCTGCTCTGCTTTTAACAGGTATTTGTTAGACCACATTACTCCAGAACTCGCCTTTTTGCTCCCTGTCAGGCTGAGGATTGATATCAAGATTTTATAATTAGTTTTAAATCACTACATGGTTTGAGTCATTGATATTTGACTGACCTTTTGTGTCCTTATGTGCCCCAGTGATAACTGGGGTCCTCTGACCTGAGAGTGGTACCCACCCCCATGTCAGGGCTGCCTGTTGTGGACACTTTTAAAGGCCATCTTAATACATCTTTTTTCAATGACATTTCAAGATCAGTTCCAGGTTGGTTTTAACAGCAGGGTGTGTGCGATTTCATGTTCTCTCTGTTTGTGTACTTACAGCTTTTATTTCTTTTATTACAGTCTCAAGTATACTCTTTTGTTTTTGTATTTTCATGTTTTTATGTTTAACTCTGCTGTTTTTAGGTTTTATTATGTTTTATGTTGCAAAGCACTCTGAAAAACCTCTGGTTTTTAGATAATACATAAAATTGTCTTTAGGTGAGAATATTATTCGATAAGACCTTAGCTAGTAAGAAGGCGTGTTTAGGTGTGCTCAACAATGTAAATCAGCTCAAAAGTTTAAATTCTTTTGTGACTATGTTGAACTTTTCAGAAAGATGGCAGTTCATGTATGTGCACACTAAGGCAGAGAAAGGCTAATACTCTGAATACTGCAGCAGCTCAGAGGCCTCTTGACTTTTATCATTTTTTTTCTCACATGAAGTGGCCACCTGAACCAGTAATTAGTGTTTTCTGTTTAAAAATCTAACAGTCACCGACATAGTGAAATAAAATCACAATACAAAGGAGTAAAAGTACAGGGCTTATGCTTTTATAAGGATCATTACCCTCATGTTGAAAACTTAATCCATATCCGTTTTGACTAGAGTTAAACTATACCTTTAAAGGGTTTGCCTATTGACAGTGTTGGAAGATTCATATTTCAGTAAATTTAAACTTGAAAGCATGACAATGCAGACAACTCCTGTATAATGTAATTATCATTTATCCAAACATCTTTGTGTATTTTCATGCATAAAGAATGAAAATGAGCATAGTTCTTTGTACAGACTGCATTTGTGTGTTAAAGGGGAACTTGTTTTTTTTTTCAATCTGGACCTATTTTCTAGCATGAAATACATTCATTTACTCACCCAGACAGTTTTGGTGCAACTTGAATTCCCTCAGGAGATATTTAGATCCATTTGAGATCAGCGTATGTCCAATATAATGGAAGTTATGTGGCAACCTCATAAAGCCTCTAAATAAGGCATTATCTGCCACAAACTCCTACATTTCACCAGTGTTTTGTTACGAAACATTAGTCAGACCCCCCCCCCCCTCCCCCGTGAGCTCGAAGCTGCTTTTTATGTGGTGATTTGTCCTTATTTACAGACATTTACTTGTTATGGTGTCACATAATAGTGACGTCATCAAAGCTGCCGCAGTAAAAATGTCTGTAAATAAGGATGAATCACCACAAAATAGCCGCTTCGATCTCACAGGGGGGTCTGACTAATGTTTCGCAACAAAACATTGGTGAAATTAAGGAGTTTGTGGCAGATAATGCCTTGTTTAGAGGCTGCCCACCGTTGCCCCATCACTTCCATTATATTGGACATACGTTCATCTAGAGTAGATCTAAATATCTCCCGAAGGAATTCAAGTTGCACCAAAACTGTCTGGGTGAGTACATGAACATATTTTATGCTAGAAAATAGGTCTAGATTGAAAAAAAACTAACTTCCCCTGTGAAAGAAACAATTACTGAACGATGTTTGATTTTATTAATTATTTTGTTATAAATTTAATTTAGTGATCTTTACATGTAAGCAATGCAGACTGGAACTAGCAACAGCATCATGAGTTAATGAAATTCTAGTTATTCTGATTTTGTCATTGCAAACTTACCAATTACTTGTTGTCTTTAATATCATCTAAAAATAAAGTAAGACATTTTTTGTTGCACAGATATTTTAATAACAAAAGCTCATTGCGTGTGTTGGAAAAGGTCATTGGCACTTCCAGACATCATTATTACACTCGTCCTCATTACAAAGTTGTAGATTTGACTCATGAATGATTTAAACGTGAATATGAAGCCATCAAATCACACAAATAAGCCAAATTGATCTGTAAAAATGTTCAGTGGCTATGAAGCCTAAATTTTCAAACCCTCTATGCCTATAGGTCATAACAAATTAGAAGTGCTGCCATTCACACAGCAAACTTTATTTTCAGCTTCCTCCTCTAGAAAAATATCATGGAGTAATTAATTGTGCTCCCAAGCCAGTGCTCCTTCTCATTACCACACAGCAGTGGTGGAATTAGATGGATGCACCGGATGGCACAGTCTCTTCATTTCAGTAGCTTATTTTATTTATTTTTTTTTGTGATTGTTCTTCAATTTCCTCTGTTGAAGCAAGAGAATCATTATCTGGGGGTTTCCTATCCACAGCAACATAATTGCATTGTATTTGTAGACCCAAGTGAAGAAAAGTTCTGATACAAGGGATGATTTGATGTGCTACGAAAACTTTGAAAGATACGCAAGAGGGGACAGATGTTACATAAAGCAGAGCAGAACCTGAGGAAGTGTGTCCCTACATCCAACGATAATCCACCAAAGCAGCTATAGTATTTCACTTCCCTCTGTTAACCATGCATAATCATTCAGATTTAAATATATTTTCTTGGACTGACTAAGAATAAATGTGACTTTTACAGATAGATATAATGAGGAAGAAACAGAAATATGAAGGTTTCTATAAGTTTAAAGTAACAATTAGGAAAGTATTTAAAACAAAAAAAAATAAGTGAAATAAAACAAAAACTTAAATAATTATTCCAAAGTTACTTAAACAATTCAGATGAATAAAGGTTGAATAACACACAAAACTTTATTTTATGTCAGCTGTTACTTAGTTATATTCCTTGTTGGAATATAGGTCAAAATTAATTTTATGGTTCTGTTAATGGTTTATAAATGTTTTAATGGTCTTGGGCCTTCTTTTTTATCTGAGCTGCTTTTTGATTATAAGCCCCCACGGACCCTGAGGTCCTCAGGCACTGGCCAGTAGTTGTTCTTAAGGTTCGCACCAAAACCCATGGCAAGGCCTTGTTTCAGCATTATGGGCCTAGCCTGTGGAACAGCCTGCCTGAGAACCTCAGGGCTGCAGACTGTGGTTGTTCTTAAGAGGCTCAAGACCTACTTTTATTTAGCCTTGCGTTTAGCTACTGAAAGTTTTATTCATTTTAATTAATCTATTGTTATAGTCTATCCCTATCTGTCATTTTACATTTTTTATCTATTTTTATCTAAGTATGAACCAGTTTGTATATATTTTTAAACATCTCGGTTTTATTGTTCTTAGATAATTTTTTTCAGTTATTCGTTTTATCACTCCAGTGTTGTCCTCATGGGGGTCCTCTCCATCAGAGCTACCCCTCCATTGACTGAGTGATTGCTGCTGTGGTGGCTGTCCTGGTTTGGGTGGTCAGGGCTCAGTGTTCAGCTTTACGGATGTGGCGTGGACTCTGTCTGCCTGGATCTGGATCCCCCCCCATGGTGTTGGCCTGGATGGTCGTTGCTGGGGGTGGCTCTTGTGGTGGATGAACCCCTATTGTTTCCTCACCTGGAACTGAACCATGTTTCTTTATTTTAACTGTTATTCTTTTGAGATAGTGTAGTTTTAAAGGGACTAATAAGTGGGAGTGGCTGTGGGATAGGGGATTATCACGCTTCCGTGTTCCGGAACTTGTTGAATTTAAACGTTTCCTCTTCTGGGCCAGTTCAACAGTCCAATGTCCCTGCTCTGTTCCACTTTGTAAATCAAATAAACAACGCCAACCCTACTTAAGTTTCATGGATTCCTGACTGATGTGATGCTAAGAAAGGAGTGGATCAAAGCGATTCGCCGGGGTGAAGAGCCGAACTTTATAAATTCAATTCAATTTATTTATTTAAAATAGGGACCAGGCATATTAATATACAGTTCTGTGCAAATATGCAAGATTATAGCAAGTGGCTAATTTCCATCCTCAGTCCCTTGGCAGGTAGATAGAACTACAATTACTACATAGAATAACAGTACTATACCCAACATTTCAGGCAATATAAAATCAAGATAACATGATACAAAACAACGTAGCATGTTTGTTTGTAGCCGGCACTTCAATGATGCAGACTACACAGCTAGCAGGCTAGCATTTGCTGACATGCCTAACTTTGTGCGTCTGAACACACACAAGCATCTGAAAATCAGGTCTGTACCCTCCCGTTTCCAGTGGATCAACTGGGGACTATCAAGAAAGGAGACTGCTTATAAAAGAGCATTTTCACAGATTTTGTGTATCAGACAAGGACATTGCCTCTTCACATAGCAGTGGCTGCACATCACCTCTACTGGGTGAACGTCATGGTCAATGCGAGTTTTTTTTTTTTTTCCCCTAATGCTTTATTGGATGATATAGGCCTAAGATCTGATCTCCAGATGCTTGTGTGTTTTCAAACGCACAGTTGAGCACATCAGCTAACACTAGCCTGCTAACGCCAGCTGTAGTGTCATCTCACCGTCTACAAACGTGCTACCTTGTTTAATTATAAAGTTCAGACTTTTATAAACATTCTCCTTTCTTGGCTGTCTCCAGTTGTTTCACTGGAAACGGGAGGGTGCAGACCCGATTTTCAGATGCTTGTGTGTTTTCAGATGCACAAAGTTAGGCTCATCAGCAAACGCTAGCTGGCTAACGCTGGCCTGCCAGTGCCATAGAGTAGTCTGCATCATTGAAGTGCCGGCTACAAATAAACGTGCTACCTTGTTTTATTATAAAGTTCGGCCCTTCATCCCAGCAAATCACTTGTGTATGTGTGTGTGTGTGTGTGTGTGTCTATTTTATCTTTTTTTATATAAACTGTTTTATTATGTGAAACCCATTGTATTGTTTTTGCACATGAAAAGTGCTATATAGGCTACATAAAGTTTGATTTAAAGTTTGAAAATATGTTTCTTGACAAGGAAAAAAATTCCACTTTGAATATAGTATAAAAGAGAAAGACTACATTCTATGTAGGAACACCAGTCTTTATGGTCTGTGTTCTCAGGACATTATCTTAATGCAGGTTCCCAAAGTCAGAACTGAACTGGGTAAAAAAGCTTGTAGATGTTCTGCTCCTGTAGCCTGGAATAACATGCAGAATACCTTCAAACTGTCATGTTTCATAACTTTGGGAAAGTTTAAATCAATTTTAAAGGACAGAGAGTCTAGTTATCTTGGCTAACTGTTCAAATGAAGTTTCCAGAGTGTTTTCCCGAAATGTGAAACAAGTGTTTTTGAGTGTATTTCTGGTTTTATTGTGTGTTTTATGTTTATGTTGTTGATTTTATGCTGCTGTCTTGGCCAGGTCACTCTTGAAAAGAAGTTTTTTTTCATCTCACTGAATTTCATTCCTGGTAAAAATGAATAAAGGTTACTATGACGACTACTACTACACTCTTTAGCTGTATGCTTTGCTTTTTTTTTTTTTTTTTTTTTTTTTTTTTTAACAAAACATCCTGCACTGTTTACTGTAACATACAGATCAATTCCCATGGTTAACAGTTAACTGTGTTCTTGGTGCAGCTTTACTTTTTTATTTCTTCTGAAACCAAGACCTAGAGAGTAAAAAAATTGAAGAGAACAATCTATAAAATGACTTATGAAGTGATAATAGCATTGCACTGTTGTGATCCTGCAGCTTAAGTTTATACAGCTAGTAAAGGTGTGAACACTGAAGTAAAATGAGAAGACCTTTGATCACTAATTAGTCCCAATATATAAACACATTTCTAAAATGAGGTTGCATGGTGGTGTGCTGTTAGCACCTTTGCGTCACACCAAGAAGGAGGTTTCTTGGTTTTATATGAGCGGTTAACCTGTATCAGAGCTATCAGTCTGGTCTTCCTGCAGGTTTCCACATATCCCTGCTCCAACATACGTGACTCAAATTTAATGGATTCAACAGCTTATAAAGCTCTACATAATGTTTAATTTATTTAAGTCCGGTATATTGGAGCAGGGGTACACTGAAAACCCGCAGGACTGCAGCCCTTGTAGGACTGGTCTATATGCTAGCAGGGCTGCCTGCAGAGATTTTTTTTAGGGGTGGCCACAGGGTGGCCAGAGAAATTCACAAAGCTTTTTTGATTCGAATCAGAGTCCGTTTGCTCGGAAAGTCCGCTTCGTTAGGGGAGTTGTGAATGCGCAAACGGACTCTGATCCGGAACAAACAAGCAGACTCGATCCGCCTGCAAACGCAGGTCTCGGTCCGATTCAAGTGAACCAAAGACAGGAAGTAGACTAAAAATTGCATTGGCATTGTGGGTCAAACGTTGGACAACATAGGTAAACGCTACAACAACAAACACACGTGAGGGACTGCAGTACTTATAAAGATGGCTCATGGGCAGACGCGGAGTTACAAGGAAGTAAAAGCTTTAAGCGATATTTGATCTGATGAAATCATATCCTCGTACAAAAAAAACTTTGCTTTGTGGAGGAAACAGAAGTAGTGAGAACCTTCTTGTACGTGCATTTTCTCCTCGCCTACGTGAATCCGAAAGCAGCGCCACTTGAGATTCTCATTCTTGGCTTGTTTGCAACATGAACGCGATCTCGGTCCGGAAGACCACCCCCCGCCCCCAACCGGACCGAGTCCCCAAATGGACCGAGACTCGCGGACTATGCTTTGTGAATGCGCCCTAAGTTGTAATGTGAACAAACTAAACAGGGGTAGTGTGGTGTCGGCCCAATGAGGGCGGGGCTTAGCATTAGAAACTGGTTGGGGCATTTCTGGGTGGAACCCTCCTGGATGCATTTGCATAAGAAAGGCCGAGTTAAGTGGGCGAGATCTACGTACGGGGGACTATGGCAAAACAGCAATGGCAGAAAATGGTAGTTCTAGTGTAATATTTTTATTTACTTTATTTTTATTGGCTTATAAAGATTTTGACATTCAAATATAAGCAAAGCATGCTGCACCATGTTAATAGTACATAAAAATGTTCTGCGTAGCCTTTTCAGGCAGTTTCACACAATCCTCCAAATGGCCTTTATGGTTTAGATGTTTGGCTCCTTTAAAGAATATGAGTTTCTCAATAAAATGAAGGCAAGTGTAAAATCTTTTGAAATGGTTCTTTTGCTTGTCTGCTATGAATTAGCACTACTAGCTCACTTTTGCCATATGATACACTGAGGCTGATGGCTGGTGACTATCACTGAAAGCTGAAAACACAAGCTAAACTTTTATCAGAGTCTGGGTATTTTGCTGTTTTCTGTAGAAAAATGGGGGTGGGGTCATCTGCACTGGCACAAAATTGTGTTGTGTTCCATGTAAACAGGAGATCCATTTCCCCGGTCACAAATTTTATTTTCTTCCTGGTTGGTTGTCAAAGCCTTTAATGGGTTACGCTCTGAAAGTTCCCTCAATTCAGCAGCTGCACAAACAGACCAAGGGTCCACATGAGAGATGTTTTTGCAAAAGGTTTCTGGAAGTTGAAAAGTTATGTTTTCTTTTAACAAATTACTGTAGTGTACGAAAAACTGAAGTCATTAAAGAAAAGAATATGCTGTAGTTGTTTTTTAATGAAAATAGTCACAACCATGTTCCCTCACAGTTCAATACAGGTGGTAACTACTGTATGCAGAGCGCTTGTTGGCTGTTGCACGATTCCTTAACTTGTGGATTTACTGTATATCTCTATCCTTAGTTTAGCCTCACACCATCAGGGCTACACATATACAGTATATAAGCCTTACAATGGAAGTGACTGATATTTAATTTGCTGACTGCAACAGGGCTTGGCAAAGTGCATAACATCAATTAATAGCCAGGGTTATTTGGCGCTTCCATGTAAGCACTGCAGTCAAGTTAAACATGTTTAACAGGCTTAAGAGGTGTTCTGAAATGTTTTCTTTTTCTAATAGAAATGATTACTTTAAGTAAAATGTTACAACAAAGGTTTTTTCATGAATTTGTGCTAATTTAAAGATAATTTGACGAAGAGCTAAAATGCTTTGAACTGCTCATTTATTTATTTTTTTATTAATCATATTTATACAGCATATTTCAATGTTTTAGTGGTAATAAAGCAACCAGTACCTTTGGAGAAAGAACACTTTAAATTATTTTTTTAAACTAAATTTTAGACCTACTGTACTTAGATACTGACAGATATTTCTTCGAGATGCTCACCACAGTTCAGGAGTTATTTTGGAATGAAATGCTTGGCTTCATTTTAATCTTGTGGTGCGCAAACATGACCTTCACCTTCTTGACATATAACTAGTGATGTCCTTTATTGCCCGAGATGACTGAAAGACCTGAAGAGAAGAGGGCTTGAACTTATTCATTTCAATCAAAGCAGGAGTAAATGAATAATTGTCTCACCAACGCGTTTTTAACCACTGGGGCAAGTCTATGATTGCGGCCAAGACCCTTACTAAAATACCTCTGATAAGCATTGCATTGTTTCAGCTTACCGCTTTGTTGTTAAAGCAAGCGTCAGAAGAGAAACAAGTGTCTTTGCTTCTTTTGAGAATTTCCTCTTTGCATTTTGAGTGGGTCCTTGGTGACTGCTGTCAAGTCTAAAACTCACTGTAATAATTATCCTGTTTTCTATTGGTGAAGTTACTTATCAGCCACAGATGCAACCACAGTTGCATTTTTTTTTTAACTGTATCTATATATGACATGCCAGTGTTTAGCTGTGAAAACATTTCCAACATACTATATCACACTTCTACGCTCTTTTTTGTAAATATTTACTCTGCGAGAAATAGATTTTCTTTTTTTACCTGTTCTTTGATAGAAAATGAGCAGGCTCTCACTTCAGTGCCATTTGACAAAAGCGGTGCTCGGCATTTATATTTGGTGTCATCTTTGCATACAGCTCAATGAAAAGAGAAGAGATACCCGTGGGGTTGCTTATGGCTCATTTCTTGGTCTTGTCTCACATTCACCGCACACAATTCCATTAAACTGTGAGGTTTTTTTGAGGACAGCATGCTCTGTCATGTGCAGCACAAACAAATGCATCCTCAACACACACGTACACACATTTACACACACACCCTACAGGCTTCTTTTTCTGGCAGGGAATGTTCACTTAGTGAAGCAGCAGAGAGCAAAGATTGGAAGCTCAGTAAGTGGTAGGAAACTGGTGGTATGGAATTAGTGGATGTTTGATGTTAACAGAAGAGTCTGTATACTTTGCTGTTAAGACTGATTGGCACTCAAAAAATTGCACCAAATTAAATTCTGTTTTGGGGAAGATGGTTCCCTGAGTATCTGTTGTGTCAATTTTGTACTTTGGGACTGCCATTGTATATCAGGATGCTTGAACAGCCATTAAGTTTGGGTGATGTAATGTACTGTTGTATCAAGAAATCTTCTTTGGATTTTTGTATCATCAAAAACATACTGCTCAGTTATAATGAGACATTAAATGTGATAGCACATATTATCACATGCCACCTGAAATCAGCCACAATGTAGAACACTGGCAGGAAAACGTGGGAAGTTGAGGTGGTTTCATTCTAGGATGGGTCTGGAAAGTGTCTGATGGGAGCAGGTGCACAGACCGTGAGCGGATGATTACAATAAAGTGGTCAGCTAATGTAAAAAAATAAAGCAGCATTTGTAAAAGCAAAGTGCTAATGAGAACTTTTTCATCAACAATTGTTCGCTGAGGATGATCCTGCATTGCATTGGTTTAATTACTGCTGCACAAACGCTTTTAATTCATTCATAAAGAAAAAATTTGCCTTGAGCAAAATCACAAGTTTTATCAGTGTTTCTTCAGCATTATTGGGCATCAAACTTTACACAGTCATTTCATGTGGAGGTTTTATTATTTATGCAGAGGATGTAAAACCACACAGTGATAGCAAGATGACAATATAAGTGTTGCATTGTGATCAGTAACATGAACATGGTAAAATACGTAATACATGTTGCATTCACATGGACTTGGACTTCTGAGGTTTACCCCTGTAGAAGTCAGTTAACATCCCACTGGTTCTGCTCTTGGTTTGATTGTATTATCATTGAAATAAACGTACATGTTTGACAGGCAAAGATACATTTTATATTTTCACGCTAAAACAGAATATTTTTTGTTGAACCATGAAGGTGAACCATTGAACAATATCTTTAATTGTGTCAGTGGTCCATGAACCATGTTTGTTCACTTTCACATGCTGTTCATCTGCTGTAGCTTGAAAGTTTAGACTTGTCTCTTCATCTTTTGTGCACTATTTGTTCATTTTCCAAAAAACTGTTAAGGATTATTCTTATGTTTTTGGTTTTTTTTTTTTTTACCCTTTTTTGATTTTATCTTTATTGACAAGGAGGGAAGTAATTACATATACATTGATTACATTGTATAACATTGAATACATTGTCATCTTTAATCGTTTTAGTTAAGTTCTTTTTTTTTTCATAATTTTTTTTACTCTTCTCGAATATCCATTAAGTCAGCATTGCATGACTTAAAGGGGGGGGGGGGGGGGGGTTGCATGCAAAATTTCCTTTTTTGAGCTTTTAAAAAAAAAAAATCATGTTTCATGTCATTCCCTCCCCAAAAATATGCCCCAAGGGTTGTTTGGCTCATTTATGCATATTTGAGAAATCTCCAAATCTCCTATGGAAACCACCAAGGGTGTCAAAACGGCTGCTACTGCATAGCACCTCCTATTCCACATAGCACCCCCCTCTTCCTGGCCAAGCTCTGCCCCACCAGAGCACTCCTATACTTTAAGCAAAGTAGCAGCCGCAAGAAAATCCCTAGTAAAACTTAGCATCTACTGAACTCTGCTATTTGTTTTTTTAGATCATGTATTCCTCCAGGAAATATGTATTTGAATGCCAAGGAGATTTTCCTCTTTTTACACTTCCTAAGGATGACACGATTGGTCAAAAAAGGACTTTATTTCTGGAAACAACCTTCCTCCAAAAAGATTATAATCTGTGTGAAGCACTTTTCGATGACAACTTTTAAAACAAAAGCTAATTTGAATGTGAACTAATGGGAGACGATCATTAAAATATCGATGCACTCCCAGCATTAAGCATCTCTTCCATAGCAACCTGCACCACTAAGCTGAAGTGCAACTCACATGTGATGTTAGCATCATTATCAACATGTGCCATCATTAAGTTGTACTTCGTGGGCTGAGACAGTAATATTGTGGTCCCTAAAAAGGGGAAAATCAAGCAGGACTACATCTTCGTATCGACAGCTAATTAACCAGCAATAAAGCCTATAAATCTTTATGTAGTTTTCAGAAGACATGACTGTAGCCACTTACAGGCTTAATATTAACCAAACTGTACAAACACTTTCTCAGCCTGCAGGCAGTTGATGTGTTGCTCCTCTGTATCACTTCAAAAACTCAAAATCTTACCAAGTATATTTTTGTCTAAAATATCTCACCATTCTCAATGTTAGACATACAGTTGGTAGGGAAAGTATTCAGACCCTTTTAAAATGTTCACACTTTGTTTCATTGCAGCCATTTGCCAAAATCAAAAAAGTTTATTTTATTTCCTATTAATGTACACTCAGCACCCTATCTTGACAAAAAAAAAAAAACAAAACAGAAATGTAGAAATTTTTGCAAATTTATTAAAAAAAGAAAAACTGAAATATCATAGGTCATAAGTATTCAGACCCTTTGTTCAGTACTGAGTCAAAGCATCGTTTTGATGCCAGTTTTTCACATCTGGATTTGGGGATCTTCTTTCATTCTTCCTGACAGATCCTCTCCACTTCTGTCAGGTTGGAGGGTGAACGTTGGTGGACAGCCATTTTCAGGTCTCTCCAGAAATGCTCAATGGGCTCTATGCACAGCTCCACTACTTCCTGAACTTAAGGTAGGTCCTTTGTTACCTGTCTTTCATTACTGGACGAACGAATTAATCCAGGTGTGCCTGACCTCATTAAATGGCCAGACACACCTTAAGTAATCAGTTTGTCCAGTAATGAAAGACAGGAAACAAAAGAGCTACCTTAAGTTCAGGAAGTAGTGGAGCTGTGCATAGAGCCCATTGGGTTTAATTCAGGGCTCTGGCGGGGCCAGTCAAGAATGGTTCCAGAGTTGTTCTGAAGCCACTCCTTTGTTATTTTAGCTGTGTGCTGAGGGTCATTTTCTTGCTGGAAGGTGAACCCTCAGCCAAGTCTGAAGTCCTGAGCACTCTGGAAGAGGTTTTCTTCCAGGATCTCTCTGTACTTGTTTGCATTCATCTTTCCTTCAATTGCAACCAATCGTCCTGTCCCTGCAGCTGAAAAACACCCCCATTCTGTAGCATGATGCTGCCACCGCCATGTTTCACTGTTCGGATTGTATTGGGCAGGTGATGAGCAGTACCTGGTTTTCTTCACACATACCGCTTAGAATTAACTCCAGAAAGTGCAATCTTGGTCTCATCAGACTAGAGAATCTTATTTCTCATAGTGTGGGAGTCCTTCATGTGTTTTTTGGCAAACTGTATGCGGGCTTTCATATGTCTTGCACTAAGGAGAGGCTTCCGTTTGGCCACTCTGCCATAAAGCCCCAACCGATGGAGGGCTGCAGTGATAGTTGACTTTGTGGAACTTTCTCCCATCTCCCTACTGCATCTCTGGAGCTCAGCCACAGTGATCTTTGGCTTCTTCTTTATCTCTCTCACCAAGGCTCTTCTCCCACGATTGCTCAGTTTGTATGGCAGCCACAGTGCTCCTAGGAACCTTTAGTGCTGTAGAAATACTTTTGTAACTTTGTCCAGATCTGTGCCTCGTCACAATTCTGTCTCTGAGCTCCTTGGACAGTTCCTTCCACCTCATGATTCTCATTTGCTTTGACATGCACTGTGAGCTGTAAGGTCTTATATAGACAGGTGTGTGCATTTCCTAATCAAGTCCAATCAGTTTAATTAAACACAGCTGGACTCCAATGAAGGAGTAGAACCATCTCAAGGAGGATCAGAAAATAAATTTGCAAAAATTTCTACATTTCTGTTGGGTTTTTTTTTTTTTTGGGGGGGGGGGGGTCATATGAAATGAACTTTTTTCTTTACTTTAGCAAATGGCTGCAATAAAAAAAAGAATAAAAAAATTAAGGGTCTGAATACTTTCCGTACCCACTGTATTCACTTAAAGAGAAACATTACAGTGATACAGGAACTTGTTTTAAGGCAATGCATCTTAGATATGTCTTATTTCAGGAAATATTATCAAGAACATTTAACTTCTTCTATTTTTTTTTTTTTTTTTAGGGGGGGGGGGGGCTTATTTCAAGCAAAAAAAAATCTTGGCTACTTTTAAAATAAGTAAGAAAAAAACATTTTTTTTAACACTTAATTAAAGTGACAGTCAAAATGCACTTTATACCAGTTTACATTGGGTTTATCAATGAAAAAAAAAAAATTGACTTCAAAGAAAAGCTCTGACTGCTCTCCCAAGACTTGCAGGTTCCCTTCTTACCAACACATATAATCTGACATACAATAAGACACGACCTTTCAAAATTCCAATGGGAAAACAGCAACCAAGCATACATATTTCAAAACATGATGTTAAAACTGACCTCTTTTACATTCGTACTACTCACATTGAATCAAGTGAGCCCCTAAAAATAAAACCCACTGTCCTCCAACAGTAATTGCAATGAAAATTTTACATATTAAGCATATTAAGTTTTACATGACTTACAAGATGAATAATTAATTTCAGTTCCTCTAAGGTACCAAAAATAAATACTATTGATACTAACACCTTACTGTAGAATTCACACAGCATATCAAAGGGCAAAACAAACAGGTCAAAATGGTCATTTATTTATACATTTTTATGTATCTGGAGCTCAAGAAGGAACCCCAGGGATTAATTTGTTGGTTAACAATGTGGCATACAGAAAAGAGCCTCCCAAATTATACAGAAAATATACAATGTAAGGAATCATAGGGAAATCAAAGGAGTGATTCATCATTCAACCCCGCAGGGGCTAGTGTTTGAAGAGTATAAATCCTGTAGGCCTCATGCTGTTTGAGTGTTTTATCATGGTCACCAGTGGCGGCAAGTGATGCTTTGAATGCCCAGAAAACACTGAAGCAATGTCATAGTGAGCATAATTAAAATGCACTGCTATAGACTAATCCCTGTCACGCTTGTGGCTTTGGTCTCACTGATCCTAAGTTTATACTCCTTGTGCATGCCCACAGAGATAAAACAGTACATTGATAATGGATGTATATGGCAGTAATAACACTGGTGATGGAGACACTTCACAGGTTTGGACTTGTTTTAATGGTATTGTTGCATTGTGTACACCGAAGATGCTCAAAGTCCTGGAAAAATAAGAAAATTTAACAACCTGAGATGGGATTTGTTTTTCTTTTTTTTTGGGTCGCCGCCGTTCCTTCGCTTTTTTTTTTTTTTGGATTTTTTTAATTTTTTCCCTTCCCCCCTCCCCTTTCCGGTTTGGATGGGTGGAGCTATCTGACCCTTGAAATGGAGATTTTCCAGGGGCACACTAGAAAATGAGTGCTATGATATTATCTACAATTTTATGCAAAATATAGGCAAAATGGTGAGGAAATCAGAAGCGGCAGCCCAAGAATGTGACTATTTTTTTTGTAAATGAAATATGAAAATCGCTATTTTAAGGTCACGTTAATGTATTACAGTTTTATTACAAATGTGAAAAAAATCGCTAGTTTCATAACATTATGTGCATCTGCTCACATCTGTAACATAACAATAACGTTAAGCTTAAATCGAAGCGTCTTCTTTTCCTTTCATTTTTATGATTTTTGGCCCAAAGCCGAAAAAAATTGTCCAAGGAAAGGTAGATTATTGCTGCTGCGAACGACATTCCGGAAACAGCCGTGGTATCAGTTTACTGCACAGTGGCTGACAAAAGGTGAGGATTTTGAAGGATTGCCTCATGGGAATAATTCAATTCCTAGCACTTGAAACAAAGTCTCAAGTGCTCCGGCAAGAGGGAAGGGGTAGAAGATGAAAACAGGGACTGGAATTGGGCCTATGATGTGCACAGCGGATTGAACCAATTGGAGTCCCACAACTACTGTGCGATCAGATTTTTAGTGCAACATCAGTTCATTGGGGTGAAAGTCAGTATAGATTTGAAGTTGTTTCCTGATTGAACGAAGATCAAAGAACAATACTGATGGTTCTCTTTTCATTTTCTTATGCTATGCCTGAAGTTAAGGTGAAAATGATTTATTTATGTTTCAGTTTGGCACAACTGAACTTTGGTATATTTTCACTATGTGGTGCCCCCCAATGAAAGCTCATTTGGCATCTGTCTTGTCTCTTTTCTGAGCTCTCTCCAGTTAGTAAAAGTCAGTCCACGACTGAGTACTACTTTTTCTCACTTCCCCTGATAATGCCCTCTTTTATTTTTTGCTAAATGAGCCATGGTGCTAGTTCAAAATTAACTGTGTGTTGAAAATCAGTTGCTAGCATGTGACAAACTTCCACTTAATGCATTAAAAAATGAAGAGTGATTCCTCCACCTTGTGATGTTGCAGTTATGGCTCCACACATGTGAATAATGAATGTCAATGTTTCATCTAGACAAGTAAGAAGCGCATTTTCAAGATTTCTCACTTTAAGCGAATCAACAAGCAACACTGATCAAAAGATGGCTCATCCAGTCACTAATCAAGCTGATATTTTCTTTCATTTTTTAGACAAAACAATACATTTTCATTGACAGAATCTGTCAGGAAGTACTGCAGAACTAACTCTGGGTATAAATGATAATGTTTGGAAGTTAGATCCCATATCTTATGCTTGAATTATTTATCATTTATTGGGAAAACAACCACATGAGCTTCTATTGCTAACTGGAAATGTGCCAACTGAATAATGTCCCTGTTTTTGTGACTGTTTTTCCTAAAATAAGGGTTTACTTATTTCCACAATAACTTCTTGAAATAATAAAGTAATTATTACTTTAAGAACAGGCCCAAATATCAAAGGGCATTTTTTGTTTCATGCCAGGACAAAAGGAGAAAGCTAATACTCTGGGCATTAGACCTGCTTTGAATTTAGGAAACCTCGAGGTATCCTTGAAGATGAAAAAGTCATCACAGACTAAAATGTTCTCCAGACAGACTGGGCAGAGGAAGCGGAGGAGCTGTACTGAAAGCCCTTCACTGGGTCAAGCATATTATTAAAAACCCAACCTAGTTTGAACTTCCTGGTTCAGTGTGTGAATGAAAACATATTATTGTCTGCAGAATGTTGGTTTTTATTGACATTATTCTGGAAAAGTGCAAAACTACCAAATTTGATTTAACTATAAGAAAGATGACGTGCTGTTGACAGAGGTTTTTAGAATTTATTTGTTTATTTTTTCCTAAGGAAGTCACATTACATTTACAACATGTTGAGATATTCTGAAAAGTCTGTCGAGGTTGCTGCTAGCCATGCTAAACATAACTGCATAAAAAAGAAGGAGAAGAATGAAATAACAGTTAAGTTAAGCTGGTATACACTCCAATCATTTTTTTAATCATAATCAGTATGTTGGTTTTGAATTGTTCATATTTGTTGAAGGGTCTGACTGGGTGACATATTACATAAAATCAGTTAGGCTGAAATAAGGAAAAGCAAGTTTGTTTGTATAGCACATTTCATGAATAAGACAGTTCAAAGCGCTTTACTGTAACTTAACGTTAAAAACATTACAGCAACATGTATAGAAGAAAACAGAATAAAGAGCCTGATTTAAAAATTAAAAACAAAAATTTAAAAGAGAGATTAGGTCTTAAAAGAGGCTGCATACCGTAGATTTGAACTTTTGAATAAAATCTATAAGTGCAGCTGTGAACAGGTGGGTCTTTAACCTGGATCTAAATAAACTGAATGTTTCAGCTGATCTGAGACTTTCTGGGAGTTTGTTCCAGACATGTTGCACAGAAGCTGAACGCAGCTTCTCCATGTCTGGTTCTGACTCTGGGAGCTGATAAAAGACTGGATCCAGATGACCCGAGGGGTCTGGTAGGTTCATTCTGGGTCAGGAGGTCACTGATGTGTTTTGGTCCTTAACCATTTAGAGCTTTATAGATCAGCAGCAGAACTTTAAAGTCTATCGTTCTGACCTACAGGCAGCCAATGTAAAGACCTCAGAACTGGACTGATGTGGTCCACTGTGTCAGAACTCGAGCAACAGAGTTCTGAATGAGCCACAGTTGGCTGATTTTTTTTTATTTAGGTGGACCAGTAAAGACACTGTTACAATAATCAAGCCAACTAAAGCTGAGCACGTGGACTAGTTTTTCTAGGTCCTGCTGAGACAACAGATCTTTTATCCCTTTAAGGTTCTTAAGGTGATTTTGGGATTGCCGGCTGGGGAAACACAACACAAGTTTCACAGTCTTTTCCAATTTTAGAAACGACTCGAACCACACACACACAAACTGGTCTCAGTAGATTTATTCATGACAACTAAAGACTGGGTATCGACTGCAGCTCCAGATCAGGGATCACAGACTACACGACCAACAGAGGCCAACTGACCACATCAAACTCTTGCAAAAAACTCTCATGGGACTCACAGTGTAAACAAACAACCCTGGATGCGGGTTGCTCGCTGCTGCTGATGTGTGTATGTGGGCAGCTACAGTATCTGCTCTGATAAATCCACCAAAAACAAAATCAAGTCTTGAAGTCCTTATATGACTGAAGCTATTTCCTCCTTCTTCTCATTGGCTGTTGGTGATGTGCGTTTTCCAGGTGAGTTGGTAAACTTGACTGTACTTGACTGCTTTTCACGTTTGCCAATTTGAATCCGAACCCACCCACACACTTAAATTATATCGGTATATTTGACGTGGCTATG
This sequence comes from Atherinomorus stipes, assembly GCA_023101725.1. Classification (NCBI taxonomy): domain Eukaryota; kingdom Metazoa; phylum Chordata; class Actinopteri; order Atheriniformes; family Atherinidae; genus Atherinomorus; species Atherinomorus stipes. The sequence continues at coordinate 444,760 of JALJCO010010650.1, read as the reverse complement.
ACCTCCAATTTCCTTTAGGGCTGGGACGACACATTGATGTAATTGACATAATCGATGCCTTAATTACATTGATGCAAATTTTGTGTGTCGACTCGTCGTTAATGACATCATAATGATGGTGTCCTCTGAGGGAAGGTACTGACGCCTCTAGAAGCAGCAGCTCTGAGCAGTGGTTGCTATTACAGTAGCTGTTCTTCATGTGAAGACGTGCAGGGCAGATGTCTGACACGCTCCCAGCAGAACGGCGCTGGCTGCGGTCGGAACGAAACTGCAGCACGGCCAGTGTACTGTCTAAATGTGTTACCTTGTTAAACATGGTGCACACGGACCTGTTTTGAATGTGAGTACCATAAGGACATACAGATACCACAAACTTCATAAATAAGAAGTATTCTTTAGTGAATTTGGGTGACCATTGACTCTAGCAATCTACAATCTATAAATTTGCTTCTTTCAAAGAGAAAATGCTAAATTTGTTGTTTGCTTTTTAATATGGCATAAGTAACAAATTGAAAAACTTCTTTAGTTATTTAGAAAATTAACATTAATTTCCCAGATTAATATTCTCACATGTTTTACAGTGACTGTTCTTATTTGCAATGGTTCTCAAATTGCAGTAACTATGATTTATAAATCACCTTGCATTATGTTTGAAGAAAAAGAGACAAACAATATTACTTGACTGCTGTATATTTTATGTTGAAGGTACATTACATTAGCTATTTATACAGAAATTTATTTCACATTCAGTAAGTTATATTCTTGGAGATTTGATGCTACCACATATATAAATATATATATAAATAATAAATATATAAAAACAATTGCTAGATTAATCAAGAAAAAAATAATGGATAGGTGCAGCTCTAACTTCCTGTAAATTAGAAAGAATGCCGGATCATGATTGACCATTCAAAATGATACAACATTATTTGCTTTATATATGCCAAGATTATAGTTGATTTTTTTTTTTTTTGTTTGTGTGTGTGTGTGCCCTACGCCTGGTGGTTTATGTTGGAAGTGGTGGCATGGGTTTCTGTTTTTTGTCCATTTGCAGCAGATTTTTGGTACATCTCCTCTTATGATGAATTCTTAAGTTACTCCTTTTCTGCCTCCTCACCTGCAGTGCACTCGATGTTTAGACAACTGCTGTGTTATAGCACAAATTAGATTTTTTATTCAGAATATGTATATTTACTCAGTCTGTCTCTTGGGTATCTTCTTTACTTTTATTTCTGGGTCCACAAGATGTTTTTATCCATTTATATTAAAACAAACAGACAAAAACAAAAAAACAAGAAACACTTTATTTTTCTCCATAGTTGTGACAGCATACATTGTCACCTTTTGACTGAACCATTCCTTATCCTGTTTCATTACTGTCTCCTGAACTGTTTTCTCTGATCAACTAATTTTACAAAAATACGAGGGAAGCTGCACAATCGTTTCCTACGGCATTCCCACTTTGACATTAATGCATTTCATTGTAATGTAGACAAGTAAAAGAAGAATAGTCTGGACTACAAGCTTGTTTCAGGCAGTTTAGGAGTTATGTGAGAGAATAACTCCCTTTGGTGTGGACTCCAAGCTTTGCAACTTTCAAGTCCTATTACATGCAAAAATAAATAAATAAATAATAAATCATATATATATAAAGCACTGAAGTAAGGGAGAAACCCCCAAAGCATGTGTCCTCCTTAATACATTTCCTCTCTCGTCTCTGCAGAACAATGCCTGGAGTATTGCAAACCAGCTGAATGCATAGTCAGATCCCTGGATTTTTCCTTTTATTCTTTAGTTTCCAAGTGAAATAATAATCATGCTGATTCATGCTTAGCTGATCTTAAACTAAATGAAGTCCTCGTGCAACTTCTTGTGCTGTTTGTCTTCATCACTGGTGTAACTCCACCAGTTCTACAGTATGAGTCAGCATGCCCGTTGGACCGCTAGCAGTCACACACTGATTTGGTTGCAGCGGCTTTTAATGCAGATTTAGGTGAACAGCTTTGTGTTTAGTACTCTGCTTAGCACATGCTTTCTTGGGTTATATCTGAACATGGAGCAAAGAGCAATTTGAATTTGAACTGTGTCATTTGATGAGCTACAAACAGAATTTTCCCTTCAATGTTTGTCACTCAGACCCTGATCGTTGTCTTTGTTCATAATAATGCTAAATGTCTGTCATATACTGTATATCTCAGGCTTTTTTTCATTTTAAGATCAAAGCCAGTTCTCCAGGTGATAGCTGTCTTGCAGTGTTGATTTGCATGTCCGAGTAGTTGAGAAGAAGAATCATGCTGCAGACCTCCTACGAACTTTCAAGTCAAGGTGAGCTGCAGTCAAAGCTCTAGGAGTATAAAAAGAAGCGTGTCGAGTACAAAGGCAGAAAAATCTTGAAAAATGAATCAATGAAGGGCATCACTAATGGCTGTGAGAGCAGCTCTAATACTTTGTGAAGCACCTCTCTGGCTTCAATTAAGTGAGTGTTGCTTTGTTGAGACTGTAGCATCCATAGGTTCAATATATCCAATGTCTCCTTGCAATAATAAAAAAAAGGATTTGAAATAGACTTTGCTTGCGTTATAACGATTTCAGTTTTCAAAACAGAGAAAGGAGAAATCTGCGTCTCTCTGTTGAAAAAAGAGCTAACCCAACCAGGTCAGCTAAGTGTTCATTTATACTCCTTTACCTGCATGTGTGTAAATAGGCACATCTGTTTCAAATCTCACTGCCCTCACGCTTTCATTTCACGATGGCCTGGTTGTTCGCCACTACATCCACAAGAGGGGAGCGCAGAGTTCAACGGTCACCGCTGAGTTTCACTGGCTGCATTTACATGGACCCAAATATACCGATTGCTTTCGGTTTAAAGGGGAAACTCAGTAACTTTTTTACCTCAATAAATGCTTTTCGGAATCCCCGTGGGGCTAAACAAAGTGTTTACGGAGCGATTCAATGTTCCCCCCCCTCCTGCCGGGGCCTCTGGCCTGCGAGCAGCTAAATACAACTTTGCCTGCGCTGACCCGAGCAGAACTTGCGACAACAGAAACCGCTGCACGGTACTCAAGTCCCCTATCTACCGAGCTGCTTCCAGCGCTGATTTGAACCAGACTACCAGCGCTAATTCGAAGAAAACATTTCTTTAGCTTCACACCACCTAAACACGGCTCCTGGCTCTCATAACCAACTCTTTGCTGGATCAGAGTGATACACGTAGCTTGCGCTGCCTGGGCGCCGGGTGAAGCATCACTGCTTCAGGCTCAATAATCACTTGTCACGTCCGCAAAAAGTAAATAAAAGTTCGTATTCTTACCTGCTACTCGCCAACACCAGTGAAAAATATAATCCACGGCATATTTACCCGCAAATCGCGGGTAAAACGTCCCGTTTCAGAAGAGACAGGTCTTTGCTTTGAGCAGAGGGAAATGCTGTGCTGCTACCCACGCAGCAAAGTAGCATCAACAAGCTAGTAAAAGCTTAGAAATATATCCAGGGATCAAAATAGAAGAAAGACAGGTAGAGAAGCCGTCTGTGTGCTGTGGGGGTGTAAGGGGGGTTGAACACGACAGTGAAAGGGCGCCACTAGGGGGAGCCCCGAGCTGAAGTTACTGAGTTCTGCTTTAAAAGCTCTTTTGTAATGAAAATGATCCATGTAAACACCTCTTTCCGAATGAAAAGTGCTGAACCGAATGAATTTTTATTCGGTTTCACGAGGGTAGAATATTCCTTTCCCCAAACCGAACAGCGTATCAGGCAAGAGGTTGCGCTCTTATAGCGCATGCTTCGACGAGACATCAGCATGTAATAAGTGACATTTCCTTACTTTGACAGATGGCTGTGAACAACGTAATTCCCTGGACAGCAACAGAAAGTTTGTCTTTTACTCAAACGCATTTTTCTCTTGGTTGTCTGCAGGAGTGCATGAGTATCCACTGCTGCTGGATTAAAGTCCTGCAGAAGCCGCAACTACTGTGACAATCTGTTTTTAGAACTCCGTCTTTATTAAATAATGGGATGTAACATCATTCTGCGCATGTCAGACAGGATTATTCTGAATAAATATTGGCGCATGTACACAGATCAGAATGAATTATTTCCCATGTAAATAGCTGCTCTGAAATCCTCAATCAGAATGATTTCATTCCAAAAAGGAAAAAAGTCTCCATGTAAACGTACCCATGTCAGTTTCAGACATTAGCAATCATGATGGCGGTGGAGGAGAGACAATAAAGGTGGCAGCACAGTGAATGGCAGTAGTTTGGACAGCCATTGGCTTCTTCTTCCTCTTTGTTCCCTTTAACAGTTTGTTCAGACCAAACGTGACTTGGGCGTAAAACGCCCAAGATTTGGCGCAGGATTTGTTTTTTAGCAGTGTATTGCTCACGACAAGATCTGTAGTCCACAAAGCCGCTTCAAATAAAACTTGAAATTATCTAAAATCGTTTTTAATTTTCAATGAAATCCACAACCAACATATCTGGAATCCAGGACAGAGAGCAACTGAGACCAGAGGATAATTATTTTTGCCCCATTGAGTTCCATTCATATTTTTTTCATTTCTTAGTTCCTATGGTCCAGAAGTAGATGGGCGTGACTTCAATTCCCTATACTGCTTAAACTACCCCCATGAATTTCTGGTGGTATCACTCAGTTTCTCCATCCAGGGCACGCATCTGCAAGGGCACAGAAAATGGACCAAGTCATGGACATAAGGGAAGCATGATGCTCCATATCCGTCTTACGCTTAGATGTTCCCCCAAACAGCTGAGTGCCCACACATTGCTAGAAGCAGCCTGAAATCAGAATCCCCATACCATGACACAAACTGATGACATTTGCAGGGTTTAGCGCCTGCCACTAGGAAGGTGTATTAAGGCTCATTTATGCTCCCTTAAAATGCGGCGTCTGTTTCATGGGTCACCATGCGTGGCTGCCTTCACACTTTCATGCGTCTTCTGCGTTCCCATGGTTCATAAATCAGTTTGTCCGCTAGGCGGCAGTACTGCTTGTCCCTGTGCCATGGCAATGTGATGTCATAGAGTGTATGAGTTTATTTTCGGACACGCTCGCACAGCCTCTCTTCAAAAGCTTCAGCCATGTCTACAGATGCTCTTTGTTCTCAGGTGCTTTTATTTGGGCATTTGACCCTGGCAGGTTTTGTGTTGTTTTCGTTCTGGTTCCTGTTCTTCTTCTCTGGTTTGTTCCCGCATATCAGTTACACAGCTTACACAGCAATAACAGACACAGACGACGGACGAAACTGTCTGTCCGTCTGCGTATCCATCTTCTGGGTCAAGCCTAAATGGGCCTTTAGAAGAGGGTTGGTTACAAAAGGGGAAAGGAAAAAGTGACCTCTATGTTTTTGTTCCTGTAAAGACAGCTTGAGTAGCTGATCAACTTGAAAGTCTGAGAAGTTATCATTGTTATTTATGATACGCTCAGTTATGTCAAATGCTTCAGCCTCTTACAAGTGTTCTTAGTATCATAAGTTTTAGCTTACGTTATTGTGTTTTATAGTTGTACGGGCTCTTTGTTTTCATTAAATGATAAAACCTGATGTTGAGGAGTGTGTTTCTTCAACACTGCTTTTCATTTTGGAAGCTAAACATTTAGAACTGAAATGCTATTTTTTGTTCACTTAAAGGGACTTGAGGCAGGAATTTGAAAAAAACCAAACATGAATGTCCCTTTTTTTCATACTAATGGGTGATGAAGCGCTAAATACCAAAAATAACGTTTCCACCCATGTTTCTCTCCGTGGCTGTGTGCTGCAAAATGCGCTGCAATTCGGTGTCCGAATTTCCCGCACTGCCCTGCGGACGTGACGTCAAATGACCTACATCCGCAGTTTTGATGCAGGAAAAAGACGGTCTCGTTAAATAAAAACACTGTAAGCGATAGTTATGGATTATTCTGCCGTCAGAATACGATCTAGATCAACTGAAAGACCACTAAAAATTGTAACTACGAAGAAAAAGCTTAGTTAACAACATTATAGCTTTCCAGCTCTGCCATGCGGACGTGACGTCATATGACGCTACATCCGCTGTTTTGATATAGAGCGAAGCCGGTCGCGGTAAATTCAAACACTGTAAGCGACAGTTATGGATTATTCTGCCGTCAGCAAACGATCCAGATCAACTGAAAGACACTAAAAAGTGTAACTACGGAGAAAAAGGTGAGTAAACAACATTATAGCTTCAGTTTGTGCTCCCGTGACGGCTTGGCTCGTGGCTGCAGTTACCTGTAGCGCCAGTCGCGAGTTTCGTTTCTTAATCTTGCCTCAAGTCCCTTTAATAGGCCTACAGTACAAAAAATCTAATTAACAATGGTTTCTTTAAAAAAGACTCTTGGGTTGATGATTCAGTGAGCAAATCTGTAAGTTTGATTTTGTTTTAGCATCACAACATTTTGCAGAATATCTGTGCGGTTGTGCATATGAAGATATACATTTCCCTGCACCTTTATTCATGTCTACAATCTTTTACACAACTGTGAGAGACATGCCTTGTGAAAGAGTCACATTGTTTGCAGTTTCTGCCATTCATGCAAGATTATACAGTAAGTGTGAAAGAAAAGAGAGAGAAAAAATCAGAAGAAAGGAAGGAAGTCTTTCTAAAACTAAATTTTGTCTCACAGCATGCATGCTTAAGTATCTCTTGTAATATGCTGCTAAATCTAGAGCTGCTAATCTCATTCGCTTCACATTGTTCTGTAACAATGACAATGGAGTTCGATTATATTTTGCTTTTATATAACAGAACAAATTGTGCTGTGGTTTGTGGAAATAAAGGCAACAGAAAATATTACTTTTCCACATTTTGAGCTTATTGAACACTTGTATTCATAAGGGTTTGAATACAGTAAAAAAGAAAAAAAAAAAGGCAAGTTTACTTCACCTGAGGACACCATCTTCACAATTTCTGTTTTTCTCAGAAGAAAAACTGCAGCATTTTTGCACTACAAATCACTTTAGAGATTTTATAGTTTAATTTTGCAATTTCATAATGCAAATGGTATTTTATGTCAACAAACACAGAGTACCTGCGGTATCTCTCCTTCACACAGCGAGGGTGGATCAGTCTGGCACTAAAGCTGCTCTCCAGACCGGACAGGATGTCCTGCAGGGGGTGGGACTCATGGTCCAGCATGGATGTCAGTTTTGCAAGGACCCGTTTGTCTCCGACCACCTGCACTGAGTCCAGAGGACAGCCCAGGACAGAGCTGGACTTCCTGATGAATTTGTCCAGCTTCCTCCTCTCCCTCTCTGTGATGCTGCTGCTCCAGCAGACCACTCCGTACAGGACGGCTGATGCCACCACAGAGTCATAGAAGGTCCTCAAGAGGACCCCCTTCACTCCAACAGACCGCAGTCTCCTCAAGAGGTAGAGCCGGCTCTGACCCTTCCTGTACAAGGCATCTGTGTTATGAGTCCAGTCCAGTTTGTTGTTCAGGTGAACACCCAGGTACTTGTAAGAGTCCACTCTCACAATGTCCATTCCCTGGATGTTCACCAGTGAGGGGCCAGCAGACCGGTGTCTGCGAAAGTCCACCACCATCTCCTTGGTTTTCCCCGCATTGATAAGGAGGTGGTTTTGCAGGCACCAGTCCACAAAGTCCTGCGTCAGTCCCCGGTACTCCATGTCATCGTCCTCAGTGATCAGACCAACGATCGCAGAGTCGTCTGAGAACTTCTGCAGAATGCAGCCGTCCGTGTTGTGTCTGAAGTCTGCAGTGTAGAGGGTGATTAGAAAGGGGGCCAAAACAGTCCCCTGCGAGGCCCCCACACTGCACACACCACAATGCTTCATCATTCAACAATTCAACAATTTCAGCAATTCCATGATCCCAACTTTGTGGGAACAGTTTGGAGCTGGCCCCTTCCTCTTCCAACATGAATGTGCACCAGTGCACAAAGCAGGTCCATAAAGACCTGGATAGCAGAGTCTGGTGTGGATGAATTTGACTGGCCTGCAAAGAGTCCTGACCTCAACCCAATAGAACACTGTTGGGATTAATTAGAGCAGAGACTGAGAGCGAGGCCCTCTCATCCAACATCAGTGTGTGATCTCACAAATGTGGTGAAAAGAATGGTAAAAAATTCCCACAAACACACTCCTAAACCTTGTGAACAGCCTTCCCAGAAGGGTTGAAGCCGTTCTAGCTGCAAAAGGTGGACCAACGTCATATTGAACCCAGTTGATTAGGAATAGGTCACTTAAGCTCATATGTGAGTCAAGGCAGGTGAGCGAATACTTTTGGCAATATAGTATAGATCCTGGGAAAATAAGGATTCAGAACTGTAATTAGTTAGAAACATGAAGGAACCAAGTTTGAATAGTGCTGTCATTTTATTTATATAATTTAAATTTCCTTGTCAGATTCCTGTGAACAGCCAATCAGACGTCAAATTATTCCACCATTACTCTGTTGCTGTCCATTATCGAAACAGTAGGAGGTCACTTGTGCTGTGTTAAAAGTAGGCTAATACATATTAATTATTGGGCCCTTTCTTGTCAGACTGCTTTTTCAGCAGGAATAATCAACCAATAACTGCCTCACAAAAGGAGAAGGAAGAAAAAAAAAACAGACATCTTTTTAAAATCAAACTTGGCAAGAATTTGTATTGAGTAACTGTATTAAGAGTATACAGTCTGCTGAGGATGGGGACTCTGAATACACAGTTAATAGTCTCAAGGTTGCTATGTGAAGATTGAGGAAAGTGAATACAACCTACCCAGCAGATATAACACATAAACCAATTAACAGCTGTGTCTGCAATTTCCATAAAATCTTGAATTCAATTAAAAGTTAGAGATAACAATACCAAAGGCAGAACTGCTGGTAGGAGTGAAACAGATAAACAGTAAAATTCTCTACTAAGAGGTCATTTATGACTGAATAAAACTGGTATATTAAATCATTGCAAAGTCTAAAAGTATATAATGAAGAAACTGTTGTGCTGCACGTCAATTTGAATTCTAAAGGTTTTTGTTGTCATTTGCGATCAAAGACTATCATCCTGGCAGTAAAACATTCTGACTTTGATAGATCAGGATGTACATAGTTTACTCTAAAGTTTCTAGTTCATTTACCTTGATTTTTCCACACATTTTACCTTTAAGTTTCCAATTATTGTCAGGCTTTTTGTGTTGTAGTTTACAAGAGACTTTATCTTCATAAATGCGCAGTGCTCAGTCCACAACCATAATAGCTTGTGAAATCTTCTTTTAAGTTGTTTTTGTCTTTGATGCGGCAGCTCTGCTGGGTGTTTCATAAATGGGAGTTTTATGAAAATAATTTATTGTATTATGCGCCAATAGTGTGTGTGAGGATTGTTGGACATATTGTAAAACAGAAACAGAACTGGCATGGCATTAACTAAATTTGTGTATGCAAATGACCCTTCTGAATTCAGAGGAGTATTTGCCTTCAAAAATTAATAAAAAATAAATAAAAGATCGATGTGTGATCTTAATCTCTCTTAATAATTTATCTAAACCATCATTTTTCATATTTATGCATTTAGGCTTCATCTTATCAGAAGATATCTGAAACCTGAACCTGAACAAAAATTAATCATGGCGACAGTAAACAAGTCAGAATAGACTGACTGAGTACAATGCAGACACATTCATCACTGCATGTCACATCGTACATTACAGTGTATCTTTATTGCTTCTATCCTATTGAAATGCATATGTAAATAAATGTGCATGTGCAATCGGTGAAGGAGGGAGAGGAAGAGCTGTGAACAGAAAATAGGGTATCCCCAGGGATAGTGCTTACTCCTGGTGGAGCGACCTGTCTTAAATAAATCATTCCATTTCCATGCCCAACTTCCCTATCTTTCTCTAATCCAGTGTGGGAGAGAGTGGAGAAAGATAGGGGAGTAAGCTGTTTTCCTTCCTCCTCTGCCTGTGTGTTGCTTTAAGCCTTTAGTAACTTGAGTTCTCAACTTTTTCCCCCTCCTTTTTTTTTTTTTTTTTTTTTTGTTTGTTGTTGACCCACTTAAATATAACTGTAAACCCACAAACTGGGTTGTACAGTAGTGGAGGGAAAAAATATATCCAAAAAATACTTCTTTCTGTAAACAAGACAGTTTTCAGCAATGCAAATGCTCCACCTGCATTTAACGAGTATGTTAACTGCACATGCTTAACTGAGGATTCTGCTGCATGAATCCAAGATGATTGGCATTTGAATCCTTTAATGCCTGAATTTTTATTTACAATTGTAGAAAACCAAAATCTGTGGGGGGGGGGGGGGGGGACAATGAGCGTGAAGAGAGTTAAAACAGCTTTAAAAAAAAGATAAAAGAAAGGAATGGGAAGATCCATCAAATGTCAGTTTAATTCATAAAAACTAAAGATGTATGCAATTGAAGGAAAAAGCAAACAGTCCAGTTCTATTCACTTATAATTCAATCAATTCAAGTTAGAACCCATCATAAACAAGTTCAAACCACACAATTTTTATTTGTATGTCTGTTAAGTGTCTTATGTTTTTTTTAGCTACTTCTTTGCTCCTTTGAATTGCTCCGTGGGGACAAATAGTTATTTGAATTGAATTAAACAATCCAAAAGAGATGGTCAAACACAATTCAATCACGATCCATCTCATTCCAGTTCAAATCTAATGGAAGTTAATCAAGTCCAATCTGGTCACTGTTCACTTTACTTCAACTTAAAACCAATGAGAGAGTCCACTTCCAGTCATAAAGCAGTTCAATTTAATTGTAAACCAATTCTATTGAATTCATATCCCATCCATCCATTTTCCATATCCACTTTTCATTTTCAAATAAAAAATAATCATATTTATTTAAATAATTTCCAATTCAAATCTTCTTACACACAGTCAACAAGAATCGAATCATTAACTTTTTTTCTGAATCCAATCCCAGTCAACAACAGACCAATGAAGAATCAATTAATTCAGCTGAATTGAAATTCATTTAAAGGTGCATTGCACAATTTTAAATGCTAAATATTACTTTTTTTTAGTGTTATTTCTGTATGCTCAATGCAAGAGTTTCTGGTATGAATCCTCAAGGGGGTGCATGGGGAGACGAGCTGTGCTCGTTCGTGTGGGTGTGCTGCGGCCGGTGTTGTGTCTTCCAGTTCCGCCTCCATTAGTACATGTCGAGACAACACTGACTGCTGCTAAAAGATGGATAACAAGTGCCTCTCAAGCCCCAACTCAGACTCCACGTAAGGCAAAGAAAAGAAAAGTTTTGTCTTGTGTGACCAAAAGAGCCAAACTGGAATCTCTGCTTCGACGACAAATTCTTGTCGCCTACATTCCATCTGTGCTCAAGAATCATCCATTTATTGATTTTCGTCCATTCCGAGGATGGACAAATGGACAAAGCACATTCATTGACTAAAGCTTGACTTGCTCTCCACTGTTTACTTTCCTGATTTCTGTCGCGTGGATGACATCATCAACGTGAACCCAGCGTGATGGCTCCTCACTGCAGCGGTGGGGACAAAGGCCACGCAGCTTGCCAGCGGGGGATCAAACCTGGCTTTTCTGTCATTGGGAAAGGAGCGTAATACCGATTATTAGCAGGTCAACCCACTATTAAAAAACTCATGTGAACCCGCTAATTTCAGAGGGAAATCTGGCTTAACTCTGGGCTCAGACTGAGAGCCCAGGTTAAACTACAGGCCACCAAAGTTAAAGCAGGTCATGCGTGTGCACAACATTGGCATCATTTTTTACTTGTCGCTAGAGGAGGCACACTTCTGGAAAAAAGCTGTAACATGCGCTGTATTCCTTTAAATTATTTAAAGTCTGTTGCAATTAAATCATAAGAAAATTCATTCCAATTTAAATACAAAGCAGAAATATTATCTAGTGTAAAATCATGGTAAATATTATCAAATTGAAAGCAGGTTCATCAAGTGAATACATATTGTAATAAAGTCAAATGTCCATATGATTAAGTCAGTAAGATCTCATCAACTGTGGATAAATTGTTGTGATGCCAGTTGGATGTTAATATTTTTCGTGATCTCATCGGTGTAAAACAAAATCAACTCACTTGCTTTTGCTGAAGGTAAAAGCTAAAAATAACCTACAAGTGTGTTTAGAGTTTAAAAGGAATCCTTAAGGAAAACCAAATGGAAGTCAGGGGTTATTGGTGGTCTTGCGAACAGCAAAGCTGTTCTTCAGCTACCCTTGGCACAACCCCATGGGTCTGCCTGGAAAGTGCACATACTGCATAACAGATCAGATGACCCTGTCAGCTGTGCCTTGCAGTGATTGACACTGCACTCACAGAGAGCTGCACACATTTACTAGTGCTGACAAGACAAGGTTTTCCCCTCAAACAGATTTCTCTACCTCTGTGTACCTCAATACCCTTCAGACTTGCACGGTGTGATCAAGAGTAGATGTTTGTGAAACCCTCATGGACCCGCTCTTGATTCTATGTTGAACTCTGCGCTGGCAATCTGTAGCACTAGCTGCAAACAAAACAAATACAAACCATGAAATATACAACCACTTTAGAAATGTAATGTTCACTTCATCACCCACATTAAAAAAATGCCTGTGGTGTTGAAGCAGCCACTTTATAAAGACTCAGTTTGAGGAATGTACTATAACATTAGATAAAAACTGGGCATTTTTGCAGTGTGGATGAAAAATAGTCTAATACACACTGTTCCACAGAGGCAGAGAGAGAGCAGTAGAGTCACAGCAGGCAGTGCTAATTTAGCATAATTTACTGTGTTTTGGGGATGTGTACCTACAAGCTTAGAGAATAGTTTCCCTCTGTTCCTTCTTAGCTTGTGGGTAAATATATAATAATGAAAATGCCCAAACATTCTTACTAAGAACAGATGAAATTAAACAGGAACAGCTTGGTACAACATGTATTTGCTCTGTCCAAATCAAATTTGTTTTTACCACAAGAAATTAAATGGAATGCAAATTTTCAAAAGTGTGTCTTCACTTCATTGCATGACAAAAACCATTATGTCCAGTTTTCTGCTGTCCCCTGAGAGCAACAGTAACCATCAACCCTATGAGAAAGTGACTCCCTGAGTTTCACAATTACCCATTAAATCACATCCTCTGGCTTGGAGCTTACACCAGACGTCTCTTGGAAGTCAGCCATTTTCAACATTAAGTCCTTATCTTAGTTACTGGTGCCCACCAGGAAAAATCTCAGATAGTAGTTGTTTTAGGCAACTGAGACTTCCATAGTTAGATTTAATTCACTGAGCTTAGAATAAGTTGCAGTTTACAAAAAAAGGTTTACTTGACCAGATTTGATCTTATTCAGTAATTTTATATTAAAGCATATTTCCACTGCAGACCTTGTTTCACCTTAGCTCTCCTAAGTTTGGCGATAATGGTCCCTACACTGTGACTTGACAGTCACAATGAATGATGGTGTTTTTAAACTTTTTGTCCTTCTGTGTAATGGAATATGGAAGAGAATTCACCATCTGAGGCCACACTGTTGAGTATGGAAAAAAATATTCCAGACACATTTTTGATCAGACATCCTGATTGATAAATACAGCATTTTCCAAGTATGTTGTCTGATGTTGACAGGTCTGATGATTTTCAGTTAAATGCTGCTTTCTACTCACTGCTAACTAAGCAGATATGTAGTAGTCGTCCTCAAAACTATGCATACTCTCCTATCAAAGGAGCTATAGAAGATGTTTTGGCATTTCAGAAAGCAGAGACTGTTCACGAGTTTTTGAATAATGCACATGCACAACACCAACCTGCTAGATTCACAGCCCCCACCCCATCCACAGCACAACATCCACAAACCACTCTGGTGTTTAGCAGACAGCATGTACAGATTCTCGCCCGTCATGTCAAAAACGCAAGTAGAACAGCTGTCGTCTGAACATTGCTAACTGCTAGCAGAATGATAGTTAGCTACCTACGGGAAACATCAGACTAGAGTGCACCGCTTCTCGTACGCAATATTGCTCTCACCAATCAATCACTCTCATTGATCAGCTTCACCTATTCGATGAATTGACCGTCAATCACTCTTACGGTAGTAGATTGACAAGACGATAGACAAATGAAAAATGTAAGGAATGCAGAGATGATTGGTGGATGTTTTTTCAGCCCTTGCCAACTCTTGCCATTTTAACCATTCATATTTATGCATTTGTGGAAAGTTTTGAGTTCATTTCAACATTGTAAAAACTAAATTATTCAATAATTAATGAATAACAGTTCATAAAGCTATGACCTGCTTATTTACTGAGCAAGTATCCTTTTGCTTATTTAAATCTAGCCTTTTTCAGTTGAGACTCAGTCCAAGTGAAGGGTCAGGGCCTGTCTTTCCAAAATATTATTAAAAATGAAAAATCCATGATTTTACACCTGCTTGTTTTTATTCTTGTATTTCTTTGTATTGGGGTAAAGTCCAGGCATTTATGCTTTACCTACAGCGAGTCTAAAATGCAGAGGTTCCTCTCCTTACAAAAAAAAAAAGACACCACATTACTCCTTTACTGCTCCACCTCTGGCTTCCCATTTGCTTGAAGATTGATTTCAGAAATTTTATTGCAGACTTTTAAATCCCTCACTGGGCCAGCATCAACTCACCTTGCAGAACTGCTTCATTTCTATTCTCCAGCTAGAAGCCAGAGGTCATTCAGCCAGTTGCTCCTGGATGTGCCAAAATCTAGCCTTAAAACTAGAGGTGATGGAGACTTTGCAATAGTGGCCCCAAAGCTGCGGAAGAGTCTAACATCCCACATTCTCTTTTTTAAAAGGATTTTTGTAATTCAACAGTAAATGTCAGAGAGCTGCATGTCATGCCCCTATTAGAGAGAGAGAAGGGTTTTTCATACAAGTAGAAGGCCACTTGCTAGGTGATATAGCAGCTGCTATATATTGCTGTTATGTTATTGCACCATTCTATGAACTTGACTTGAATTATTTTGTAAGATGCTGAAAGCAAATACATTCTGAAATAAATATGTAAACACATTATCTAATCTTTTTATTTTATCTTCAATCAAACTTGAAAATAGTATTTCACAATGTGATATTACAGTATGCACAGAATAAGCAATCCTGTATAATAGTTTATATTCAATAAGATTAAAATAAAATAAAAATACCGTACTGTACTCTCTTTGTTCTGCTTATCTGGGGTCAGGTCGCGGGGGCAGCTGCCTAAACAGGGATGCCCAGACTTCCCTCTCCCCAGCCACATCCGCCAGCTCATCCGGGGGGATCCCGAGGCGTTCCCAGGCCAGCCGGGAGATGTAGTGTCCCTCCAGCGTGTCCTGGATCCCCCCCCGGGGTCTGGTCCCAGTGGGACGTTCCTGGAACACCTCACCGGGGAGGCGTCCAGGAGGCATCCTGACCAGATGTCCAAGCCACATTATTTGGCTCCTCTCGATGTGGAGGAGCAGCGGCTCTACTTTGGCCCCTCCCAGATGACCGAGCTCCTCACCCTATCTCTAAGGGAGAGCCCGGCTGCCCTGTGGAGGAAACTCATTTTAGCAACTTGTACCCGCGATCTCGTTCTTTCAGTCAATCACATGACTTTTTTAGTGCACTTCACTTCAACTTGAATTTTATCATATATTAGTGCCAGCCTCTCCACAGAGCCTTGGTGATTGGGAAAGTGAAAACCTGTCCAATCTCCGGCTGCATTTAAAGGCAGGGTATGGGATCTTGGAAAAACAGTTAGAACAAGCAACATTTGAAAAAATATACACCCCTGAAACCACGCCTTCAGTGGACAGGAACGCGTCTCTTGCGCTCTTATCGGCAAAGATAACTGAGAACAGCCGAGTGGCTAGCTTGTTAGCTTCCAAGTAAACAGCAGAGGAACCACGTTTCTAAAAGTGATAATTATCTCACCTCCAACTTCTTCTGCGGCGTAAAACATCCTCACTGCAAACACCAACACCTCCATGACTTAATCCACATCCGCTTTATCTTTGTAAGAGCAAACAGTGGCATAGATAAGAGCAGCGAGCAGCCATGTTTTCTTGGTTTGTCTGCACTGAGATGAGTTGCGCACATGCGCACAAGGATGATTGGTGCGCGACAGAACACAGTCCAGTTTAATTGGACGGGGTTTTTCCAGTGCTGTACGTTCCACAGATGATTTTACACTCCATGTAGAAACCTGTGACAGTATTGCATCATTAACTGTGTTCTCTTCTCTCAGCAGATCTGGCTGGATAACGTTGCAGTGTTTGTTGGTCTCCCCCTCTGTCTTTCTCCCACCAGCCGGTCGAGGCAGATGGCCGCCCTACCTGAGCCGGGTTCTGCCAGAGGTTTCTCCTCCCTGTTAAAAGGGTGTTTTCCCTCCCACTGTCGCCACCCCTCCGTGCTTGCTCAGGATGAGGGATTGGACCGGGTCAAGTCAAGATTCGATCCAATCTGTTGGTTTCCTTAACTAGGCTATCATGAATCTGACATAAACTTTTCTGTCTGTTTAAGCGCCCTGAGGTGACATTGTCATGAATGGACGCTATACAAATAAAGTTGAATTGAATTGAATTGAATTACTTTTTTTTATTTTTGTGTCAGAACATTTACTTAATTGGCTGCAATCAGTGAGTGAAGAAGATTTTAAGCAATATAGTAAAAAATGCTCCTGGAAAACATCATCCACCCTGCCTTTAAGATATTAAAAAAGTGCTCCACAGTCTTGCTCAGCATGAAGGTGAGTAGAAAATGAACGCACATCATTCTGTGGGTGCACTATTCCTTTAAATAGAATCTTGCTGAGCAACGCTTTGAGGCAATCACTGCAATAAAGTGTTTTCTGTAACATTCAATAATACTTTTCCATTTGTTGAAAGGTATTTAGGACCTCTGTTCATAAGCAAGGTTCTCTAATTTGTCTGGGATAGATTTGTTTGTTCGATTTTTTTTTCAAATTCTTTTTAAAACCGCTATTCAAAATCAATATTTTACTGAAAGCAAAACTAAGTAACTGTTTCATCTCAATGAAAGCTTTTCAGAATCCCTGTGGGGCTAAACAAAGTGTTTTCAGAGCGATTCAATGTTTCCCCATCCCGCTGGTGTCTCTAGCCTGTAAGCAGCACTTGCAAGTCTGCCTGAGGCCGACCCGACACAAATTAATCTTGCGACAACACAAACTGCTTTACGGCACTCAAGTCCCCTAACCACCGAGCTGCTTCAACCAGAACCAGACCAAAAAAATTGTTCTTTAGCTTCCAAAAACCGGCTCCTGGCTCTCACAACCAACTCTTTACTGGACCAGAATGAAGAACTGGTTCATGTAGCTTGTGCTGCCTGGGTGCCAGGTGGCGCAACACCGAGCCTCACGGCAAAATAGGCTCACTAATCACTTGTCAAGTCCACAAAAAGCAAATAAAATTCATATTCTTACCTGCGACCCACCCACACCAGAAAAAACGGCATATTTACCTGCAACACGCGGGTAAAACGTACCACTGCAGTGGACACAGGACTCTGCTTTGAGCAGCTGCAAATGGAGACGACCAACGTAGCAAAGTAGTAGTAGTAGCAGCAAAGTAGCAAACTAGCATCAACAAGCTAGTAAAAGCTTAGAAATATATTCAGGGATCAAAATAGAAGAAAGACGACATCTGCGGGGTGAAGGGGAATTAACCACCTATCCAATAGTGAAAGAAGACCAGAGGGGGAGCCCTGAGCTGAAGTTACCGAGTTCTGCTTTTACTAAATTATAATTTAGTCAATTTTAATTCATAAATTATTTCTATTTCTTGTTATGTTAACTATTGTGATTTTAGCCTTTTCTTTAATGGGAGGGTATGTAAACTTTCAAGCACAACTGTAAGTTAGAAAATGCAACTTGCAATTTAAGCTAGGTTTTCTTTTTTTTTTTTTTTTTTGGCTTAAGCAAGTTACTTGAGAGGGACCCAACTGCAGTCATGGTAAGTTTCTTTTTCATGTAACTTACTAAAATCTACCCCGACCCTTCTCCTAACCCTAACCACCCGACTACACAATACGCATCTGTTTGTAAGCTGCAGATAGTTACTCTTGGCGGTATTTAACTAACTTCCACATGAGACTTCCTGTATGGATTGGATGTATGGCGGCACCCTTTTTGGTCATTGTAACTGCAGTTAGGTACTCTTGAGTTACTTGGCAATCACTTTGTCACTTTGTTTTTTCCAATAATTAAGGCTGAACAAATATGTTGTATTCCAGACCAAAATAGTAACTTTGTATGTCAGGAATGAGCCTTGAATCCATCCCTCTATTTCACCATCTACATGCCTATAGATCCAAAATACTTCTTTGCACTGCTTCGAAGATGTAAGTTTGCTCACTTCTTTCCACCAAACATTACATAATAACCTTACTTTAGTTCATGGTCAACAGGGCAACATTAGGAGTGAACTCTGCTGAATATCAAAAGAAACTTGTTTAAACCTGCAGAGTTCTACACCATGAAGCGCTTACAGATTATAAAATTTGAATGTGAAGAAGAGTTGCTGTTCAAACAAATGTTCTCAATTTGAATAAAAATTGACAGTCTTAGCTTATGGTGAGGGGAAATAAAGTGTGTTATCCACAGTAGTGAGGTATGTGAGCTGAGACAGTTTATATGCATTTTTGAATTTTAAAACAACAAATATCCAAATCATATTATTAAAAACTAAACGCCTGCCTCCTGAAAAAATATTCAAAAGTTCCGGTAAAACCTTCATACTTTTCTTTTGGTTTAATGAGTTTTGCAAGAGTTTTCTTTCTGTCTTTTTCTTTCGGTGATTTTTTTCTCGTCTATAACTTTCAGATTGCAAAGTGCTGCTTTTTGGCTTCGTGTGAAGGATGACTTTGATACAGAACAGCCTGGTTCCTGCAGAACATCTGAAACCCTGTTGCTACATCAAGGTAAAATGGCTAAACACTATTGAATTTATTTTCAACCTTGTATGCTACATGAAAGCAAAGTATAAATAATGTAGGATTAAAAAGAGAGTGAAAAAACCCTTTGAGACATCTTCAAAAGCAGAAGGTTACCCAGTGCAGTGCATTGTCATCTGCTCACTCCACTTCAAAACTGTTTCTTTCTGAATCAGAAACTGAAATATTGCAGATACTCTAGCTCTATCCTTCACAGAGACAACCAGGTCCTTGGATTTACCTTAAAGACTTTGGTATTAGAGGCAGTATTAGTTTAGAGCACTGTTTACAATATGGGTGTTCACAGGAACGTCCTCAATTTATTTTCACCTTCAAACTAAATCTAGCTGCTTCAGAAGAAATTCTTTAAATCTAATCACAGTATTATACCCTTTTCAAGGTTCACATAACGTGTATGAAACACATTCTGTACACTCATGCATTTTTGCAAGCTTGGCTTGAAAAATTCCCCAAGTTTGTGTTTATTTTTGTGCCAAGTTATAAAGTTGTTGTTTTTTTTTCTGAGTAAGCAGGCCAGTAGTTAGACCACTAAACTTTCTTTCACTATGCTGATTCTCATCCTCCTCCGTAAATGTCCACCTCCATGGCATGAACTTTTGTACAGCTTACAAAAACAGAGCAAAGGTGAAAAAAAGATGCACGTCTTTGTGCATGCTAATTTTGACTTTGGAGTCATAAAAAGATCAAATTTGTAGAGACAATTTTGGCTTTATTGTTTTGTTCCATTTTCTCCAAACTGTAGAACATTAGTATTACAAAATAGCTTTCACAATATTGACTCTAGTGTTATATACACTCCAAGAAATATATCCATTCTTTGCTTGCAGGAGGTTGATGATACTGATGATCTTCCCGACATGCTTTAAAGTATTGTATATTTTCAGCAGAGGCAGCAGTCAGGTTTTCGCTCACACTCATGCACTGCAATTTGTTCTTGGATTTGGCAGAAGCAGTGGGGGAATCAGGCAGTTTAGGAGGTAGTGATCGATTGTATTATATTGGCTGTATGAAATTAGACCACTGTAATATCCCTGAAGAGAGTGAAGCTCAGTTTCTTTTTGGCAGAACGTATACACAGTATCTACTGCAGGATCTTCCTACTAATGGAGGTTGAAGTCAGGGAGGAAGATATGGAATGCATTGCAGAGGCTGTCGGTGACTCCCCACCTTTCAACTCTCTGTTGCCTACGAGTGTCTATTTCTTCCAACTTAGAATTGTATTATCTCCAAACTGCAGGTGTGTAACTGAAGGATTCTCAGAAAACCGATGAAGAAATAGTGTGGAAGAGTGATAAATCTTTTTCTTAAATGAGTTAGATGCCCATGCTGTGGGACCACACTGACTGCCTCTCTGCCTTGATGGATTGTATTTTGAGTGCAAAAACAGGCTATTAAATCCTGAAGATAAAGCTAGGGTGTGATTTAGCACAACTTTTCCAAATGTTAGATCATAAAACTGTGATAGCTCTAAATTACTGTATCAGTAGATCTACTTTAAAGTTAAATGCATTGCACAATCTATCTTTTTTGATTTTGCTCTTACTTGCATATTCACAATTGGCAATTATCCAACAAAACAATGGTACACATATTCAGAGAAGCAGTTGTTAATATGATGCCATTTTTACAACAAAGGTAGTGTGCTTGTTTTTGTTTATTTATCATCTTTTTCTTTGACATGTACTCTTCTCAAAACCAAAAAGCACAAGAGATGTGGAATATGGATAAAACGGCGTGAAACTTGGACTAAACGGTGTGTAAGACCATACTTGTAGCTGAATTAGGCTGAACTTGGAGCTAAACAAACCATGTTTGTTCCAAGGTAAGACGCTAACGCCAACTAGCACAGTTGTTAGCTTCAAGACACAAGTAGAATATAAATTAAAAATGACTGTTTTAACATGGACTAAGGTAGCTATACCGCTGGAGGCTAAACAAATATACAAGATAAACACTAGAAAGTCACTTTGGTTGCCAAATAGACGGGTCTATAACATGCTCCTCTCAGTATTTTGTGAAGATACCAACAGATGCGAGTTTCCCTGTCCAGCGGCCACTATCCCGATCAGATCCAGCAGCCGCTATCCTGACCAGATCCAATGTATTCATCAAACCCACGATGTGGGAACAATATCTTGGTCCACTATAACCCAAAGAGAAACATCTAGCAACATGCTAAAACATATCAGATACCTAAAACTATCTGCAGTCATACATGACAGTTAGCTTAAAATAAAACAACATGTTAACTTACTCTGTGATGCAAGAACGTTGTTGTTCCTTTAATATGTTTGTTCTGAACATGAATTATCAAGACGTGGGGTTGCTGAGTGTTTCTGTATGAACGCTGCGCCGTCGCCTTGATTTTAATATCCTCTTCGTTAACATTACTCTGCCAACAAATGATGAATTTCTCAAATGCGTATGGCAGTCCTCTCTCTCAAGTTCCCCCTAATATTTCCCAACTATTACTCCAGAAATTTGATGTAATTTCCTTTGAAATATGTTCACTTAAATTGCTGAGCAATCCGTGTTTATGCAGGCAGAAATTAACTGTAAAAGAAAGCTTGTCAGACTTAGCAACTGTAACCATGGAGGGCAGGACTTTGTGAAGGGTCAATTGCTAGTGAAAGCATGTTTAGCTCATGTGCTTTGAGGGTAACAGTTCTGACTGTAACTACCTCCAAACATGCCTATTAATACAACAGCATGGAGAGATGGCAAAAACATTCAGGTCCTGGTTGTGTTGGAACACTGTTTTTGATAATTGCAATTCTCCATTAATCTTGTTCATAATTGTCAGTGGACTGTGGCCTTACAAAACATCACAAAACGTGCAGTACTCTGTCTCACCCACTGTTTGATTTGGCTTCAGGCACCATTTTATGTGTTAGGTTTGGCTCGAAAGCTACATGGTTAGCTTTAGAATAAATAAAACTGATGGGTGGCCTTAAAATTCTGTGATGCAGAGATGTCACTTTGTTTATCCGCTCTGTTCAAAAAATGAAACTAAAATGTCTGAGTTGCTTTGTTGCATTGAAGTGCACCTGACATGAACATTTCCTCACATTCAGTTCTTAATCTCTGGTACGTCTGCTTTGCACCTATCCTAACTCCAAAGAGGTGGTAATTATCTTCCTAGTGTTGAACTGCTGAGTGGGTGGGCAAAAAGGTGTTGGTGACTCATGAATGCACATGGCTAGGGTGATAAATTACTGGAGGTTGTTCACAATTATTTTGGCAGATGCGCTATTTTCGAGCACGATAATGCCTAAAATTCAGCATGTTTGAGTGAGCTAATAATCCAGAGCATGAAAGTGAACAGCTTAATGGTTGCCACAACAAAGATTACAGCATGAAGACTCTTGTAGGTAACTACTCATTATTTGCAGTTTTGCAACATTAGGGATTACTATTGTCATCTTTCATTTTCTCAATGCATATGTTTTTGTTTTTTTTTACCCCCGGATACCTGTCAATAGATGCAGATGTGGAAAGTGTGGTGGAATCCCAGCTTAGGCTGGAAATACAGCTTTCATCTATCTAAAAGGGTAATATTGCTTAAACACTTCCACATAGTCACCTACAGTATGTTCAGTGCATGGGGGTAGGTCAGTGCAAACCATGATTGCTTGTATAAATAACTCCATGTAAGAACAAAGGTATCAGTGCTAAGTAAGTTGCTTACTGTCCACATCTCTCCTCAGTATGAAGTTAGAAGTTATAGGCTGCTGGAGGAGGTTGACTGAGCCTTCCTGGAAGAGAGTCAGGCCAGCTCAGAGTTGCTTGGTTGCTTGCTCACTTGGCTATTTCAGTTGCGATTAGCAGCTAGTGCCTGCGGAATAGCAGCAGTATATTGGATTGAGTGGGCAGGCAGAACCACAGGTTACCTTTGTCTGCTTGCTTGCTCTGCCCTGTCCGAGTGGATGGAGTTAGTACCCGCTCACTCAGCAGGACCAAGTCATTATGACTAATTATCTGCTCGTTTGGCCTGTTAAATGGCACCTGGCTGATGTCGTCTTGTGGCATGTGCTAGCCTTAACATGTGCCTCCATAACGGTGCATTCTAAATAGCTATACAGGGCAACTCTACAAAAGCCAGGAAGTGTTTGTTACAGTGAAAAATCTTGAACGGTCACAATGGCTGAGTCTGTGAAAAAGAAAGGTCTTGCAAGTGAGAGTTTGAGACAGCTGGATAAATCAAGTTCCTCCTGCATAAAAATGGTAAAACATGGCCTTACCTCTTTTTTTTTTTTTTTTTTTAAGAACTTTAGGTGATGCTTACTGTGATAATATATTTTTATAACACTAGATAAGCCAGAAAAGGTATAAGACCGTGCCATGGGCCCTTAAAGAGGTCTTGACAAAAGAGCTTAGACGGTCTTGAAGGAGAACAGGGGGCTGCTTCACAAAACTGAGATAAGGGATTAAGTTAGGGTTTCCTGGTTATCCTGGCTGAACTCATTCATTGATACAGTTTTACAAAAGCTGTAACACATAAATTACCTTAGAGATTTAATCTGTGCAGCTAGCTTGCTCCAGACCGGGCTAACAGCCAGGCTTAATTAATGCTGGAGCTGTTTACTACTCCCACTCAGGAGTAACTTCTACCAGAAATTACTTTTTGTAGTTTTAAAACAGTTAAATCCACATTTTCATCCAGTCTTATGTTTTTGCTTTTTATTGATTATGCAGTAATAATATCACTATGCTCACAAATGACCATTGCATAATTTTAACTGTGATTATTATTGTCAGTGATTAATGTCATCACGACAGGAAATTATCCAAGGGCACGGTCTCATGGGTTTCCTCAAACTAACTAGAATTGAATGATCTGGATTCTCGCAGCAGGGGTCCGAAAACTCTGTGCTGTCTCATGGTTGTTTTCGGAAACATTTGAGCACGAAACCATTGTCATGGTGCTGTGATGCAAATTGAAAGAGATGGGCAAACTCCAGTCCAGCTGGTGGTGTCACCACCCCTTTTCCCCTCTATCCCCCCTTTAAATAGAAAGTCTGAATTTGGCATCATCTCACAGAGGGAAGCTGGTTTCCAGCATGTAGATGCTGTAGTGGTGAGTTAGAGCCACCAAACCCACTTCATCCTTATTTATAAGGTTTCTGATAATTTTATACCTTAAATTTAAGTTTCCATCATCCATTGTCCAGAAGCAAAAGGTATTATTAGTGCTATTTAAAATATGAAATATATCATTTTATTCATTGTTATGAAAAAAAGGTAAATTTTGCTTCTGTTCTCCTATTAAACTTGAAAGCTTTAAGATTTTTTGTTTTAGAATTAAGATTTTTATAATTCATTTAGAGTTGTTTGTGTACCTATTTCACCTGGCACAGCTGTGTAATGTTACATGTCACGTTCAACTTTGACAGAAAATCAATATTTGGAAAAAATTAATCCTCTATCTTTAAATCTCATGAGTAACAGAGAATTTTTGAGTTTGTCACAAATAAATATTTATTTTATATCGTGATATATATCGATTTCGAACAATGTGGGAAAAATTATCGTGATAGAACTTTTTCCCATATCGCCCAGCTCTACATGCAAAGACATGCATGTTAGGTTAATTGATCACTCTAAATTGCCCCTAGGAATGAATGTGAGTGTGAATGATTGTCTGTCTCTCTGTGTTGGCCCTGCGACAGACTGGCGACCTGTCCAGGGTGTACCCCGCCTCTCGCCTGATAATAGCTGGGATGGGCTCCAGCAACCCCCGCGACCCTGAACTGGATAAGCGGTACAGAAAATGACTGACTGACTGGCCCAGCTCTACAGACATGTTTAGTCTGTGTCACTGAGTGGTACAGTATCAGCTGATCAACACACAGGTTGCTTTCAAGATCCAGCAAATTTAGATTTCTTTTGCTGTAAGTTTAAAATGAAGACCTTTAAACTGCTGGGACTTTGTGAGGAAAAAAATGCACATATTATACTATTTTTTTCCCTCAAACTTCTCTGACAGTTGATGGTCTTGTCACTATGCCTCACATTGATCATGGGCCCTGGCTACTTGCCTGATGTCCTTTTGGTCGAATGGTCAGGATAGCTCTTCCTAGGAGACTGGGGTTTAAACCCTGCCTGAGCCCTCCTTCGTTCTACAACACAACATTAAAAATTTCCATTTCTTGATTTCCAGAGCTAGTTTCTTCAGGTTGTCTTGCAATATTAAGATTCACCTCAGGGTGTGGATTTCCCCTGTGCTTGTCCTGCGTGTGGGGCTCTGGGGGTCGCGGACGGAGCTGCGCTTTCCGCCGGGGTGCTTTGTTTTCGGCGGACCCGTGGTCATGTCGTGTCGTATCGATGTTGGGGTGTCTGGCGTGGCTGTCGGGGTGTGGGGTTTTGTCCATATCGTCCAGCTCTAGTGTCTGGAGGTGGGGGGTTGCGGGATGGCCGGGTCTTTTCCACGCCGGGTGCCTGTCCCGCCCGGCCGCTGTGTCGGTTGGGGCTGGCCTGCGCTGGTGGTCTTGTGCGGGTTGGTCCCGCGGGCCGGGGGCGGGGGCGGTGGACTTGTGGCGTGGGGGGCTGGTGGCCCCGTGGTCCCCGTCCTTGGTATGTGGGGTGGGTGTGTGACTGGAGGGGGGGCGGGAAGCGGTTGTGTGTGGATGTGTGGCTGCCTGTGGGGGTGTGGGAGAGGGTGGGTGGGGGGGGTGCATGGATGATGGGTGTTTGGGTGCGGGGGTGGTGGTGCATTGGTGGGGTTTGTGTGTGTCGGGTTGGGGGGGGGGGGAAAGGGGGAAAGGAAAAAAAAAAAAAAAAAATAGCAGCTCTGCGTGCCTCTTGGGGGGTTTGCGAGGCCTGGGGATGTTGGGCCGGTGACTCTGGCCCCTCCGCCGACCCTTTCCGCTCCCGTCCCTTTTCCCCCTCCCTGGCCTGGCGTGGTCGAGCGCCCCCAGGGGCCGAGGCTGGCCCCTCTGTGGTGAACGCCGGACGCCGGGCCGTGGGGGCGGCCATGCCTGCCCCTTCTGCCCTGGGGGGATCCCGGGAGGCAGGGGTACCTAATGCCGGTAACGGCTCTCCTTCCAGGGGGGAATTCATACCCCCCTGGTCTCCTTTCCCAAGACCCCCCCCCCCCCACCTCCACACACCCTAGGGTTTTGGGGAGGGTGCGTGTCAAGCGGGCGTGGTGAGGGAGGGCACCAAAATGCCTTTGCTTGCCACGTCTAGAGGCAGCCTGCTCCCCAGTTTTAACCACACTTAGACACCTAAACACATAAAATAACAACAGCTCACAACCACTTCTGAGGGGCGGGCCATATAGTGTGTGGAAGGAGGGAGGGGCCGGTTGGGGGGTCATGCCCCCTACGCGACCCCACTCCCGGCATGACTTGGCACTGCCCCTTAGTTTTAACTGCAAACAACACACATCTTACACACACAGTCATGAGCGGGGGGTGGGGGGGGACAGGGTCCTTTCATACCCCGGTCTCCCGGGCGCTACTGGGGGAGGGGGGGACAGTGGCTACTTCACGCGCCAGTGGTTAAGGCGGGCTGCATTGCGGGGGACCTGCTGGCCTGGGGGATGCCTGGCCTGCTGCGTCCGGGGGTGGGGGAGGGGGTGGTGGGGGGGGGGGCGTGTTGGGGGCTTGGAGCTCGCGGCTCCTTCCCCGGCCCGAGCTACCACCAGGAGGCACGAGGGCATGGGCAAGAGAGAGGTGGGTATGTGAGAATAATGAATGAGAGTGTGAAAGAGGAAATGTGGGAGGGAGGAACTTGGGCTGGAAGAGGGAGGAGATGTGGGTAAGTGGTTGGAGGAAAGGGGGATGGAGATGGGGTAAGTGGTTGGAGGAAAGGGGGGATGGAGGAAGGAGTGGCATGCTCGTGAGTGTCTATTAGGGATGGTCATGAGGGGCTGAAGGAAGGAAGGGCGGGAGTGTGATAGGTCAGAGGGATGGGTGGGGCTGGACATGTAAGGGGGGACTGTATGGGGTATTGGGGGTATAGGGAGGTGGGGGCGTATGTGTGGGGGGGTGGGGAGGGGTTGGTGCAGTTATGTGGGGGGAGTGCATGTGTGTGTTAGAGGGTATGAGGAGGTGGGGGGAGGTGTGGACGGTAGAGGGAGGAGAGTGTTGGGGGTGGAGAGAGGAGTGAGTGTGGGTATGTAAGGTCGGAGAGCGGAGTGGGTGGGTGTATGTGTGTGTGGGGGGGGTACACGGAGGTGTTGGGTAGGGCGGGCGGGGGGCGGAGGTTCGTATCTCGGTATTCGTGCCGGGCATCTTGTGTCGGTGTGGTGCGGTGGCTGCGGGTTGGTTGGGGGCCGGGCGCTTTGGTGGGGGGTGCGGTTTTGTTTGTGGCTTCCGGGGCTTTTTGTGCGGGGCGGGCGCAGGGGGGATCTGTATCCTGTATGTGGTTGCTCTTGCGGTATTGATGTCTTGGGTGCCTGTGTCTCGATGTGGGGGCGGTGGCGGTATATCTTTCAGCCCTAGTGTTGGGGTAGGTGTGTGGGGAGTGTGTGCGAGCGTGGTGGCGGGGTAGGGGGTGGTAGAGGTGGTGGCGCCCTGGTGTCAGGTGTATGGGGCAGGGACTTTGGGGTGGGGGCTGGCCTGCCCTGGGGGGGCGTCGTCTGGGGGGTCCGGTCCTCCTGGGTTTCGGTTGGGCCGCCCGGGTCCGGGGGGGGTGGCTGCTCCTGGGCGCTTGGGCCCTGGGCCCGGCGCTGTCTCCGCTCCGGGGGACGCCCGGCGCCCGGTGGGGTCGGCAGCTGCTGGTCTTGGTCCGCTGGGGCCTGGGCCTCCAGACTGCAGGGGGCTCCGGCTGGGGCCGCCTTGCCGCCCCTTCGGGGGATGCATGTCCGCTCTTTGGGGGGGTAGCTGGGATCTGGGCCTCTGGGTGGCTGCTGGGGGCCTGGGTCGTGAGCCTTGCGGGCTTCCTCCTCCTTGCGGAGACGAGGCTGCATCTGCATGACTGTATCACCACGGAGCACCCTTTATTATGCATGTTGACACTGTGACACTGCTTCCCATTGCGATGACTAGGTTGTACCTCTTCTCTACTTCCCATTGCGATGACTAGGTTGTACCTCTCTCTACTTCCCATTCCCTTACCTCTTCTCTCTAGTTCTGCGTGTGTTTGTGTGTGTTTGTATGATCTGAGGATATTTAAGCCACCTGCAGGTCCTCCTGTAGGGGATTGCTTGTTTTGTTTTCCAACAGAGACCTTGGTTGTTTAGGATCGCGGTACAGATGTACCAGTGAACTGTGTAAGTGGATTCATGTTTTCTCTCCTCTCTCTCTTCCTCTTCCTTACTCCTCTCTCTCTTTTCACTTTCTATCATTACCTCTTTAACTTTCATTTCTCCCTTTCAGCCCAGCAGTATGAAATGGAATGGTGTAATAGACAAATGTTTAAATAAAGAAATAAAATGAATAAACATGATATCAAGTGGAGCCTTATATTCATAAAGCCCGCTTATAAAGCAAAACTGTTCAACAGAATAAAGCAATCAATTTCCATTCTGCTTGCTTCAATGCTACAGACAAGAAAAAAAAAAAAAAAAAAAAAAAAAAAAAAAAAAAAAAGATCCACCTCAGCTCAACTCATTATTGTAGCAGTGTGGCGATAGACGTTTGACCACCTGTGAACTCTGTGTAACACCTTGTTGCAGGATGTATGGAGGGCCCGGGCAGGGTTTAAACCCCTGCCTCCTGAGTAAGAGTCATACACACTAACTATAGCCAAAGGGATATTGGCTTACTGGTCCTCACACTTGACTCCTATGCAGGAGGCTGAAGTTCAGACCCTGCTTGGTCCTTCCTTGCACCCTGCCACAACCTGAATCAGATATATTGTTTTTACACTGCCTTTCAATTCACCAAGAAATACTGTCATTAGTTAAGTGTGGTTAAATGTATGATTTCTTTTGATCCACTCCAGTCAGCTAAGCTTTTCTGTTACATTCTGAACTGCAACAATCTATTTTCAAATTACAGAATGCTACATACAACAGCCAACAGCCTACGCCAACAGATTTTCATTTTATCAGCAATGATGGCACCAGCGGGAGAAAACGTCATCCTCACCACAACCCCTCAGACTCACGATGCTAAGATAAACCAGAACTTGATAAAACAACTTAATTTTAACATAAAAGTGAATACTGTTTTTTAGCTAATGCCTTGGATTGCTGCTGTATAAACTATTGCATTTTACGGTGACCAGTACAATCAAGCAACATATCTCCAGAAACAAAAGTCCAGCAAAATTTAAATGACATGAATAAATTTGTTGCTCAGATGAGAATGCGGCTCTAATCTTAAAATTAAGGAGAAGCAGATGGAGTGGGATATACAATGAAGGTCTTGGTCTGAGACTGAATTAGTGTGAAATGCCAGAAGGCCACCAGGGCTCTCGGACTCATCCCATGCAACTAATTTTAAATTTGCTTATAATGCAGCAAAGCAAAGATTGCCCCTGGTAATTGTTTCGATATATTTCTATGATCAATTAAATTTCAGAATAACTGCATCAGCTCAAGAAGCACAGAGTTTCAAGTATACTTGATAGCAATATGGAGCTATTGAAAACACCTCATGGGCTATACTTGAATGGTCTTATCTTTTAATTGTTGCTTTTGCCTAAGTTTGCATGTGCTCTGCATCAAAAGACAACTGATGTAAATGTGTTGTTTCAAGGTTTTTTCACACCTCTTGTTGAAAATTGCCACAACCTTCTTCAATATGTTTTTTATGTTTTAGTGTTGAAGTGTTTCAACTTGCAAATTAGGGACCTCTATGCAGGTGGTAGAGGCACGGATGATGCATGCTGTCTGTTATGGAGCGAGCTGCACAGGAGGAGCAAATCAAGGGAAAATGTTTCTCAAAATAGCAACCTTATGTTTAATTGATTTAAGAGAAAAAACATTTTTATTTTTCTCTTTAAGCCTGAAAATCTCATATACCCTTACACATGTGGGAAGGGAACATTTATCTGGAAATTCTTACTTTCTGGAAGAATTTTTGTTTAGCTAAAGCTCAGATTTTTAATATGGCTTTAAAACTCAACAAAACAAACAATATATAGTTTGGCAACTACCCCAAAGATGAAAAATGAAAAGCATTATTGTTCTGTTTTTTGGTTTTGTTCTTTTTAATAGCAACTGACTTTTTAGCATAACGTAACAGCAGCCTGCAAGGTTGCTCCAATTAAATGAACAGAATGGTCCTTCATTTCAACAAGTCAATGTCAAAAAGCTCTGAAAGAAAATTGTTAATAAAAACCCTTTTCAACCTCATATGCTGAAAAAAAATGAGAAAAAAATTGGAAATAGTAGGTTTGAAACAAAGTCCGAGGACACCTCAATGTGCTGATACAGCTTTGGATAAAAAAAAAGAAAAGACAATAAATACAACACCTTATTATTTACTCATTCAAGAATTACATGATGAACAGAGTTTCATCATGCTGCACAAACCTGTTCTTTACTAAACAAACACACAGTGGCATATTTTGATGTGCAGGAAATGTGTTCCTGCACATAAAGCAAAATTTTGTAAGTTACTGACTTTTAACTCCCATCAAAGATATTATTACATCACTGAACGTGGAGGTTTTAGTCACACAACTTCCAGTGAAGATGACAAAGTTTGAATCCTGTGTCTGGAGAAAGAAAGCCCGTTACTGTTAAAATATCATATGTCCTTTATCAGTCACACTTTGATTAGAGAAAGGCAGAAACAATTATGCTATTTATTTATCATTGTAAATATTCTGGTTTGTGTTAAAACAGAAATATCACATTTAACATTTTTTCAGGTTACATAATGTCTCCCTTTTAAGACAAGCTTATCTTTCTTTTCTGGGTTGCTGCAGAGACATGTCTCATGACAGCTGCGTCAGTTTCTCAGACTTAAGTCTTAAAGAATTTATTTCCATCAGTGTGGGCTTTCTGTTGAGATACACCGTACCGTAGCAGACAGAATGACATGTGGCTGTCATGTTTACAGTTTTACTGGATTTGGAAATCAGTTTAGTTAAAAAAAATATAGTTTGTCATTGTTGAATGTTCTGAATGTCCCAGAGATCACAAAATCTAGGGATCAGTGAGGATCAGTAGTTTGGCAGCATACATTTGCTCATTTTGTAATACAAGTAAATGTGCTAGGTATGTTTATAAATGTACAGGTAAGAAAACTAGAAGAATGGAAATCAGAGTCAACCCTGGTGGCAGGTACAGCCATACTTACAGTATGAATGGCTGTCAGAAGTCTGTTAACTGTCATATTGAGATTTACATGCAATTTATGTTCAGTTCAGTTTATTTACCTGACCAGTGGGGAGGGGAGGTGCTGGTCCTCTTCCAATACCAGCTCATTTGACCGCCTGCTAAAAGGAGGGGGAAAGAAAGGACACTATCGCTAGTAAAAAAATAAATAAATAAATAAATAATCTTTTTGCTTGTTATAAGCAAAAAAAAAAAAAAAAATTATTTTTGTTTTACTTATTTTAAGAGTGACCAAGATTGTTTTGCTTGTAATAGGCAAAAAAATCTGCCAATAAGCAAAATTTTGTTGATAAGATTTCTTGAAATAAGATGCATTGCCTTAAAAGAAGATCTTATATCTCACTGAAATGTTTCTCTTTAAGTAATTTTGTCTTATTTTGAGTGTGATGAGATATTTTTACTAGAAATTAGAAAAATATACTTGCTAAGATTTGAGTTTTTGCAGTGTTTGTCAAAATCATCTAGTGCTTTACTGTACATACTAACAGAATTCTCTTAACGGAGGATTATCAAACCACTTTTTGATCCTAGTAATCTTAAACTGAACCAAAACATTGACAAACATCTTATGAAAACTTGATTTAGACCTGATATGATCCCATCTGCACTTAGAAATGAATCACGTGGACCATATAACAGGCCACCTGATGGAAACCAATATCTAACGTGATCTATCCCAAATCATTTTACTCAGTCACTAGACATAATCTCTCCAAGCCACCCACCGGATTACTTTCCATCAGTGCTGGATCAGGAGCATGCACTTACAGTCCAGTAGGGTGGATGCTAAGAGTTTGCTTTTCCAGGCTTTACTGTGCTAACAGGAGTGCTAACAATGACAAGGTTATATTAGAAATTTCCACTTGAATCAAAAATAAAACTTGACATTTCTCCTTTAAGAATGTTGTTAGATTCTTAATTCAGCCTTTTGTTAAAGTCCTTTCGGCAGCAGCTACAGCATTGTCACTACAAGCTTTAAGAACCCCTTTCTCCTCAACTCCACATCTCCATCTTTGTCAGAGAAAGCTTCTGTGAACAGTCTTTTGAAGTTCTCTACATAGAAACCCTGTAGGTGTTAGGTGTGGGCTTTAACTCCCAGGTGGAGAATGTTTTTAAACGCACTTGTGTTGTCTTGGCCTCATGTGTCATGTCTTTGTGAAAATAAAAGGCTAACTGGTTTTAAGTTAGGTCAACTTGCCTCACTGTTCTACAGAAAAGGGTCTGAACACATGCAGGGCTCAACATTAACACTTGGCCTTCTGTTTGGGCAAGTGAAAAGTTTGCATCAGTCCAGTCAGACAAGTGGAAATATGATGATGTGATGCTGTGCATAAAGGCAAACTCAGCTGTAATGTCTCAGGGCGTCCAGCAGCAAAAGTTGTGAAGTGCTGTTTCTAAGCGTCAGGATGCTGGACAGCAAAAGCTGCAGAAAGGTACATAATACAGTAGATGTCATTGTGCCAGTTGGAAAGTTACACGGTGCGACTTTGTTACAGTCTCACTCAGTTATATTGACGTTTAAACAAAATAAGAACAGCAAATGATAAAAAAAAAAAAAAACAGAAAATATAGAAAACAAACAAGCATTTAACCTTTAAGGTGCCATGACATCAAATTTCACTTTTCTGGGGTTTTGGGTGTATAATATGATCTGTTGTGCACTGATGAGGCCATGTGAATGTCCAGAGTGAGAATCAAAGTTCCTGTTTATGGTCTGTCAGCTTTGTCTCTCTGCTCAGAAACAGTTGAATCAGACAGCAGGCTATCATTCTATGTAGTTCTATCATTCTACGTAATTTAATTGCTCCAATAAGAGCACACTATCAAGTAAACAGCGCCCCCCCTCTCTCTCTCCTAACGGTTTATGCACCGTCTGCTCCCCGCCCTCCCCCTCCCTGTCTGATTCAGCTTCGTGTATGGAGCTAGTAGTAACTTCTGTGCAGTCAGGTCTGGATTTTCAAACAAATGGATTTAAAAGCAAACTTCTGCAGCAACACTGAGGGAGGGGGCCACAACCTTGTCATTACCTGTAAGTTTATTTATTTTCTAAATGCTGTCTTGTCTGATAAACGTAGCTCACACTGTCTGAAGTGCCCATGTTGCTAGCAGTTAGCCTTTAGCAAACTCCGACCGCAGCTTGACCTAGATTCTCCAAATAAGGTCATAGCCAAATAAGGTGTAGCCAATCAAAATGAAGTCAACGTGGTCTCCGGGTAAAGCTCCATATCATCACCGGACCCAACTGTATTACTGAGGAAGTGAGGTCTGGCGTTTCAAAACAATACTCCGCTGTAAAAAATGCCGTTTTTTTTCTTTGGAGTATTTACATATGCAGTAATGCCAACAAAATAAACTAGTTTTTAACTGCTATGTCATCACTCCTTTAAATGAAATGCAGATTTTATGACTTCATCCTCTGGGATAGTTACAATGGCACATCAAGAGTTGGCCCAGTGTCAGTCATTTGGCAAAAAAGATGAATAGCTTTGGTGGTCATTATGTAGTGATTCTATGTATGATATTAATATTAATACACCTCTTTATGACTTAAAATGTATGCATCTTATGTTCTACCCTTATGCACAGTCAGAACTGCTACATATTGAATGGAACCTCTTTCCACTCTCCCAATTATGACAGATGACAGGGGCCACACAGTTTTGCATCAGAACCTTATTTTAAATCATATCATGAGTCCTCAGGCTAGATGTGATCTTCCAAACAGTAAAAATGAGTTTCAACAGTTATGGAGTGCAGTTTGTGTCCAGTTTTCATGGGCTTTATAGGCTGAAGCTCATTACTTCTGTTGTGGCTGGCTTAAATTTTAACATTGGCAGCTAGCAATGGCATTTCTTGGTCATAATCTTGCCAGGGCTGCTGCCACTGTTTGTGGTTGCTGCTGAAGTCTCAGAGTTAGTTTTGTGCTTAGCTTATTTAGGTTTCTGCCACTGCTTTGTCTGTCTGCCACAGCAGGCCTTTGTCTGTGACTCAGTGGGATGCAATGGCTGCAGTTAGAAGATGGCTTCTCTGCAGTCAAATCCCCACATAGGCCATTGGTACCAGACAACTGCTCTAAAGCATTAATCATGACACATCTGGATTGCTAAAGTTTTAGTGTTGTGGCCCATTATATAAATTAGTGATTGGACATTTTTTTGTAACAATTTTCCATTCTTTTAATTTTTTCTCTAGGAAAGTACAAAAAGCAAAAAACACAACTTAGACAATTGCACTTTAAAGTGCTCATGACACAATTTTTTTGCCATGTTTTAAAGACAGAAGCGTGCTTCATGTTGATCTATAGCAGAATCAGCACATTTGACCAGACTGTGGCGCTGTTTGGGGAAACAGGACATGACCTGTGGGGAGGACACTCTGCAGCTCTGTCAACATGGACTCTAGTGGGTTTATAGCAGTTTTTCAGTTACTTTTCCAGTTTTACTGATGAACAGTAAAGGCTCAGTCTTCAATTTGTATTGCCACTTACTGTTTAAAGGCTCATAAGGACGGCATTAGTTTATTTAAGTTTCCTACAGATCCTAAATTACATTGTAAACGGATAAAGCAGGTTGCCCTTAACGGTTTAGCAGTAGGAGCTTCTTGCAAGTCGCTGCTGGTAAAGTTCCCTTGTCCACACCTACTGTTTACTGGACATGTTGAACTTTTAACACATGGTAACTGTAGTCATGTCTGCTGGAATTTTCTTCCTTCACAAGTGTTTGTTACATAAAGCAGTGATGCAGCTGTGAACAGAGACAGCTGCTCTTTGGAACTTCATAGGACTTCTCTGGCCATCACGACATCACATGCTGCTTCCAAGATGCATGCTTCCCTCCATACTCACCTTAAAGAGGAAGTTCAGGATTTTCAAGTGAGCCAGGATGCTACTTATCACTGGAGACAGTTTCAACATATTTAATCCCATTATTCTAGTTTCAGGAGGTCACCGATGCTAATGCTAGAGTAAGTCAACAGGAATCTGCTAGCCTGTCATTAAAAACAATCTTATCCACTCAACAGAACATCCGAGGCAAATCATATATAACTTACCTGATTTAGAGAGATTTTATTTTAATCTCTCTAAGAGAAATGCATTCTACACGGTATAATATGTGGTAAAAGAGGTAATTTCATGAAAATAAATCACTCATTGATTGCGTATATGCATGAATCCAGGCCATTTTAGTTTAGATTTCTAACGCTGTCGTGACGCTCTTTCTTGGCCAATGCTGTTCGTTCTACAGAAGTTTCGGTTTCCTATCAGCCACTAACAGTATTTCCTAACAAGGAGCGCCCTCCCCTTGCGCATGCACGGCAGCACTTGTAAACAGAACTGCATGGCGTCTACCGAAGAAAAAGTCGCCATACCTCAGCAAAACAGCCTGAAAGCATCAAAACTGAGGAGGAAAGAGGCTTGAAACACAGGAGAGACCAAAGAAGGAATAAAGTTCTTGTTCTCGGTGGATTGTACTGAAGGTAGAGAGCAGCTGGACGGTGTCAGACTGCATGTGGACTGGAAACGTGCTGGAATCCAACTGGACAGGTATTTTTTTCAATAACTTTCTTCATGGTAACATTTTATATGTCCTCAGGTGCTGGCGCTGCCTCTGCTAGTCCACCGTATATAATACATAGTGATATTTACACCGTAACGCCACAAAGCTTTACATCACTTCCACTCGCAGTGGCCAGTTAGAAACTTTGTTAGGTTGTCATGTTATAATGTCGCCTATAACATCATAACGCATCATAATTGCATAAAGCTGATGGTCATGTTCTCATGAACGTCACGATGGAATTCCCGGTCAGCTGTCTATATAAGACACGTCACACCAGGAAGTCTGACAATTTCTGATGAAGGCTGAAGTGACAGCCGAAACTGTCAAGGTAAGAACAGCTAAAACAATTTGTCTTAAAAAAAGAAAAAAGTCAAGAAGATTATCACACTGAAGACAAGATTAACATCCTGAATAAACTTCCTGGGTGGAGTTTGCATGTTCTCCCCGTGTATGCGTGGGTTCTCTCCGGCTTCCACCCACCATCCAAAGACATACATGTTAGGTTAATTGGTCACTCTAAATTGTCCCCAGGAGTAATTGTGAGTGTGAATGGTTGTCTGTCTGTCTGCATTGGCCCTGTGACAGACTGGCGTCCTTCCAGGGTGTACCCTGCCTTTTGCCTGATAATAGCTGGGATAGGCTCCAGCAACCCCTGCAACCCTGAACTGGAAAATGAATGAATGAATGAGTTAGCTAACTGTTAGCCATGGCTGCCACTCCACTGTCACTCCTGACTCTGCCTCGTGCAGGTCTTGGCCTGCTCAGTGCTGGTCTAAGCAGCTCCTTTCAGTTCTGAGTCCACTTGGTGTGGGTCTTGCAGGCTGGAGCTGAACCCAGTGTACTGGGGGCTGGAAGAAGGACTTGGGGGTGTAGGACGCTGACTTACAGTTCCAAGTCTGGGTCTAACTTTTCCTTTAAGAGTTTAAAATAGTTTTCTTTGAAATATAAGGCAGATAGACATAAAGATTTAGATATATTGATATACACTACTCAAAAAAGATATATATAAGGTATAAGGTATAAATATAATATAATATAAAAATAAAACTATTTGGCTTTTTGTATGATGTCAGAATGAACCTAAAATGCACTATAACCTTTCCAGGTGAACTGAATTGGATTTTCTCTGAACTTCTGAATGCACAAGTACAACTGTTTAAGTTTTGACTGCACATACTGTTCTCTAACAAGATGTTCAACAAGGGAAGTGTCTGGGCCACAAATGGACCTTTAAATGTCCTGGTTCAATGACAATCTGAACAGTCCTTTTCATCATATTGTTCACACTTAGAAATCATCAGACCAATACAACACCCAGCACATGACATGTTATTGAGATATTGATATAGATACCAGCCACTATTGGTAGTTTCTTTCAATAAATTGTTTGAGAGGAAGGACTGGCCACAGCATGATTCTTCTTAAATATCCAACATTCATGATATGATATTGGTAATGTATGAGCTTTTTTACATTTTTCTTAAATTTTACCCAAAAGTTGAATATCCCTAACTTTTTGTGAGTAGTGCACATTGATGAGAACATATCTATATAGAAATGAATATGTCACTTGGTTTCTCAGGTTGAACAAAAGAAATCTTTGCTCGGAGCAAACAGACAAAAAATACACTAATGGAAAGGAAGATGCAATTTATATGTTTACAAATGTCAAAATGTCAAGGGATGTAATCCTTTCAAAAGGTGATGAGGTTGTCTGTTAGAGTCTGGCATGATTCCAAACTAGCACAGAAAAAGTGCTTACTCCAGGTCCTAGAGGTGAATGCTGAGTTCTGATCCCAGTTTCTGCCTCTCTCACTCTCCTTCTCTCCCTCTGGCTTTGAGGGGATTATTTTGGTATCATTACATATGGATTTACAGTAGTAGCACACAGTATATCCTGTGAGGCATGCTCCATTTTATTTAATGTCAGCATAGTTAAAGTATTGCAAGCTTTTGCAAGGATATATGGGGGCTGAGGTGGTGTTAAATAAATTTATTAAACCACTGAGTGAGAGTCATATCTCTAAAATTCCCTCGACACTACTACCAGTGATGAATTTTCTCTGTAATAGTTGCCACATCCTCACATCAAAGAAAAAAAGAAAAGGTAAAAATGTTTTAAAAGCATTGACCAAAAACAGTGTCAACATCAGGCTGGATATTTGAAATGAATTTGGCTGTTTGCAGTGTCATCTGCAAGAGTGCTTGTAGTTTACTAAAAAGGTTTAAATTTATTCCAACAACCAAATTAATTGGTGTTTGTTCTGTATTCAGATGGGATTATTTTTACTAATCATAATGCTTACTTGAGCTAAATGTTTATTAATTACTTCTGTTGAATCAAAGAGAAAAGTAAATAATACTCTTGCAGAATATGAGTTTTTTTTAATAAGCATTTAATGAAGAAAATATGTTCTTTTCCTTTATGTTGCAGCCTGTATAATCACCAAAGTCCCTTAAGTGCTCTCTCAGCTCATATTGTAGGATTTAAAGGGAGAGAAATAAAAACAAAAAACAATAGCAATGGCCCTTGTAAGGTTTGCAGATTGAATTTTGTTCTCCATCATAGTTAAATAAAAAGTTAGCTATTGTTTTTGCTGCAAATGCTTTTGCATCTGACATTTTTCTAGGAATTTGAAATATCTTCAAATACTTTCTTAAGTTTTACCCCATGTTGGTTTTCTTTTTCAAATTATTCCTAATAAAAATGTACACTTTATTTTTTTATTTATTCCTCCACAACTTAAAAAGATTCTATCCAACGTCTGTCCTCCAACCCCTTGTCCGTCTTTCTTCACTTTACAGCAGCTGTTGCTAAGCAACAGCTCATAGCTGCATTGGAATATTAATATTTACATAAAAACAATATTCACTAGTCGATGAATAAGCTATTAGATGTAAGTTGCATCACTTATTCTGTTGATTTTGAATATGTAGGGCAGACAAGGACACTTCCACACATTAGGAATCATTTGCAAAGGTCACTTACCGGGGCTTAGTGTGATTATAGGACATTGTGAGTAATTAAAATATTCATCTGTCTTCATTCAGTCTTGATTGACATTGACGAAAGTGTAGAAATATCCTTCAATCATTATGTATTGTATGAATTATTGAATGGAGTAGAATTAACTGAGGAAAGGCCAAGTAGTTCACAAATATACATAATGTATGATGCATTTTTATAATCTATTGTCCTTATACCCGGTTATGTTGCACTGACAGGCAACGTTTTTAAGTTTAAAACCATATATGGTGCCAGATTAACCTACGAAAAGAGCACATTCAGAAACAGTTTTCTTTCACAATGCAGGAAGAATACAAACATAATTCCCATGTTTGCCACACTGGATGTTATGTTTGACATCCAGTGTGTGGCTTTAACATCATCTTCTTTGCATTTACTCCTTTAATCCTCTGTTCTCCATCCCACCTGCTGTGGCATAGCTGTAGATTGTGAGTGTGCAGATCACAACACATGTGAACACCAGCTGCCTGTCATATTTTAATAGGTTTTTGAGACCTTGAATATTCCTTTTAAATCTTAACAACCAGCTGGACCAGTCCTCGTGTGTTTTAGTTCCTTTTAAAAAGAGTGTTCTGAGACTCCAGTGCAGGGTCTCAGTACACTTTTTTTTCTCTACTGTTTAATGTCTTTAAACAGTAAAAAAAAAAAAAGAGAGAGAGAGAAAAAGAAGAAGTGGCTTCTGACATCTGGAGGAAAAATTGTTTGTTGTGTCCTGTGCAAAAAGAGCTGGAAAAAGAAGAAGATAATAATCCTCAAATGCAACAATAACATTAATTCATTTCAATCATTACTACCTCTTTTGTGCGCTTATCTTTTTTTCATGTTTAGCTTTTTGGGCAGCAAGGTTGGATGTGGTTTGAACATAATAATTATGTCAATTTTTTTTTTTAAGTATTTCTTTAACTTGGTAGCAGCAAACTGCATATTGCTTTTATTCCAAAAGCTTGGCTTCATTGTATAAAAGTGCATGGGCCTGACTGTAATCAAGACATTTTACCAACTAAAAACACTTGGCATCATCAATCACTAAATATGCCTAAAGAGGACCGAGGACAGTCGAGCAGCTAGAATCAGATGAGGATGACTAAACATTCCTCCCAAAAGTCTAGCAAATGGTCTCCTCGGATCTCAGATGTTAATGGACTGTTGTTAAAAGAAGCAGGGATGCTGCACAGTTCTGTTTTGCTGATATACACAAAATTTCCCTGATAAAGGCATCAGCTGGAAGAGAGCATGTTGATCTCAAACCAATATATCTCTTAGCAATGCAGTTTCCTTTCCAGATTTAAGATTCAAGCCTCGATTGAAGTTCAAATGCACGGTACCAGTTCCATAGGTACTAGAGTACTCCCCCTCCCATCAGAGATGGAAGACTTTGTACTCTCTCTTCATTAAACTGGAGAAGGCAGCATCCATAATTTCAAAACTTAACTTTAAATTGCAATTCTCATGACCACAGAACAGTTTTTGGCTTTCCTTCAGTCCAATTCAATTGAGCTTTGGCCCAAAGAAGAGGCCTTCCTTTATTGTGTTGACCATTGACTTCTTTGTTTTATTGCATTTATGGATGACATATTGAGCTATGTTTACAGACAGTAACATCAGGAGATGTTTTTAAGTTCATGCAGTGACGTCTGGTTTTAAGGCCTCCAGATTCTCTCAATATTTTGATTATATTATGTGCTGCAGAAGATAAAACCATCAACTAGGTCGTGCTGGGTGGAGGAGCATATCATTGCCATACCCAACCCTTTTAGTAAGGAGGAAAATCTGGTGTGCCAAGTATACTGTAGTGTACAGTATAATGTGGTTTCTCCGTCTCTGGACACTGCTGGGCAGCAACGGCTCCAGAAATGCACTTAATTGTTGTCACTATGCCATCAAATGAGTCCACCACGCAGTTTTAAGGCTGGAAAAATTCATCATGCGTCTTAAAGGTGGTCTCATTAATCATTTTAGTGGGTCCGTCTCAATCCGCGCACTTGAGCACTTCAAACACTCTTTTTAGTGTGTAGTGCATTCATGCTGTCATTTAAGTGAAAATTCAGTGCACTTAAAGTACCAGGATGCTGCCCTAATAATGGCCAAAAATGAAGTGCAAAACAACGCATACCACTCGCACTAAACGGACGCCATCTTGCTGACATAGAGGAAGAGACGGGACTTTCAAAGAGCTGAATAATGAACCCTGCTGCATCTGAGGCAGTAATGTTCTGATTTAAGTCACGTTTATGAAATGATTCAGACATAATTACTAATGTATATTGTGGCACGCTACCAAGCTGTTCACTCCCTGATGACAGTTATGATCTGGTCATTTGTTTAAAGCTGCGGTTATACCAGCTCAGTAGAGTTAGCACACGTTAGCGGGCAATGCTAGTCCGTCACTTCCTGCAAGTGCAGTGCTCTGTTTGGGTTAGTATTTAGTGACAATAGTGTGCACTACAGACGAAGTACACTTTGCACACTACACACTGAATTCACTCGGGCTGAGTGCACTCGGGCAAGTGTGGGGTTTGAGACACGGCTCAGTTACTTGCTGCTGTCACGGTCGTGCTTGTTTTGGAGTGATTTTTGTTTTTTTGAGCTCAGGTGGGACAAAGCAGGTTCCAGGAAGCTCAAGGCAGAGTCTGGTCAGCTCATGCTTGCATACCTGCTCTTCAGTAGCTCTTTTCAAGACTTCATTCATAGCAGGGATCACCAAATCCGGACCTCGTGGTCCAGTGTCTGGAAGGTTTTCAACATTTCCATGCTCCAGCATGCTTGACTCAAATTAAATGGATCTACTGTATTGACCAATGACATTCTATGCAGTGACTCATTAATTTAAGCCAGGTGTGTTGGCACATGGGACTCACTGAAAACATACTGGACTCTGGCCCAAGAGGTCAGGATTTGGTAATCCCTTAGGGACCTGCAGGAGCAACCAGATCTTGTCAGGTCGTCTGCCTCCACGTGGTGGTAATTTGGCCTGTTCCCGAATCACCTCTCTGGTTTCCAACAGCATTTATCCAATAAAACCTGTCTTAACTCACCTCTGCTCGAAAAGCGTCTTCTCTAGGGTCCTTTTGTCAGACAGCTCTCATCCTTGCTGTGACAGCTGCTGTTTATTTTGAGTAACGCTTCAGTTTTTAACATTTTTGTTGTCTTGATCCTTTCCAACTTTTATTGAGAAGTGCTGTCATCAGATTAGCGATGAAGTGATATGTTTTGTTAACCTGTTGGAACCAAACATCCTGTGGGTGGGACATGACAAATGTGTATTTTGGTCTACCTTCCAAGTACCTACACATGTTTTACATCATTGGAAAGCTAAGATGTTAATACAATTTTGGGCTGAAATCAAAACTGTAGATGAAGTAAACACTTGTTTCTGACCAGTTGCCAATGCAGTTAATCTTCAAAACCATTCTGAACTCCAGTAGCAACAAAGCAACAAAAGCGGTTTTGTTAACGTCCAATAAAATAGTTGGTACACAACAAGTTTTTATTTTTTTTCATTAAAAAAAAGATTTTAGGCAAAAATGTAAGGATTTTAAGATAAGCTCACTTGGTAGACCAGCCATCTTCTATAGAGAGACAGCTCCTCAGCACAACCAGCCCAGGGTTTAATCTAGACCTGATGCCCTTTGCTGCATGCTTCATCTTCTCTCTCAGACTCCCTTTCCTGTCCAGCTACTGGTGCCCACAAAATACTTTATAAAAATAGCAAAATATCTCATATTTATGTATTCTCTATGTTCCAATGTGAATAAAATAATGATGTATAAAATATGCAATTAACAAAAGCACAAACAGGAGAATTTGGTGCGTGGTGCTGCTCTATTAGCTCTCTTACAGGTGCCAGAATGAAGCAGCAGCTTGCCACTTGAACCCCTGAACAGTCAGGGTGTCTGCTGCCAGCTCATGAAAGCATAGAAAAGGGCAGAGAATATGACTGCCATCGCCAGCCATGTCTGCCAACTCAGGTAACCCCCTGTTTAGTGATACACACTTGTGGTGCGTCTGAGCTCACAACAGCCACCACTGTAACATCAGTCTCACTGCTCCACCAACTGTGTAAGACTGTTAAAAGCCCAACCCTGGAGTCCCTAGCATTAACCAGCATACACAACCAAACCTACAAATAACAGATGTTCATGAATCATTTAAAAGCCAGGCTTAGTTATTAATATCCATGAAAATTCACCAGGGCCCGAAATGGTCAGATTGCTTGTTTTGACTGACCAGCACACCAATATTGCAAAGTATCTTGTCTGTACTGTTATTAAAAAAAAAAAAAAAAAAAAAAAAAAAACTTAAAAAGTATTTATAAGGAATTTAAGCAAAAAATATGCCGACATAGAAAAGTGTTGTGCCTCCAGGAAGCTTCCCTCAGATGCACAAGCAAGTGTATAAAACCGCATTTCTGCTGCTTGAAACTGTGCCAGTGCTACACAGACTAATGAAAACACACCTTCTGTCTTGAATGAAGCGGCTATTTCATGTGTTTATACACATTAAATCTGTTATCTGACAGTATGATTTGTCACTGATTCATGTCAAGTCTTTGGAGAGTTTGTCCTTTACTGAACGTGTCAATCTCATTATGTGTAGATCACTTCTAATTTGTCAGCACCAGTTACCTAGGCACATTCTTTCAGCTTCCTTTGGAGTCAATTCAGATGCTTTTTTTTTTTTTACAGCTAGGACAATCATTTTTAACTATTTACCTGATTTTTTTTCCTCTAGAAATGAAAATTAGTTGACAAATAGCTTTGTGTTAGAAATTCATATGTGCAATACTATAATGCTCAAAAAGAAGCATGAAGTAAAAACAGATAAACTAAAGACTAATGAAGTTCACCACAACATCCTGACTAAGAAACACTGGTAAATACTCTTCATGCACTTTGTGCTTTTGTGTTGAAAAGTTCTCATTGATATAAAAAAAAAAAAAAAAAATCAGACATTATTCATCTTGGCAGATTTGCCCTGATGGTGTTTTTTTCCCCCTTTTATGCCAACACCCACACAGGCAATAACAGATCAAAGAGAACAAATGTCTTTTTCTCACCGAAAAGGCAAAATTGGTTGACATCAGCATGCCACTTTTAGGTCACGATTTTCCCAGAAAGCTTGTTTCTGGTGCTGCACATATTTAGGATTTCCAGCCCTTGTGAAACAAACTTGCTTGCAGGGAGTGCATCACTTTCAGGGTGCAACCATATATCATATCTGCTTCTGTCAGTTTTATTGAATCTACATCTGGATTATGTGTCATAGTACTGTTTGTCGTGCAGAAGGTAGAATTTAACACTTGAGCAGCTGCTGTCAAGTCAATTTGCAGTCATTGCTTTTTCCTTATAATAGACTAGCTATTTTCACAGGATGCATTTACATTATATTGTATTACATCACATGATATATTTGGCAGAAATCATGGACACTGTCCCAATCTGTATTACTCTGCTTCAGTTGTTTTATTTTGCTGAATACATAAATCAGATATGACAACAAAATATCTTATCCAGCACCTAAACTTTTTTTTTTTTCATTTTGAAATAATTTTAGTTAGATTAAGTTTATCTAATTTGAGGGATTCTAGAAATGTTTACAAGTAGTGAAAATGCTGGCTCATGGACGAATAAAAAAAAAAAAAAGAAAAAGTAAAAACTGGAATTTTTTATACTGCACTGCACCTCACATTTTTTTCTTACATCTAATATTTTCCATATTCAATTAGCTACATTTATACATATTTGTACATTGTTTTGTTTTTTTGTTTTTTTTGTATATTCTTCTTTTTTTTTCTTATATATCCTTGACTACCACTACTACTGCTACTGCTAAACCAGCTGATATTACTTTGCACTGATAGGGGACAGGATTACTTTCTAAATACTGACAGACTATAGCTGCCTTCTTGGCTTTCCATATCTTTTCGCCCCTCCATTTGTTCATGTGTTCAATACTTATTCCTTGTGTCTTTTCACTATATTACACATAATTTATGGACATGAAGTACATATTTGGATTTCTTTGTACTGTGTGTGCATTACTTGGGTCACCAACTTTCTGCAGAGTCAATCACTACAGACCTCCAAACTTCATGTGGCCTATTAGATCAGCTCAAGAACA
Source organism: Atherinomorus stipes (assembly GCA_023101725.1). Classification (NCBI taxonomy): domain Eukaryota; kingdom Metazoa; phylum Chordata; class Actinopteri; order Atheriniformes; family Atherinidae; genus Atherinomorus; species Atherinomorus stipes. The sequence goes on along the minus strand of JALJCO010010650.1, from coordinate 399,912 downwards.
GTGCAGAGAGAGCTTCATGGAATGGGTTTCCATGGTTGAGCAGCTACCTCCAAGCCATACATCACCAAGTGCAATGTAAAGCGTTGGATGCAGTGGTGTAAAGCAGCCGCCACTGGACTCTAGAGCATGTGTTTTCTGGAGTGATGGATCATGCTTCTTCATATGGCAATATGATGGAGGAGTCTGGGTTTGGTAGTTGCCAGGACAATGGTACTTGTTTGACTGCATTGTGCCAAGTGTAAAGTTTTGTGGAGGGGGTATTATGGTGTGGGGTTGTTGTTAAGGAGCTGGGCTTGGCCCATTAGTTCCAGTGAAAGGTTCTCTGAATGCTTCAGCACACCAAGACATTTCCATGCTCCTGACTTTGTGGGAACAGTTTGGAGCTGGCCCCTTCCTCTTCCAACATGCCTATGCACCAGTGCACAAAGCAGGTCCATAAAGACATGGATGGCAGATTCTGGTGTGGATGAACTTGACTGGCTTGCACAAAGTCCTGACCTTAACCCCATAGAACACCTTTGGGATGAAATAGAGCAGAGACTAATGCCCCTTTTCCACCATCACTTTTCTGCTCAACTCACCTCACCTCGCCTCAGTTATTGGGCTTTTCTACTGGGGGTTTTCCGAGCTGAGGTGATACATTTTCTGTACCTGCTCTGGCGAGGTTCTGAGCATGCGGAAGTGAGCTATGTCTGACATTATCTCACTGCATGCCGCCTATTGACCAAGGGGTTAGCCAATCGGATGTCAGGGTCAGAGAGTGACATCATTAAATGAGCGACAGTTCACACTCCCTACCAGTAAGTGGCGGTAACGCAACTCATGAATTGTTAGTCAGCTGCCGGTAAAAGCAGCAACAGAAGAAGAAGACAAGGTGAAGTAAGGTGGAAGGAACGGATCATATAATTATTTGCACTGTTGGTAGTACTTTTGTGGTGTGATTGGTAGCAAGTCTGCGCTGTAACTTGAAGGTTGTGAGATCAAGTCCCATTTCAGGTGAATAATGTTTTTTTTTCCCTCCATGTTTAGATAGATAGATAGATAGATAGATAGATAGATAGATAGATAGATAGATAGATAGATAGATAGAGAAGATAGATAGATAGATAGATAGATAGATAGATAGATAGATAGATAGATAGATAGATGCAGACAGACAGACAGACCAGGATTCCCTAGTAAAAGAGGTATTTAATCTCAATGGGACTTTTCCTGGTTAAACAAAGGTTAAATAAATAACTAAAAAGATTCAGATTCCGAAGACTTTGTTGTCAATGTACAGATAGATAGATAGATTTCAGATTTGCAACAAGATTGTGGAGAAAAAAAAAGGAATATTTTTCACATTAAAACAGCCTTGAACTCAGGAGTTTCAGGTTTCAGGGAAAGCTTGCTACCAACTGCACCAAATGAGCACTTCTGCTGATAATACAACTAATGATATGATCCGTTTCTTAATAATAATAATAATAATAATAATAATAATAATGAATTTGATTTATATCACACTCTTTTTCCCATCCAGGAACTCAAAGCGCTCACAGTAGGTCCATTATTCATTCACTTCTCATTCATACTTGGTGATGGTAAGCTATGTATGTAGTCACAGCTGCCCTGGGGCAGACTGACGGAAGCATGGCTGCCATTTCGCACCTACGGCCCCTCCGACCACCACCGGAACATCTTCCATCTGTATTTCTCCTCATCTTCTTCCTCTGTTGCTGTTTTTATTGGCGGTTGGCTAACAATTAATGAGGTGCGTTACCGCCACTAACTGGTGGGGAGTGTTAACTGTTGCTGCTGTCATTTAGAGAAGGTCCCGCCTGCGGCTTGGAGGACGAGGCGGAGTTGGACATTAGGCGGGGTCAGACGTCCGACTCCACCCACATTCCCGTTTAATGCCGTCTATTATAACCCTTCCCCCTATCCCTAAGCCCTAACCCTAACCTCAGAAACTGATCACGCCCATCGGATGTCCAGCGCCGCCTAATATCCGCCTCCTGCAAGCCGCAGGCGGGGGTACTTGGTCATTTACGCCGCACAATCTAGTACGTCGCAGCAGCTTCACTCTTACCCCGCCCACTTGTGGTCAGGGTAAGGGATTGTAATTGAAAAGCTACCAAGCCAAGTTGAATTGAGTTGAGTTGAGCCGACCTGTGCTAATGGAAAAGGCCCATAAGAGTCAGGCCTTCTCATCCAACATCAGTGTGTGATCTCACAAATGCATTTCTGGAAAAATGGTCAAAAATTCCCATAAACCCACTCCTAAATTTTGTTGACAGTCTTCTTAGAAGAGCTGATGCTGTTCTAGCTGCAAAGGGTGGATCAACATCATATCGAACCCTATGGAATAGGATGTCACTTAAACTCATATGTGAGTCAAGGCGAATACTTTTGGCAATATAGTGTATATTTTCTGTGTTTTTTCCCCCACTGTATGCAGAACAATGCTGTTACGCCCCAATTTCTGATTCAGTACAGTTTATGTTTTTGATGGTTTATTGTTTTCCGTTCTGGGTAAATCCCATATCAGTGTTGTTTTTTTGTCATCGATGACAAAATCATTTTGTTGACGCCCCTTTTTTTCATGACGATAACGAGACGATTACAAGCTAAAAATGTCTCTATGATGACTAAAATGAATGAATGAAATTTATTTATAAAGCACTTTTCATACAAAAGTAGCACAAAGTGTTTTATATTAATATCAGCAACATTTCAATAAAATGACAATTGCAATGGAACATAGCCTTTCTTTCCGTTTTCACATATTTGCACAAACCTGTAGGTATGCTTTAATGTGACTGGCAGCAGGGCTTCCATAGTTGCCAGTTATTTTTTTCTTTTTTTAAGATATAGCCTAACTGACTAAAACATTTTTTAATTTCGTCGACTAAAACTATCTGATACAGAAATAACTAAAATGTGACTAAAACTAATAAGCATTTTCATCAGAAAGAATAAACTTAGAGTAAAACTCAGATAGCTGCCAAAAATAACACTGTCCCATATCCTTCCATTAGTTTGTTAAAAGTTTGCCACAAACATTGATCCTTGTTTCTGCCCATCTTTTCATTATCTTCTGCAGTCTATGTCCTATTTCTAAGGCAGAATGATTTCTTGTCTAAAGCTTTGACGGTTTTTTTCTTTCTTCTTGTATGTTTCTGTTTTAAAGTCTCTTTCTTCTGTTACTTTTGTGCTTTCTCTTTTTTTATCTATTGAAAGAATTTACTCAAAAGTTGACACTGACCAACAATCATTTTCGGCCACGTTCACTGCTGAATTGCCTTTTGGAAGGAAGTTTATAATCCTTCCCATTGTTTCAGCTGACAGCTCTCTTGTTTGGCCCATGTTTCCCATCAATCAACCAGATGTAACGGAGGATTTAAGCACTCTCCTTTAACTGCAGACTAGCCTTGTGCAGGTATTTATTAGAAATGCAAATTACAGAAGTTTTTCTTTTCAATCTAAAAAAACAAAAAAACAAAACTTACCTTTTATTTTTTTTTTCAATTATGCTTTCACGAATCTAAAACATTTCACTGTTAGATGAGGTCTTTTTGCACTTCAAGTTTTATTGCTCACCCCTGATTTCATTATTTTCCAGTGGCTTTGCTTTTTGTTATATTCACTGGGATGTTGTTAGCTGACAAATTATTTTGCTGCTCTGTATCTCTCTTTCAGTTGTCATTACAAAAATGAACTAATACCAAGCAAACCATTGACATCAAATGAAAAAGCATTTTGTACCTCATGCATTCAAAATAGATATTGCACAGATAGAGATTGTGACCATGAGGCCTCATGTTTTTCGTTTCTTCTCCTCTCCACGGAATCACAAGAAACTTGGCTTCCCCACTTATCCAGTCTGTGCAGGCAAATGTCTGAAGCTACTATGAACACAAAAGCTGCCAGAACTGTGAGAGATGCCAAGCTATAGTGAGGCAAGCATCAGAGCCTGGAAACTCAATTTAAAGCCCTGGCCTACAGCTGTTTCAAATTGGCTCCCACTGATGCTAATTGCAGCAAACCCTATTTCATAGCAATTCTTTCAAATAATATTTGCTTGGTGATTCTCGTTTATTGGATAATTTATTGTGAAAAGAGAGAGGAGAAAACAAGCAACCATGGTTTGATTGTTGATTGCAACCAACATAACATAGTTACATGGTTTAAGGTTTAAGATGTTTGCAGAGAATCACTTGAAATTTTTTGGCCATCTTTCACAGGCTTGTCTCATGGTATGCACTTCAAGGTGCTTGCACTTGACACATGCTATAGTATGTGACACTTTAAATTGTGTTACATCTGATTATAAAATCTTTCTTTAAAGAATAGTTTATTTTCTTTTTTTAAAAATCTAAACACGAATTTAATTCTGCTGCACCAAAGATTTGATTTGTAATTTTTAATATATTTTCACATTCTGACTGAGCCAATGCAAATTACATCACTTGATAATACCACAGGAAAAGGCCGATCAGAGTAGACTGGAATTGTTTGGGAATAGTGAGGAATCAGTGTTTTGCTTGCAGTAGACAGCAGTCAGAACCCTTTAGGTTCAGAAGAACCTGGCAGCTGAGTCAAGCTACATGCTAGTCAGAAAACATCCTTGAAAAGCGCTCATTTTTCACCAACTACAAAACAACAAATCTCAAAAACTATGTCGCAAGTCACTCCCATATCATGTATTTTCATGGATCATTTTTGCATCAACTAGTTGCTTAAAGGGACTTGAGGCAGGAATTTTAAAAAAACAAAGATTCATGTCCATTTTTTTTATACTGATGGGTGATGAAGCACTAAATACCAAAAATAACGTTTCCACCCATGTTTCTCTCCGTTGCCTTGAACAGGCTGTGTGCTGCAAAATGCGCTGCAATTCAGTATCTGAATTTCCCACGCTGCCCTGCGGACGTGACGTAGAAATGACGCTACATCCGCTGTTTTGATGCAGGAAAAAGACGGTTGCGTTAAATTCAAACACTGTAAGCGATAATTATGGATTCTTCTGCCGTCAGAAAACGTTTCAGATCAACTGAAAGACCATGAAAAAGTGTAACTACGGAGAAAAAGGTGAGTAAACAACATTATAGCTTCAGTTTGTGCACGCTCCCGTGACGGCTTTGCTCAGCAGTTACCTGAAGCGCCAGTCGCAGCAGTCGCAAGTTTCGTTTCCTATTCTTGCCTCAAGTCCCTTTAATTTGTCATTACACTTCCTCTGTGGCAACATAGTGTGGCAGGTACACAAGGAGGGCCCGGGCGAGATTCAATCCCCAGACTCCCAGGTGAGAGTCATGTGTGCTAACCAGTCAGCTAAAAACATACCTCTTTGGCCAAGTAGCCAGGGCACATGATCAATCGGTGGCATAGTGATAGGACCCCACACTGTCACATCTCTCCCCCTCTTTTCACAAGTATGGCCTTGTGCTCTGGCAGGCTGCCACCAATAAGGAATCCATGGACCCTCCCAGAGTGCTGCATGAATCCTTCAAACAATGCCAAAATGTGGCACAGTATGCAAGGAGGCCCTGGGTGGGATTCAATCCCCAGACTCTCGGGTGTAAGTCATGCGTGCTAACCAGTCAGTCAAAGGGGTATTCCTGTGGCCAAGTAGCCAGGGCGCATGATCAATTGGAGGCATAGTGACAGGACCCCACACTGTCACTATAGTCCAGTCCATCTCAATTTTAGGCCAGGTTTGCAATGCCCTATTGCATTTTTCAGTAGCTTTTGACTTGAGCTTAGCAATTAGGAAAACTTTTGTTTTGTCAATGGAAAACATTAACGAGCAGATGCAAATTGAGTTTCATGGCAACTTTGAGCAAAACTTTTACTTTAAGAAAGTGTAACTTAAATTGTCTGCCTCATGAAGATGAACGTAGCAAAATAATCACATTCCTCAGAAAGAGTTAAAGTGAAGGACAGGCTCAGTCCAACTGAATTTTATGGTGCTGGTGAATTTTTCTCAGCAGTGAAACTTTTATGGAGCTGAGCATGAAGATTGTGTCAGCTGTCAAACATGGCTTCAACAGAACGGCAAATGTAACACCTAAGCCTCAGCTCCCGCTAGCTCTGCAATCTTTAATCACATGATGTTTACTGAAGATTGAAGAAGACCTGTTTGGCCATCACAAATTTAGTGTCAGACTCCTGCTTAAAAGCCAATTTATCTCTTTTAAACATAGATTTTCTGAGCTGAAATAACAGATAATCCTGGATTAAGCTTACATCCTCAGGATAGAGACCTCTGAACTGGATGGTGTATTTGTTACAAAAATTCAACTATTGCCATTCATTAATGGGTTTCCAAGCAGGGCACAGTCACTACAGAGGGAGCGCAGGGACATATGCGCCAATGTTTTAGAAGTAGGTTAACGATAACAGCCGAGTAGATAGCTTGTTAGTTAACAGCTGACAAACCACGTTTCTAAAAGCTTTAATCCACTCACCTCCAACTCTTTCCGCGGTGTAAAAAGTCCACACTGCAAACATCAGCCTCTGCAAGACTTAATCCTTATCAGTTTTTTTGTTTTTTTGGCGCAGCAGCAGTTAGCAGTCTGTTAGCTATATTTGTTTACAGTGAGCAGCACACAGAGTGGGTCACATCGGAACCAGGTGGGGACGGTGAGAGGGGAGGGACAGACACGAGACATGAAGGCATCGTTTTGCTCTTTCTATACATTGCAAATGACCAATTCCTGCTTTTCGGTGCGGATGGCACGGGTTAGTCAGAGTTTTTCTGTCCTCCAGCTCTCAGGTCTGACTTTTTTCCTTCCTTTTTATGAATACATGATATATTGACTACTGTCAAGATGGAAGAACCATTTCACCCAGTATGACAAAAAGTGTTTCTGAGCAGGATTACCAAGTCTGGCTTTAATGTCACCCATTTCTGCTGGTTAAATTTAGTTGAACATTTTTATAACAAGTTCAGTTACCTCAGAATCACTGATTACCCACTGATTTATAGTTTCCATTTGGCAGAATTAAACAATGTGAATTTATGCTTGAGTTCTCGTGCTGGCCTTGTGAAGAGGAAAAGGAGACTTACTGTATTTCAGAGCTCTTCCATCTATCTCCTAACTATAGAGCCCAAGGTTGTTTAATTTGGCCTTAAGTTGTAAAGCTGTTACTGACTGAATTTGAGGATATTTCAGGTGAAAGTTTTGAAAATAGCTTTAGGGCTTGCAGTGTTAAACCTTGTTGCACTATCCCAACCTTAAAGCCTATTTTGCTACATTTAAGGCTGTAACTACAGTATGCTGATGGTGTGTTAGGCTCTGACTATGTCCAAATTGCAATTGACCTTCAACTCAATGATGTGACTTAATGCCTCCCAGTATTCATACTTACTGAGTACCAAAGCTACTGTTGCTGCTCTGATAGCATGTTTTGCATGCATGCCCTGTGTGCAGACATGACTTTGGATAACCAAGCCATTAGCATATTCCAGAGTTTGCCCTACAGCTTTCAGTTTGTCCAAGCTACCGCTGGGCAGCTTCACATCCTGTTACTAGCTGTCTTTCTCTCTCGCTCTGTCCACCTTTCATATGTGTAACAGGTGGTATTAGATGCTTGATTATGGACAACAGCAGTCAAGTGGGAAACCATCTGTTTCACAGCTTGCTGGTGGGCTGCTTAACCTGACTGTCTTGTCTCTTAGAACTCATCTCCCTCAACAGAGCTTTTCTCAAAGGAGACGTTTAAAACTTGAAAATAGAAGTAAGTGGTTTGATAATGTGCAAATGCACAGAAGAATAAGCACCACAAATATAATGGGGTTTCGGTTGGTTTAGAGCACTCTTGATTTTGATAAGGAATTGCACCACTCTTCCCAATAGACATCATGAATATAAATGTGGATGTCCCTTTAAATGCCAGGTCCTTTTTTCCCTGACATGCAAGCATGCGTCATGAATTTCATTATCTATCCAAGCCTGCAAAGGTTCAAAGATTCAATGTTCATGTCTTTGTGAAGTCCATAATTTTTCTTTGAGTGCCCGCACAGCATGTCCCAGAACAGCAAAACTTATCATGTTTCCTGCGGTGTAATATTCATAAAGGAAATGCTGAAGTTTGAAACTGGTGCTTAGTTGCACATATCTTCAGCTCCAATGCTCCACACCTGAATCCAAACAATGCTGCAAACTATTCAAAAGGTGGCTTTTGTCACAATGCCAGCAAGGAAAATAGCCCTTGAACACCATCAGCATTAACAGAAGTGAAACTTGCAACAAGGGGGGAAAAAAAGGAGATAATTGCATTGTTTCATCTAAAGAAATGGAAAATTGTCAATTAAAGTCTGTAACGGCACTGTGTGTACATGTCATATCACAGCTTTAACACTCACGCTACAGCAGAAAATCTGTGAATGTGTCCCCTCTGGCAGCAAAGGAAAATAAATAAATAAATGAATAAATAAATAAATGATCATTTGTTTGGAAATGTTCAGTCTTTTCTCACAGGAGGAAACAGAGCTGGAGTGAGTCTGGAACTTTGACTTCTTTTCCAGAGGGCGATGAATGTCATTAAAAAATCATACAACCTTGTAATAACACAATTATACTCACAAATCTGTTCTTACCATTGTTTTCTCCTTTGTTCCAGTTCTATATTTTTTTTATTTATTTTTGCTTGTGTAATTGGTGTCTGTACCCAGAGGCTTATTAGCTTTCCTTTTTAGACATATCAATCTGGAAATAAGGGGAAAGTCCTGCAGGAGGAATGTCTCTAGCCAGGCACAAAAAAGCATATTAGCTGAAAAAGTTGGGATGTGACATTAGAGCATGATAGTGACACTTTAAAATTTCAATAAGAGCTGTAGATCCCAATACTGCCAAACATTTTTCACTTTCCTCTAGTTAAACACATTAAAGAAACACCCAGTAAAAGACTGTGAGGCCAGTGAAACTGGCTGGTCTTCTAGGATGGATGTCAGGCTTTGCATAAACCACCATGCAGTATGTTAGTAAGTAATAAGCCTTAAAGTGCTGGTGACATGATCTTAACTTCAAGTAATTTTGCAATGCAACAATACAACAAAATTAAATAAGTATTTCTGTGCAGTTAGAAGTCAGTCAGACTTGGTATTTATGTAAATATCTGATGTTTAAGAGGCCCAGCTCACTAGCCGTTAGCAATTAGCCTTTCCATGACACAATGTCACGGGTAGAAGCAGTTGCTCGGCTCATTGATTTACATGCATAATCAAAGCGGTGAAAAACATAAAAGATGGCTCCAGAACGGCTAGATTGGAGCTGGTTTGTGTGGTGGGATCATCAGCCAGTGTAGAAGAGTGTGATGATGCTGAGGAATAGGGGGGCATCAGACCTTACAGGTTAGAACCCGACTGGATTAGATTTATATCACGCTTTTTTAGGCACTCAAAGCGCTCACAGTAGATCCATTATTCATTCACTCCTCATTCATGCTTGGTGATGGGAAGCTACGTAGGCTATGTAGCCACAGGTGCCCTGGGGCAGACTGATGGACTTTAGAACTGTGAGTCAGCTCCAAGACCTTCTCACAGAGCTGGTCCACTCGGTTCAACTCCAGCATGCAAGACCCACACCAAGCAGACTCAGAACTGTAAGGAGTGGACCCTGTGTAGCACCAAGCTGACTCACAACTGTTAAAGAGCTGCTTAGACCTGCACCGAGCAGGCCAAGACCAGCACGGTTCTGGCAGAGGGCAGAAGGCAGAGTCAGGAGTGACAGTGGCAGCCATGGCTAACAATTAGCTCTTGGCTAACCGCTAGAATGCAGCTAACTTGTGGCAAATAATTAGCCCTTAAAAACTAGAAGATAACAACTTACATGATTCCAGTCAATTTTTAAATAGTTCCCGTTTAAAAAGATGATGGAGGGAAGGATGCATCTTTGGAAGCAGCCAGAAAGTCCTGTGATGTCTGAGAAGTCCCCTGAAGACTAGAGGAGTAGCTGTCTCTGTTCACAGCTGGACATCACAGCTTTGTGATGCAAACACTGATGAATGAAGAATAATCCAGCAGACGTGACAACAGTCCTATGTATTAAAAGTCTCATCATGTCCAGTAAGCAGTGTCTGCAGATGGGAATTTTACTGGCAGAGACTGCAGGAGGCTCCTACAGCTAGACACCTTTTCTAATGTATTTAAGATCCGTAGGAAACATAAATAAACTAAAGCCGTCCTTATGAGCTTTTAAACATTAACTGGCAATACAACAGAAGGCTAAACCACTACTGTCCGTCTGTAAAACTGAATAAGTAGCTCAAAAACCGCAATAAACCCATTAAAATCCATATTGACAGCAGTGTAGAGCTCATTCTCTTAACGTCCCATCCGGTTTTGGCGAACAGCGCCACAGTCTGGTCAGATGTGCTGAAATGCAGCAATGTTTCCCTAATACCTTATTTATGCAGGTGTGCCTGTTACTGTTACATAGATCATCAGGAAGAATGTTTTTTGTCAATAAAACATGGAGAAAAATGACAAAACCATGTCATCAGCACTTTAAGTGGACTTTCTGTCTCCTGAAATGGAATTTTAGTTTAGCTGTTCTGTGTGGTAGCATGAGAGCATTGAAACCCTTTGTGTTGTGCAAATACTGTACTTCTGAAAGTCCCTGCTTCTTTTTATCCACAAGCTGCTCTGTGCATTGCTGACACTGGTTAAGTAGTTGTGTGCTTACTGTACTCTGTGTGCCAACATCTAAGACTTGACTACAAGCTGATAAGATGAGGTGATTTTAATGGAGGGGAAAAGATGGCAAATCTAAGAAGCAAATGACCACAGTGTTTGCTTTTCTTGGAGATGTGGCACAGCTTTGTGACTGGTTGTCAAGAACACTTGTTCCTTTTCTTCTCTTTTGTCTCCCCTTATCAGAACAGTGTTCAGAAAAGCAGCAGCTTAGTTTTTTTAGGCAAAGAGCTGAATCTGAGCATGATTCACCAAAAATGGTCTATGTTTACTTTTAAAAAGATATATGCCCATAAAGATGACTGTGTCCAAATCTAAACCCAGCAACACAGAAAATAATTAGCATGTTTGCTATGTGTGAGAACATCCCCCATCTGCCGGATACTCACTTATAGCTTTTAGAAATGGATCTGACATAATTTCATTGAGTCTCAATAAATTCATCACTTAGCTAATTAATCAATTATAAGATTGGAATTGACATCCGAGTATTCAGCACTGGCCATAAATGCCAGTAGCATCTGAATGAAGCCAGCTCTGCTTGCCACATTTTGATGGGCAACCATCTCACAAGTACTTTGTGACTGCGATGGAGCAATCTGAAAAGGAATTGTGACTCCAACCTAATCTGGGTGTTGGGAGTGTCATAAGCCTCTCTTTATCAGAGTTTCATTTTTTGGACAGTTGCAATGTTCTCCATGCTTCTGTAAGGCTCTTTAGACACTATTTGAGTCAGATGAGAGAACAGGAATAGCCCATTGTGCTGTTAGTTAAGAAATTTTCAGATTTGCCAGCATGAATAAAACCACTCTGTCAGACAGATGGAGTGATTCAAATTAGATAAAAGAATCCAGCTTCCCATGTGAAATGCAGAAAGAGCACTTCCTCTTCCTCTTAAAAGGTCCACTTCCCTCCTCTGACCCCATGAAATAAGCTACACAACATTTCAGTACTTTCTTTTTCTGTTTAACTTTCTGGGCACCGCTTATCAATGTGTATTGTTTGTGTCACTTTGCATGTACGTTCATATGCAAATGCAACAAAGAAGGTGGCAACTTCTCTGTTAATGAACCATTCTGTGAAATCTATTGGAAAAAAGAGAATCATATTTTTTATTTGTATTCATGTACAGTATGAACTACAATCTCAAGTATCAATAATTGAACATCATCCTCAGGGAAATTAAGCTGGACTCCGTACAAGCACTTTCTTTTTTTTTTCTTGTTTTTGTTTTGCTTTTTTGTATTTTTTTTTTAACAATTGGAGCACATGTAAAATTATGATCTGAAGTTGTTTTTTTTGTTGTTTTTTTTTAACATTATGTTTTTCAAAATATTTTTTTTTCCATTTTTTTGTAGAAATTCAACCATGTGATGATTGTTCTCTCCAAAAATGAGAGAGAATTTCCCCACATACAGTAACCCTCCCCATACATGGACAGTTGGCAGAATAACACACAAGAATTGATCACCTTGGCTAAGGGTTTTGCACATAAATCAAGCTCAGTCTGCTGGTATTCCAAGTCCAACATTCTGTGTGTCAGTCTTCAGTCAGTTCCTTTCCAGTGCTCAAATATATCCCCCACATAAGCCATCCTGCTAAAGCAAATACCAATACACAGATATCCCATTCATTCTGAATAACTCACAACCCCCAAATATATATATATATTTATAAAAAGTTTGAACTTTTTTTTTTTTTTTTAACTGTAGCCGGCATCAACATTGACTCATCAGGCCACCGAAAGCAATAAAAATGAACAGAGCATCGAAAGAAAGAAAACCATGAAAAGGGAAAGAATGGTTTACTCACTGGCATCAACATGACAAACTGCTCTCATCCACTATGATGCTGTTTTCTTCTTGCTCATCTGTCCTTAGCAAACATTACAGGTCTTTAAATAAATGTTGTTACTTCCCTTTTATTATTCACCATTTCATTTTTTGCAGAAAACATGAGAATAAATGAATGAAGAAATGCTGGAAGTTTGTTTTTGTTATTCTCATCTTTGTCGGGATGAGAGTCAGGGAGGCTGACAGAGCTGTTGGAAAACCAAGTTGTCCAATTTTTCACATTACGAGATGATTAATTTCAAACAACTCAGACTGAACACTGCTTGTCAAAGTGACATCATGTGTGGGTCAACTCTCATCCCAACCCTTACAAAAATACACATTCCATTAAGCTGGTTTTGTTGATAATCAGTCCCATTTGTGAACTCGCCAGTGGGAAATTAAAATATGCTTGTTGCGCAGAGACCAAAGTGAAAGGCATATCTACCTCTTCTTACTTTCTGCACAAGGTCACTGTTTCCATGGCGACAGGCTGATGGCTAGTTTTCCCTCCTTATTTCTTATCTATTTTTCGACTTCTCTCTCCTCATATCTGCAAAATCTCTGTTTGAAGACCCCTCATGACCGTTGTGGGTCTGCCCCCCCCCTTCCCACCATTGCCTTCTCCCTAACCAGTATTCTTCTTTTTTCATTCCTGCCTCCCACTTCCTTAAGCCCTCCTCTTTGAAAGACTAAATGAAAAAAAGCAGTGCATAAACAGACAGGAGGAGAGACAATGTTTTGATGCTCTATAAATGATGCAACATCAAAGTGTCTGTGTGTTTTTGCTCCAACAAAAATGAGACTGAGCAGGGGTCGCTTCAATATCAAAGGCCTCTACCCCCTGTTAGATGTTAGGCACAAAGTCTCATGCTGTTTTCTTATCAGCTTTTCTCTGTTAGAGTGGAAATGAACTGCTGATACAGATTAATGAGCTATAACCCATCATCCCTTATTTTGTTGCAGGTTCCTAACTGCATCACTGACTATGTTAGCCCCATCTGCGTTTGTCTGACAGGGTCACACTACATTACAAAGCAGCCTCATTTGCCTTTTTTATCTGTACTAACAGATGGACTATCAGCGCCTGAGCTTGTGTGACCCTGGGGTGACGGTAAGGTAGTGCGACACCGAGTGGACGTAGATCATTACCGGGTTAACAGGGAGGCTGCAGACCACAGCCTTATGCTACCCTTCATTTTCCTAAGCAATATTCCTCTGTCGCTTGGCACACGCTGGTGGATAAAGCGAGACAAATGAGACATGGCGAAGGGTAAGGAACGTGCCTGAGCTCATGACAGAGAGACAATCAAGGAGGCGAGAAAATATGGAGGAAAAAAAGAGTAAAGAGAAAGCAAGCAAAGTCTTAGGAAAAGGGAGAATTCAGACTTGGAAGAAAGGGGGATTAGAAGGAAAAAGGTTAAGTGTAAAGGGTGTAGAGAAATGTGAGGGAGAGTGGGACCAAGACCTTAATCTTAATTAAAATGAAGGATGTATGACTGTTGTTTGTGAGCCACGGGGGAAAATGCACATTTAGTCATTTGGTAGCTTTGCTCTGCAGGCATGCTGGTTTCACTGTGATATAATCCAGAGCTGTGTCATTATAAGATCTAATCTTCGGGTGAATGACAGCTTGAATGCAATGGTGAGGAAAATACCCCCCTTCCCATTTTCCTTTTCTTTCTTTTTTTTTTTTTTTAGAAAAAAAAAAGGTAATTCTTTGATGTTTAGTAGACTTTTCATTACTGGACTATACGCTGACTTACTTGCAAGTGAGTAAGCAATGTGTTGAGAAAAAAGCCATATAATAATTTAATGGTAGGCCAGAACCTACAGTAGCTTTATAAGCTGTATTTCATACCTTTAATATTCACATTTTGATAAACCATTCTTTCCCTTGTGCAGTGTTACACACAGAGAGAAATAAAATGAGCTAAAAAGCTATCACAAATTGTTTTTCTTCATTTAGCCACTAGACATATTTTTAATAAATAATCTTTGTTTTTGTAAAGACACTTTTTTTAAAGTATCACTTTGTCCCTTTGCCAAATGCTGATTAAGTGCCATGATCGACATCAACTGTCATTTTATTTGTTTAACCTTCCTGTTGTTGGTCCGTTGTATTCCAAGTGTGACACAAGTAATACTGGATATGTAGTCAAATTGAGAATCAGATTTGGGTCTCTTGTACATTGTCTTTTGAGCAGGCTTGAATCAGTAAAGGTTCCTGTGTGGCTGAGCTGTGTATGGTACTGAGCATAGGAGGATGGTGGTAAGTGCTCTTGTACGTGTTGTAGTGGTTGTAGTGCTCCAGAGGGGGCAACGATAGGTGTCTCTCCATAGCAGCAACACCTGCAAGCTCTTCTTCAACAGTAATAACCTCCATGGAGGAGGCAGGGCCATCAGGGTCCTGTTGGTTATGCTGCTTCCTCATCTTGTAGAAAATAACCAGCAGGACAGCAGCCATAAGTGTAATGGCCACGAAACAGCCAATGATAATCTTGGTGGTTTTCATCACCTCATCCAGGCTATTGGGTGCTCCGTCTCCATCCGGATCCAGAACTGGAATCGTATAAGTCCGCTCTGTGGTCCTTGTTGAAATAGGAGTACCTTTTGTGGTTGAGGAGGACACCCAGCCAAATGGGGGAAGTGGTGTTTGGCTATCATCCCCAGGGGTCTCAATGGTCTCCACGGTGACTGTGGTAAAATAGGTCACCCCGCTGTTTTCCACAGAAGTGACATTAAGCACAGCAGAAGCAGAAATATTGCCTGCTGTGTTGCTAACCATACAGGTGTAAGTCCCAGTGTCCTGCATTGTGACGCTAGTAAAGTTCAGTGTTCCATCATTGAGTACAGACAGTCGCACCTTATAAGCTCCATGTGTCACTAAAGAGCCATTTGGTGTAAGCCAACTGATGGAGGTCAGTGAGCTTGTACGACATTTAAGCTCAGCACCCATGCCTTCTGTCACATTCAAGTCAGTGGGTGGCTCTACAATAACAGGAACATCACACTGGAAGTAGCTGTGGTCCAGTTCTCCGATGTAGCGACCTTTATAGACAGAGGGAGTATGGCAACGTGCACAGCAGCTGGTATTGGCAGGTACTGTTTCTTTAAGCCACCAGCTAAGCCACAGAATGTCACAATTGCAGTTCCAGGGGTTATGATGGAGATGAACTCTTTCCAGACGATGCAGCGGTGTGAAGAGATCGTGGGGTAGAAAAGTCAGATTGTTGTGAGCCAGATTGAGCTCCACCAGTGACTGAAGATCATCAAAGGAATTTCTCTCAATAGTTTGGATCTGAGCGTGCATCATCCACAGCTTCTGAAGGTTGACTAACCCTGTAAATGAGCTAGGCTTGATAACAGAGAGCTGGTTGCCTGACATTTCCAGTTCTTCAAGCCTAACCAAAGGTAAAATGTTGGGGATCTCCTTTAGGTTGCACATTCCTAGGTTCAGGTAGCGCAGGTTGCTCAAGTCCTTAAAAGCGCCGTCAGAAATGTAGGAGAGACGTTTCAGCTCACCTAGATCTAGCCTTCGAAGAGAGGGAACGCGGTTGAAGGCATAGGATGGTATACTTTCAATGGGGTTGTTCCGTAGCCACAATTCCTTTAACTTGGACAAGTACTCAAATGCTCCATTGGGGATTGTCGTAAGTCGATTATCAAAGAGCTCCAAGGTGTTGAGACTGGCCAATCCATTGAAGGCACCAATTTCAATGGTGCGAATGTGATTCTTGCTCAGTTGCAGGATCTCCAGATGGCGCAGATGTTTGAAACTGTCCACCTTGATGACCTGAATGAGATTATCCTGCAGGTTCAGGTAACGGGTGTTGGTAGAAATGCCATCGGGGACATCCCGTAGACCTCGACGGGTGCATATGACTTTGCTGAATTGGTTACTGCATGAGCAGACGGAAGGACAGGTCTGAGCACGAACTAGCCCAGCCACCACCAGGATTTGAAGGGCCAAGAGCAGCACAAAGAGGGGGTTGGATAGCGCCCCCTTCAGCCTACGACCTCTCATTGTCTGGCGCTGGAGGGAGGAGATCATTGTGTTCAGCATTCATAGTTCATCTGGTGTTTGTGTTCTCTGTAAAAAGACACAAAAACAAAGGTGAGAAGATTTAGTAATCACAAAATAATTGAAAATGGGACAATTATAAGATTTATAAATCTTTTTTGAAGTTTATGCATTCATAATGAGAAAAAAAAACCATCTGCTTTCAGTCCCTCTGTGGAATTGAATCTATGCAGTATGTTTTATTTTTTGTATGGATTTAAAATATTAGGGATTTCAGCTCTAAAAACACAGTGATTGGATGCACATTTATTGAACACTGAATATGTATCTGAGCTGCAGAGCAGGAATAGTGCTCATAGAAAAATCAGAGAGCAAGATGTCCTGAGTGCATAGGTTAATTGTCAATATTACCCGTTTCTGTACTATAACAAGCTTTTTGTTTCCTTTCTGACTCTGAATTGTCCCCAATTTCCAAACGCTGGTGATCCACACGAGAGACCCAAACTAAAAAAGAAAACAAATTTAGCCTGTGTCTCCCATTGGAGCTCAACCTGTGAATTAATTTCTTTTAAGCCCCTTACTCATAGGAATCATAAGCCTGGAATTATTGAATACAGAAAAGCTTCATCATGAAGCATTGAAAATAAATGGTGCAATCGGCTGGAGTTGTGAAGTCATTTGCTTTGGTAAACTCGCAGAAGCAAAATGTGGACAGACAACTAGTCAATGCAAAGTTTCTCCAGGCTGAAAATGGCACACACTAAAAAAGTTAAAAAAAAAAAAAAAGTCAAACAAAACACAGTACATGAGAAGTTGTTCACTTTCATTTTCTCTATAAAATTATTCTCTGGTCTGCATATTACTTATAAAATATTGTCTGAGATTGTCTGAAAATCAGCTTTTTTTTTTTCGCTCACTCCTGATAAGTGTTTAAAAAAAAAAAACCTGAGCAGATGGCTGTCTATTATTTTCATGGTGATGCATTTTTTTTTAAAGAAAATGCATGACAAATACACATCTTATAGGTGTGAAAAGGTCTTGCATAGCTGTAACATACAGTAAGTGTAAGCCACTAACAGACTGGTATAAACTTAAATCATATTGAATTAACAGTATTCAGCCAACATGTGTAGGAATATGCCTGAGTATGCTGATGATAAAAATAGATTGAGCACAGAATACACGTACAGCACAGCCTGTACCTCCCACTTCCACTCTGCAGTGTTGACGTGTTGCTATCACCCCACATTTTTTTCTGCCTTTAAAGATGGCAACCTACAAATAAATCAATGCATGCAGTATAAAAAACATATATGTGCTAAAAGCATAAAATGTGACAGTGTTGTATCAAGCTGTGCTGCTAAGTGATTCAAACACCATTCATCAGCGCAGTTTATGTCTTTGCAGAGAGCAAAGCACTCTGGTCTATCACAAAAAAAACATTAACCTTGCATAGTGGGTCTTCAGATTTAAATATCCTCCTTGTCTGTTTTTGGCTCCTCCAGCTAAATTTATCTGTTAATCATCTCATTCTGTCAACCTGCACGCAAGGACAAACAAGTGTATTATGACAGGTGTTTTTTAAACTGTAAAAATTGTTAACTGAGGTGGAAATGCTCTCCGGTGAGGATGAATGGCTGACTTAATCAGAAGAAATGAGTCTACATGTGGCTTGGTTTTGCACCAGCCAGGCTGCCACGATAGCTGTGATGGAGCGAAGCTGCAGAGAGACGAGCCTCTGCAGGAGAATCAGATCGAATAAGGCCTCCCACTGGCTGGAGCTCATTTTGTCTGGCTGGAATTACAACAACCCCACACTGCCACCAAAGAGAGGAAAATGTCAGACATGGCAAACATACTGATAGTGATTATCTCCTGTCAATAAAACATATCAGTTTGCATTTCCACCCGAATGCTTAAACAGACGAGTGTGTTGATCTAACACTCCTAGAGTAATTCAGGCTTTGGACTCATGCCTCCTTTATAATGCATTCCCTGTGATTGTAACTGCTCCTTATGCCTCATCACATAAAGAAATGGCATATATATTGCATTAGGAAAAAAAAACCCTCCTCCTTTGTTGGTGCAACATGGCATGGATTAATTTCATCCATCCATACTCAACATGTATTTAGAGTCGCTGAAGGCAATAGCTGCTTACATCTAAAATCCTGCCAGCAACATAAAAACACACCCACCCTCACTTTCCAGCTACTGCACTAGCAGCCACTGGCTTTATGTCTGACAGAGCTGGGATTTGCCAAATTCATTTGTTATAATGAGTTTGCTGGAAAAGTGCAAAGGGAAACATATGTTTCAATCAAGGTGCACAAAGAGTCTAAGATAAGGCTATTTTCAGAGCATTTAAATGACAATGTCAGCTGATTAGAATCTGCATGGAACACATGAAGGAGCAATGTATCATATCAACTAGCAAGATGTGCTAACTTGGACATTCCTACGCATCACTGAAACAAGCTTGGCAAAAAAGCATACTGCACAAGCGCATTCCTACCGAGAGACTGAGCAGCCGAACAATTTGGCAGAAATAATCTGTTTAGCAGTGTAAATTGTTGAAATAGAGAAGACTGCTTCACACAAATCAAACTCTGGAAGATGAAAGACCTTTGAGAATAAAACAATGAGCAGAAAATGTTGCATTATGGAGTAACTTTCTCTGCGGTTGCAGTTTGATTTTGATATTTGTCTGAGCTTGTTGGCATATTTAGCATCCCCCTTTGGGGTTCTAATAGGGAATTTGGATTCTTTTTATATACAACAGAATTACTCGAGCCCAAAAATGAACATCTCAATTTGCATTTGCAGAATCTGACAAAAAAGTTTCATATTTAGGAAGCGTTAATGATTATTTTTGTCACAGTTAACAGATGTCAGTAGCATTCAGAAGCATTTATCCTTTTTACCCATTATATTAATATACTGGTAATATTTCTACACCCAAAGCCACTTAGCTGTGTAACTTTTTGGAGAAAAATAAAGTATTTATGCGAAGTAAATGAGGTTGAGTTGTTGATTAGACAGATGCTGATCATTTGCAGTTAATCATCTAAGTGTGAAATTGATAGAGTAAGTTAAGTAGGAAGTGATCTGAAATCTGGAGAGACTCATAATGGTGTAGAAACATGCCTTTGGCCACTAAGAGAGCTGTGTGATGAGCTAAATCGCATCTTGCTTATTCATTCATCACATTACTGATTCATTACATTTGCATGCGTTTGTTGCATGTCTTCTTTTTAACCTCATTTGTGCTGATGTTGTAACCTCACAGGCCATCTGGGTCCTTCAAGACCTGACTGTAGACAACGTGCCTCAATGATGCAGATAGATGACAAGTCTATTGTATACGTGTGTAAAATTATCATAAATCTCCACTGCTGATGAATGTATTCGCTTATGCATTGAATATAGACCAGAACGTTACAACACATGATCACATATTTAAGAGGGAGGAGGATAATTCACACCAATTTCTTTTAGGAAAAGACCTAGAGGTGCATACTGTACAGTATGCAACTCTCAGCATAAAGCCTCATGAAAATGTAAATAAATTCTTTATATGTATATAAATTCTTTCTTTTTTTTTATCTTTTCAAACCTTATGCAGACTTGACTGAAAAAGCATCACCCATTAAATTCAGCTGGAGCTAAATGAAGATGGAAGAATCTTCTGATTATTTTCTTTATTCATTCAAACAGTCAAATATTATCTGTTGCCAGCTTTTCAAAAGTCTCATGATGGTGAACAAAGATATTTTTTTGGACTTCTGATAATCACAATTTATAATGGACTTCATTTTCTGACATTTCAATCATCTGCTGAATTATCAAAAAGCAACTGTCAGTTTCATATGTTTTGAAATGAACAGAAAGAAACCTAAAAATAAAACAGTCCTCTGCAGATCAGATGCCAACCAACTGCATTTCATGTCTTTATCACAGTGAATTTTTATCATTTTGAGATGTACAATGTAGAGGAGAACAGAAAGACTATTCAAATACATTTCAAAGATTATTAGTATTTCAAATAAAATACAGTAATACCGAGCTGATAAGAAAAGGAAAAAGGAAGCCGAGTAAGCTTTATTTCAGTTTTAATACTGTGTTTTGGGTCCCTCTTGTTTGTATTAGGCAAGACTTTTAAACCCACCACTGTAAACATTTCTATCTAGCAGCGGTTTTAGCCCATGTATGCATGCTTGTGAGCAGTCCCAGAGGGCATGGGGGCATGGCAGCCATAAAATCTGGCACAGAGGACCATCATAACTAGCTGCCATCACTGACACACACTGGAAATGCTTCACTCTCCATCTGAAAAAAGGCAATTCTTCTCTTCCATCTTGGCCTCAGTACTGAATGCTGCTGTAGGGGAAATAAATCTACAGGAGGCTGCTGACTTATCAGCAATACTCTTTATTCTTTAAACAGGAGTGAAAATGATGGCCCTTATATTGATAAAACAGGTCACAGAAAAGCAAAAAAAAAATAAGTGGGTTTTCTTGGGAATTTTTCTTTCTCTTTGGATTGCGTTGACTATCACTCCTGGCAGCCATTTTTAAACTGAATAAGCCTGGAACAAGTGTAAGGCTGTCCGGACTACTGGCCAGCTGTCGCATGCATGGTTTAGTGTCATGTTTATAGTGGTTGCGTATAATCACATCTGTCGTTTTCTCTGTCCGTTTAAGCTTGACATCATTTTTATCTGCGTTTTTCTCTATTGTGTGACTTGCTTGGGTCAGATGTTGAAGCAGTAATGTCAGGGGAAAAAAATCACAATAAATATAATCAACAACTGCTATGAGAGGAGTGTTTTGCCTTTTCTTTGTCCCATCTGTAAGAAGAATTACAGGCCGTTGCTGCAATCCCCTGAAATCTAGATCACAAAGGAAAAAAAAAGAAAAAAAAAAGAAAAGAATGATGCAAACAAGATTTTGGCGTTCCCTTTGTAGAAATCATGTGTAATGTAAAGTTACTTAACTGAGTGGAATGCCCTGAAAGTAATAGAGAGATTAAATCAAAAATCTGTTCTGTGCATGTGACAGCAGCCACAATACATTTCCATGTCAGGGGGATGAAAGTGAGCATCCTGACAAAACCACACAGTACAACTGTCTGAGGAGAAAAAGGAAAAGGATAATGATAATTTGTCGTAGATACAAGGTTTCGTCATCCTGATTGCACAGGAGATACAACCTCTGACACATTCTGCAACATCTTGTTGAGAGACAATTTCAGGTTACTGAAATTGTAAAATAAAAAACATAATAAAGTGGGCAATGCTGTTTTTCCTCTCATTTGGGTGAAGATGAAATGCTGCATGAATGAATGGTTGCCAGGGATGATAGTGAAAAGGTGGAGAGGCTTTATATAATCATGGAGAGAAGGATACTATGAGGACTGCAGGGACAATACAGACTTATTAAAGCTGAATGCTTTCACATACGCTTCATTGATTTGTTCTTATCTTAAAGCTGCCTTGATTTATTTCAGCCTTAAAGGGGAAGAAAGAAATCCCCATGTTCATTGTAAATATACAGGCAAGGCAATAAAAAAACAAAACAAAACAACAGCAACTAAAATAACCCAGGAACCCAAAGTGTTACTGACATTCAGCATCTCAAGCTAATTCCTTTTGGATTACACACATTACAATCAATTTATTTATTGTTGGAATTGATCTATAATGACGGTAAGCTTTAGGGTGAGGATATTGCACAGCACAGCCCAAATAGTTGCAAGGAGAAGAAATATAGCATATCTAAGTTTTACACCCAGTTATCATGTGTACTAAGAGACGTGCAGAATATACAGTGTATCCCTGCTAGTTAATCATCGTCCAAAAACAGATCTTGGATGAGTTATTTCCTCAGAAAAAAAAAGGAAGAAAGAAACAGGAATAGGCAATCAAACTTCCCTCATCATTATGATGTGGTAGAGATGACCCTCTGCTCTGAGCTTCACCTCCCTGGTCCCCTCAGGGCTAGCAGAGGTTAAGCAAAGATAGCTCTTCCAGATGGCAGTTATTTTTTGAAAATCATCCTGTATTTAGATGGCCGGGCTCATTTTCTCCAGTCTTTGATGAAAGAAATTCAATTAAAAGAAGGGCAGAACTGAGAGCAATCAAACTGGAATTGTGGTCAGACAGACAGTCATTGTGAGGACCACAACCTACTGCATGGGCACTTTTCAATTTACCGTCAGGCAGGATGAAGACATGGCAAAATACCCTTTTTTCAGTCATTTTCTTGTTTCTGATAAGAAATGCAATACAATTATCAGCCAAAAAGCCACTTTGCCCTCTGGACCAATGATTGTTAGGTATGAGGCCCGGGCTACAGGAACCCCATTATCACATTACAATTTTTCTTGGTGAAATATGAGATTGCTATGATATAAGTTCGTAATTTAGCAGAACAGAGAAACTAAAGAAAGATTCTCTAAAAAATAGTTTAATAGATCTCAGTTTCCATGAGACCCACTAGTTAAAGTTTTATCAATCAGTTAGAATGGTTTCAAAGCATTAAATCATTTATAACAATATAAGATGACAACTGATTGTAAACAATGTCAAACTTAAAGCCATGCTGCTGATTAACTTGTACCTCTCCAAAGTGCCAAGCTGAGATCCAGTCAGGACAAATGTGTGAGTTAAAAAGCCAATACACTACTTTTCTTATTTACAAGCAAATAACTGACCGTGTGCTAGTATGTTTATTTACTCAAATGTTCCAAAAAACAGTTTTTCCCTCAATCTTTACATTTCTGCAGAGCTTTCTTACATTGTTTATACTGTACGCTCTTATGAAAGGGCCCTCTGAGTTGCAGACAGCTGTTTATTCTGAACCAACACAAATCAAGGTAGCCACTTTTCAAGCATTATGTAAACATGTTTCATGGGCATATCTGTCAGTTTCTGAAGAAAAAGTGTGCATTTAAGTGTTTCAGGAAGCTCAGAGAGAGACGAAAAAAAGCAACCTCTTTTGTGGACTCTGCAGACCTTTCACATGCACAAAAATACTAGATCATGGTTAGGGCTGCACAATTAATCGTTAAAAATCGTGATCTCAATTCACACATACATGTGATCTAATTTCTATACACAATATTTCTGAAGCATTTTTAACCACGTGCTGCATCACAAATAAAAGTTTCCATTTTCCCCTGATTTTTTTCAAGCGCCCTCAAAAGCAGCACTGCCGTTGCCTCCCCACCCCCTAACCAATGGAAAAGAACTACAACTATGCGTCTGCCAAAGAAGTGCTCCAACAAAGCTCTTTTGCAAACACAAACTACCTTTAGAATAGGTTGTTTTGTTAAAGTTTATTTGTGCAATAAGCGTTTTGTGGGGAAAAAAAATCGTGCCAGAGAATTGTGATCTCAATTTTAAGCAAAAAAAAAATTGTGATACACATTTTTCCCAGAATTGTGCAGCCCTAATAACGGTGTAATATAAGACTTAGGAAAAAAAAAAAAAAAAAAAAAAAAAACAGCAGCATAACATGATTTCTATAAAGAAATGTTATGCATGCTTTCTCTTTCTGCATTTTTTAAAATCACACATCCATTGCATCTTTAATTCCTTGTGCAAAGCAGTATCACTTTGTATGAGTTTCTGTGAGTTATTCCTTGTGCTTTGATTTCGAATGAGAAAAAGAAGGTTGCACTCCACCAATACAGGAAGGAGGGGGAGCAAGAGGGTAAAGAGACACCTTTCAAGTGATAATTCAATTCCTTTTCACGTATTACCTTATGCTGCTTCCATTATGATAATTGCATGGGTTAAATAATCTGCAGGGACCTCCATGTTCAAATGCACTCTGCCAAGGCACTGTCTGGTCTCTGCAAAGGGATTAAGACAGGATGCCCTGGGTGGCAGACAGACTGAATGTGAGGGCGCTCTTAGTATTCGTGTCACTTGTCTTGCCCACCAATCTGCTCCCATGACTGCACTCCTAAAAAGAGATCTGCGGGACTGGCCAACTGTAAGTGGAAGGGCATGGCGGCGGAGTTGAAACTGATTGAACTAATGAAAACATGGCACGGCGCAGTATGTTAGTATGACTCAGCCAGTAGTGGCAATCTTGGTAATTGGCTTCACACACACTGTGCAGACACTGTTACTGTAAAACAATTTGGTTTTGGTGAACAGAAAACTGGAAACACATCCCAACCTCATGTGGAGTATAAGGGCTATACAGCAGTCTCGCACCCTTTCACACAGAGATCAGCCTACACTGCTGCAAACAAGATGGCCTAATTGTTCTATTTCTTGCCTTTGCTTGTCTATACTGACAGAATAAAAGTGTTCCGGCTGCATATCTGTGTGGTGACTATGAGAGAACATGAACCAAGCAGCACTGGCTGAATAATAAGCTGCACTAACCCCATAATTTGCCTTTCTACAGAAGTTAGATACACAGTATTTTATCAGCACTTCAAGTTTGCATGTAAAAGGATTCAGAATGAACTTCTTACACTAATTTTACTTGAACGTTAAATTATTGAATATTCACTTAAAAGTTTCCACATCTTAATGATGACCTCGTCATGGTTTGATCTTCACCAGTAAAACGACTCTTTGCAAATGTGTAAATAACATAGTGAACATGGCTTATTTCAGGTTCATAAAGTCTGGAAAACTGGAATTACGTTTTAATGGCTGCAGATTTGGTTTTTAATGCCTGGAAGTAAAAACTACTTGAGTTTGCATTTGCCATAATCTTTAAGATTTCTGCCTTACTGTGGCAGATGACTGGTGTAACGGCGATATATGGTAATGGCTCTAAAAGGCCAAACTGCTGGGGATCATTGTTAGCATTGAGGAAGAAAACAGTGCAGCAGTAAAAATGACACAATAACAATGTAGCTTCAATGGCCAGACTTGGCAGGTTGCCACTTCCTCCAAAATGCACGGGGCTTGAAGGGATTAGTTCACTGAAGTGTCCTCTGTTCAGTCACAGCCATTTGCCAATGAATTCTGTCCATTCTTGTTTGCAAATTGACTGAAAAGTGAAAGTTGCAGGCAGTTCTTTCTGGAGCTTTTGTGTTCACACTGGCAGTGACAGGATAAGGACGACAAATGACACCATATGTGGTAATTTTGTTGTTGCCCACCAATGTGCTACTGTCCTTCATTGGAAAGCCTCTTTTTGGATTCTGCCCTGTTTATTGTTATGTGAGAAGTCATTCACACATCTAATAAGTGCAATGGTGACACCGTTATGTGGTTGCATATCACTATGCTGAAACAAAATGAATATGAGGACTGGTGTTTCATGAATTTCCACAAGGGGGAAATTCATGAAACACAGATTTAGAACATGTGTAAATAGGAATAATGTTTAGGTTCCTTATGGTCCATAATTATGGTCTGTAATGATAAACACTGGTAAGGCTTTGGGTAGTTTCTCACTTATAACTAAACAACAATAAAATAAAAATAAATAAATCAGTGAAATTTTCTACCGTTGCAGCATGAGCCGTCTTTTTTTCCTTCTTTTTTTCTAACTCATCAAAGACATAAAGTGCATGAATCCCCCAGGTTGTGTGCAGCATTAACAGTCTCTCTTCTCTCTTGTTGGTGTGAGCAGACAGAAACTTGCCTGATGGCTGAAAGAGGTAAACACTCCGAACTTTTCCTCACATTACGTAGACAAAATGTGTCTGTTTCTGAATTATTGCACCACATAAACTGTAGATGGCTGTTTGCTGGAACCAGAAGGAAATCAATGTATAAGACTTGGAAATAGTGGTTGTCTGAGGAGGCAACACTTCAAATACAATTCCACATCTGGATGAGCCCCACCAATGCCTTTTGCCAGACTCAAAGTAATACTGAACAACTAACATTCTGCAATGGTGAATGGAAAACCACAACAACAGGAAGCCTTAATATTTCTACCCCAGGCCCTAAAATAATATTCAAAGCTACTCTCTATATTCTACCAGTAAACAGTAATTTCTTCTTTAAAAAAAAAGAGTCCTTAAAGGTTCAGTGTGTAAGAATTACTAACATCTAAAGGTGAAGACTGTGTGGTAATTACTTCAAAAGTCAATCACAGGCATGAATAGATGGTGGCCATCAGCGGCCAAAATTCTTACAGACATGAACATGTTTTCATCTGCGAGTGGATCCAGTGGCCTCAGGTGCAGCTATGACTGCACTGCAGGCAACTTTGTACAAAATTGCGCACATATGTCCTGTCTTCTATAGCATTTAGGGAGTAACTTTTCCCGTACAGTGCTCTAACACCCATCAAACAAAGCTGGTATTACAGTTTTATTCTTCAGAGGGTTCTCACATAACAACGGTGCCGGTCTTTCCAGGTCAGGACTACTCAATTCAGTCCTACGAGGGCCTCAGTCCAGCAGGTTATCCAGCTTTCCCTGCCCCAACACACCTGACTCAAACTCTGACTCATTACTTACAGAATGTAAGTACAGCATTTCACAAAAAATTTACATCTAGCCTGAAAATAAATATAAAATAAATTTTAACGGGTTCAACAATGATGTTATGTTTACTGTACATCTACAAGCCAATACAGGCCACCATTGCATGTTGCCAAATATGATCTCTGTGTGGCAATAGTATGTTTGGCACAGCTAGACTGGCACTGGGAAAAATGGTTGGCAAGTCAAGCAGCTCTTTTAGAGCCCCAGAGATATTGTTATCTGTCTCTGAAGAGGAGTGACTTCAGAAGAGCAAAACTGGAGTAAATTTATGTGAAGCCTACTCTAAATGGACCCATATGAACATTTTCCATGGCATCAAAACACGGAAATGGCGGCTTTTCTTCTGGTTTGGTAAGCTAGCTCACTTGCTAACATGGCTAACATTAGCTGTCAGTTATGAACTCCTGTGCAATACCTGTACTTGTTGGACATGATGCAGACTGTTGGTCACTTGTTGTATCGACAGCAAGCCTGGCAACCCAGCGGCTGGAGTTTTTCTGCTGTTGCAACTACAACCTGGACACACGTGTTATGATGTCAGTGATATTATAATCTCGTAAAATGTCACTGAGCATTACTTTAAATAATGAGCAATTCAAATGATTTTGAACTGTGAAAACATTTAGGGTTAGCCTATTTTGTTTAATATTTAGATGCACTTTTAAAGTAGCTCTACATCAGTCCAACGCAGACAGTGTATACATGTATGTTATCTTTAAAGCCTCACAGCGATTCACACCAAGTCCGTGTGCACTGCAGTTTTGTTCTGACCTCCACAGCACGTCAACCCACACCCCATTAAATTCCTAAGTGTGTAAATTCACTATAGTCTCGTCATTTCGCCATGGGGACATAATTCATTTGATTCAGAGATTGCTGCATAAACAAGAAATCATCATCCCTGGTTTTAACTGTGTTCTCCACTCCTGCATCATAGTGGAAACATCTCACACTGCACTTGGCACCAGGATGGTGAGAACATTCTGGGCTATATAAATGGAGGTGATCCTGGTGCCTGATTTTTTTTTTCTTTTACAGTTGTCATGTCAACAACAAAGAAAAAATCTTATTTTCACCTCTGACCCGCCTGAACAACTTAAATATCTTCCCGCACCTGTACCGTGATATTCATTTTTGTAATTTCTATTTGCATAACAGTGTTTTTTTCGCGTTACCCATCAGGTACCTGAACTGTTACAGGACTCTGGCTCATATTTTGCACAACAAACCTGCCAACATCTGAGCCGGCAACGTCAAAAAGGGGCCTGGTGGTCGGAAATGATAAATAGATCTATGGACATGTTTTCAATAGCCGTTAATCCATCAGGAAAAAAAAAAGAAAGAATACATTGTTTCTGATTAACAGGGAAAAGTATTAAGGTTCACTGTTTAATGAATTGCAACACTTGATACAGCTTGTCAACCTTGATTCCATTTTCCAACGCTTATTGACCTAAATTCATTTGTTAAAAGACATACTTTCTTCTTTTTCTTCTTCATTTTCATTAAAACTGACTAAAACTAAAGAAAAAACCTTTTTGAATTCTGTCGACTAAAACTATCATATAGAAATGACTATATGACTTTTTATTTAGGAAAGCTTTTGGTTGATTTGGCTTGTGATATATATTTTATTATCGATTTTAAAGATCTCTTTTTTTTTAACTATTTCAGTTATGTGATAATGTTGTACCATTTACTCCCCCTTTTATGTACAGCACTTTGTCATTTTTATCTGGGAAAAGCAATTTACAAGTAAATTTTACAAGACCAAAATGTGACTAAAACTAATACATATTTTATCTAAAAGACTAAGGCAAAAGCTCAGAAGGCTGACAAAAGCAACACTTACTGCTGCTAAGATCTTTCAGCCTTATTTGCTGAATATGTTGTGAGACACTTCATTGCATGGGTTGGATTACAGGAGATTTCAGGGGAACTTGAAAAGCTAAGGGAGAGCTGTAAAAACAATAGTTCATTTTTATAGTTTATATTTTACTTGTTTTCCATAAGGTTCTTGATGTTTCTTGGACAAAAACAAATAGCACACATTTGTCGGCATTGGGTTTTTAGGGCTAAGGGGTTAGTTTTTTTTTTTTTTTTTAAAAATATTGCAGGTAATCCATTCTGTTTGTTTCAGCACTGTAGACAGCAGCATTGCTCAGTTGTTGTATGCCCAGGTGTCCAAGCACTTCATTTGTTTGCTTTTTTTTTCCTTTAGGTTTTTTTTTCTCTGGTTGTTGAAATAACGTTTTTGTCTCTTCATCAGATGTATCTGATTGTATCAGCTGTATACAGGAGGAGCAGAATGTTTTTGGCAGTAACCCTGGCTCTGAAGTGCCACCTCGCACCAATTTATACAGTGTATGCAAATGCATGTAGCTTGGGAAGTCAGGGTGCGTGCCCGAAAAAATGTCTCCAACAAAAGTCTTTGTGTAATTTGAACTTTGTTTCACTGAATCAGAAGGAAAGATGTCCCTCAGTTTTGTCTGCTGCCTTGATTAGATTTGAATGAGACAAGCTGAAGTCACTGCCAATGGCAACCAGTGAGCGCTACTACTGAGAGTAAAGCAAAGGAATCTCAGAAACAAACAAATAAAAGACCCCTGATGTCTTAGCTGACACACACTGTTCATGACTCTAAGCATAAATATGTAAAGTAGAACAGAACTTCGTCAAAATTTAAAAAGAGGATGTTGCTGCTCTGACTCAGCAGTGATGAATTAGTTTAGTGGTGAGACTTCTAGTTGGGCTCTGATCAGTATGCACTCTGAGGCCAGACTCCAGCACTTGTAATCATGTTTGGACTCTTACAAAATGCCCAAGATGAAAGCTACAAGGCAACATAGCTCCTGTATAGTTAATGGGTTTCACCAAATGAATTGGCCTCTACAGCATAGTCTAAAAAGCACTCTGCATGTAATCAGCCATGCTTCCTTGAAGAGCATACTGTGTGCACCTGTGAGAATATGTTTAGGCTGTTTCCGCATAATTACCGAATCAAATATTGCACCGAACATCTAAACTGCAGAAAGAAAAAATGCAGGACATGAGAAGTTAGACTCTTGAGTTTTAAGAAACTTTTAAAATACAAATAGTGGTGGAAAAGAAAACAAAATCTCCTCTCTATTTATATATTAAATACCACATATTTAGAAATAGTTGCAGGGAGCCCACTTAAAACAATGACTACGTTTACATGGACAAGTAATTCATCTGTCCGATTGAAATCTTTCCGATCGGAGCTTCCAGCTGACGTGTTTACATGGACAGGGGGAAAAGTGATCTGATCGGTTATTTATTTGATGGACAGATATGTTCATAATGCTTTTGACGCGCAATGGCTCCTAGTTCAAAAGAAGAGGGGTTCTCTTTTTTAAAATTATAATCTTTTGACTGTCGAAATGCTCAATGATCATTAACTCTTTCAGTGGGAATGAAAAAAAATAGAGCCAAGTAACAGGTCCGTACTGGACCTGCAGCTGAAGTACATGATCATGAATGCATCCACTATGGATCTGGGGCACAGGTGCAGCTCCAGCTTTAAGTCTGCCTATACTCCGCCTAACATCAGAATTTCCAGTCAGAACGCGGAACATCGGCGGATCCGTTCCGCTGTGCAAGTGGACTCCTACTAAGGCGTATCCAAGTCCGTGGATCAGCGCCGTCCATTTGCTATCTGGGGTTGCTTTACCGCACAGCCTTGTCGCTTCTTGTCTGTGGATTATTGCTGTAATTCTCCCCCCGAGTTGTTACAGTCTGAGGTGTTGTAGTGAAGAAAAAGGGAACTTTGCCTACTTTGCTTGCATTGACTGCAGCATCCTTGTTGAAAATGAGGATGTGCACTCAAAGATTGTTTCCATTAATGCTGGACAGAGCTGATACTAATAATAACCTGTGACGACTGCAGATGAGCAACCGAATACTGATTTAATGCCTTCCTGTTGCAGTCAAAATCCAGATGTTAGCAAGTGTGAATTTTGTTTTAAGTTTTGTGTTTTGTTTTGTTTTTTCAAATGTGGAAAAATATTTACACACTCTGTTATGATTGCAGGATGGTTGCTGTTTTGCTACTGGGGTAAATTTAGAATTTCCTCCATTTTAACAATATGTAGATGGTCTCAGTGTGGGTTTGTAAAGTTCAAACACTGAAGATGGGATCGTCCGCGAAATTTTTGCCTTTAAATTAAATGTCAGTGCTCTAGATTTACATACATTTCCCACTAAGTTACAGTATCTCATAGAAGATAGAAGAAGATAGAAGAATTACTACATGTAATTGCACTGGTTGGTGGTTTTGTAAATAATATTTATATAATATGATTATATAATCCTGTGGTAGCTACAAATACAACTATGCATGAAGGAAAATCTTAAGAAATTGGTACATAAATATCATAGACACTGCTATATCTCGGCCACGGATTAAGGCGAGCTAAACCTTTCTTTCCTAAACTGCTTTACTGACTTGAATAAAGTGATAATAATGTGATACTTGTATTGATCCCTGCAGTGAAACTCTCTTTTCACTCTGCTCCATCAGGGAGGTCAGGGTGTTGGGTCAGCCTCACAGAGAGCACCTCTGGAGCGATGCTGCGGAGAATCACAGAGCTGCTCAAGGGCAGGACAAGAACAGCATGTTCATTATGAGTGCTTAACTGTGGTTACAACAGGAGGACCTTCTGTAAATCTCCTCTTCTTCAGAATATCTTCAAACGAAATGTACTACAGTACATTAGGACAAGCTGCTAGATTCTTATTTGAGCAGAACATTAGGAGCACACTGTGAAGTTGTCTTACTTCATAGAGAGTCTTTTAAACTAGTCCTCTAAATAGAACAAAAAGAACAATGGGTACTTCTTGACTATTTTTCATAAAGTATATACCTGCCATGTGTCTGGTTTTCTCATATGAGTACCTGCCACCCCTTGGTACTAATTAGTTTCACAAAACCGCAAAAGTAGATCCTGAGCAATTTTCCTTGTGGCTTATATGTAGTCATCTACATGTCAAAATTGTAGGCCACTATATATTCTTTTCATAAAGCACCTACTCTATTCTACCGCAACTATTCACAGCTTGGAATAATATTCCTTTTGACCAGATTACTATAATTATCCACCTCCTGATGAAGGGTGAGCAGAGGATTATGGTCTGTTTAAAAATAACCAGCATCAAATATGTTTGGACTCAACAAATGAAAGCAGTGGAGCCGACGTTTTCTCAGAGGAGTGATTTTGATTTTTGCCTCTCCACTCCTTCCTCCTCCTCTTTTCTGTTCTCTCTGTTAATCTGCTTTGATTATTCAGCAGTGAATGCATCATGCTTGGTGGGAGACTGTCTTAAAGTCAGTAAGGAATCAGGGTAGGAATGATGCAAATGGCAGTCAACCAGTTTCAAAAAGCTGCATCTAAAACTATAAACAAAGCAGGTCATAGAGGTCCAGACCCACAAATAGGAAGACAAATCATCACCAAGAGACTTATAATTGTTCTGTTAGTGCAAGGCCATTATGTTGGCCTGGAGTTTGTTGTATTGTTGCAGCACAAGCATCACCAAGCCAGTTTCTCAGAGGTGTAGCTGTGGTTTAGCCACATATGAGATTGGGTAGTTTTCCCATTGCTAACAGTTGAGTGATTATGTGTAGCTAGCATTGACAAGACACAGTATGTAGTCCATTGTTTCTGTCACTATTTGTTCATGTTTTAACATCCCAGCTGACATGCTGATAAGCTTTGGTGTTGTGTTTGTATCACGCACAAATATGTGTTTCTCCTGATGATTTATCAGTATTTGTTCTTTTGTTTGTTTGCCCTCCCAATGATTTTTATTCTTTAATTTGCAGATCATTATTAACAAAAAAAAAAAAAGAGGAAAGAACATTTTTCATCTGTACAGTAGCTATAGGGGATAGCCAGAGATGCAAATTATAGAGCTACAGGAAAAAATCCCAGTGGACAGTTTAACAATTGGGTTGATGTTCAATTCGATACAGAAATATGAGAGTTTTTGCTGTTACTGCACAATTAATCTGCTTGACATGAACATGTTTCCCTTTCTACACTTGAGACTGTACTTCCTCACAATTACAATGGATCAAATAGACGCCACCACCTGAGGCAGTTCCCTGCATCCAAACTGCTGCTCGAGACCGTCCAGATGCACCGAGATTTTTTTCATTCCTCAATTCAGCTACAAATGCTTTTAAAAAGGAGAGAACTGACATACTTGCCAACACTCCTGAATCACGACCCCCGATTTTTAACATCATCTCCCGCCGTGCTCCCGATCAGTAATTTATCCTGCTAATCTCCCGATTTTACCGTGAAGGAAACAAGTAAGCTTGTGGGGGATATTTGTCAAAATATCTGGCAACCCTTACGCGTGCAGTCTTTGGCCGGAACACGCGAAGAAGAAGCAGAAGAAGTTGTCATTGAGTTGCACACTAGAGGAAAAATCACCTGATCCAACGCGCCCTGGTTACAGACAACAACTCACCCATGGAAAATGAATAACTCTTGCCTTTGCTTTTTGGGGGAAAAAAAGAGAGAGAGAGAAAAATCCTCGCAGCAGCGGGATATAAACTACAGTATCTACATGCAGGAAAACGTAAACATGAGCAGAAACGGAGTGCATGTCAGGTCTCCAGTAGGCAGTGAAACTTTTCAACCACACATCCAGATGTGAAACATCCCGAAAAAAGCAAAAAAAAAAAAAAAAACAGAAGCGCCGCGCGTCTGCTTGTAAAGAGGCGCATATGATCTTTGCGGCTGCATAAATGTTACAGAACCAGGTCCTGCTTCAACAGACCTGCTGGGGTCTGTGAGCGCAAGTGCAGGATGACATGAAAGATGTCCAGACTCACCTGCACCGTCAGAAAATGTCACTCTGCAGGCCGTTATTTCAGATATTTCCCTTTTTACCCCCAAAACTCTGTTGCAGTGTAGGAGGAGAGGCTGGAAGGCAACAAAACTCTTCCTGCCTCAGTGATGTAGTGTAATCAGGCTCTGATGTTGATGTCTGAGAATTTTTTTTCACTTTTTAGTGATAAAACTGAGAACGAGATCAAAACTAAATAGAATAGAAAACCTGATATTTGCTTAGATTGATCCTCCAGCTTGATCACACTTCAATATAGACATGAATATAGGAAAAAAATATAAATATTTATTTTACAAAAATAAATAGCCTAAAAATATGAAAAGTGGTACAGTAACCTCTGTTAACTGTATTACAGTTGTAGAAATCCTAGTAGATAGATAGACAGACAGACAGACAGACAGATAGACAGATAGACAGATAGACAGATAGATAGATAGATAGATAGATAGATAGATAGATAGATAGATAGATAGATAGATAGATAGATAGATAGATAGATAGATAGATAGATAGATAGATAGATAGATAGATAGATAGATAGATAGATAGATAGATTTAGCATATCATCACTATGAACTGAAGGTAAAGTCAGGAACAACTTTGACTTTTCATTTTCATCATCTGCCCACAAAGTCAAAATACTTTGATATGGAAAATGATATAAAAATCCTGGTAGTGCTGGTATACTATACAGGGCTGATACTGGTAATGCAGTATTGATATCTGCCCCAAATATCGGCAGGTTGTCTCGGCTGAGGCTGATGAGAAAATATCAGTATCGTTTCAGGTTCAGGTGTGGTCACTTTTCTTCATGGCAACAGCAACTTAATCCTTTAGATGATGGCAGTCAGTGATACACACTTTTTAATTTGATCTGCAATACTGCACACTAAATGCAACTACAAGGTCCCTTCATCAGGTTTAAAATACAAGGCAAGAAATGACATATAATTACGCCTTGGGCTGATACACCGATGAAAAAAATCTCATTTTTCACAACCCACACATAAGATATAAAAACAAAACAAAACACACAAAAAAACTAAAGTTTTTGGGGAGTATCATATCTTATTTGTGGAACGTATCACTCATGAGGACAAACAAGTACAGACTGAGTTGTAGATATAGAAAACTGATAATGATGGGACTGGTAACCAAAGATGTGAGAGCATCTCAAAACACAATGTCAAATCCTAAATCAAAGGATCTTATTAATTTAATATATGGGTGGGCAGTAAAATAACATATTCAATAAATCTTTTAGTCAAGTACTGTAATGAATTTATCCTGCAGCTGCTAATTGGAGTTAGAATATGGTACACGGTCTAAATAAATGTGTCTTTTTGCTTTTGAAATGGTTAACTTTGGTTCACAATTGTGAGTCAGAATCGCTCTGGGATATTTTTCACATTTAAATAAACATTTATATTTAATCCCAGTTAGCCCGAGGCAGAGCTGTCCAACTAATGTGATGCTGATTATTCTTCATTCTAGATTGCTAGTTTTTTTTTTTTCCCTTGGGTCAAAAATCTTACTCAGTTGACACTGGAGCTGTCACAATCATGAAATTTTACTTGATGATTAATTATCATACGGGTAATTACATTTTACACTTAATTTGTCTTTTCATCTAACGTCACTGTTCAGAGTAGGTGTAGTAGTGCTTTTGCAGCCACTTTTTTTTCTAGCAAATCCAACAAATTTACCTTTTCCATCTCATTGACCTCCCACTTTTGATTTGATTTAAACTAAAGATGTTCATCAAAATGCTTATGAAAGAATATTAAGTCAAGTACTTCTACAAGATTGCTGGGTTCATTTAACCAAAGCAGAAAAAGGAGATAAGTTGCAAAATAACTGAAAAAAAAATACTGATGGAATATGACTAATCTGGTTAATATCATTCAGATGAATGGAAACAGTTATGTAAAATTTTCACTGCCATCTAAACATCAGTTATGACAAGCATGGTAAAAAAGCAACTTTTTTATATGTATATATTTTTTAACATCTGGACATTTTTCAATTAATTATTCATGATTGAATGAATTTATACTGTAGATGTTTTCCAAGGTTACAGCTTCAGGAATTGTCTGTTGTTACAGGTTCATGTCTATATTAAGGTAAGTAATGCATGCATATAATAGTTAGGTGTTCTTAAATTAATAGTAGTTGAGAAGAACATGGCAGCCATTACTTAAAGGTATATTGAGGTATGACTTTGTTAAGATTTGCCTGAATATGTTTGTGTCTTGTAAAATCTTGCTGGCTAGTCTCGTTTCTCCGTAAAGAAATCTGATATATTAGTGTCAGCAACAGTGCATTTTTAAGCTAACCTGAGGGGTTTCTAAATTATTCTCTACAAGAGACTTGTCTATATCCATGAAGGAACTTTTGAATTTGCAATATATCAGTGCCTTAAAAATGTAGTAAAGGTTCCAAAACCCATGAGAGAAATACTAACGCAAGCTGATATTGCAGAATTGCTTAAAAAGTATTCATCTATGCATTACTGAACTGTAAGTAAACATCAAGTAATGCTGTTTTTGGATCTTTTGCTCTTTGATAAACTGAAGCCCAATATTCATGACACTTGTTATGTATCTCCAGCAGCAGCAGTGGATAAAAATCTGTCTCTGTAACTGACAAATGTTGCATGATGTTGTCAAGATATTCACCGACTGTTTCCATCCACAGTTTTGAGCGGGGCACCAAGTAAACTGTGACTCATTAACTTAAAACAGCTGCCAGCCATGTTTTAAATCCATTTTCTAGGCCAAAAAATCAAAACATCGAGCTGAGAAATGCTGCAATTATCTGCAACTTCTCAACTATCAGAAACGTCACATTTCTCACAAAATTCCCACCACCTTCAAAAACACGCATTGCACGTGTTGATACTTGCATGTTACTGATAGCTGAGTAATATTTCATATTTAGTATGACTATCTGGATATAGTCAGAGCCAAAAATAGCTTCCATTCATCCACCACATTCTCTTATATGCATGTTTTACAGCTTTACATCCCCCCCCCCCCCCATCTTCTCCTTGTTTCTGTCATGATTACCCGGGTATAGCTGTTACAATTAAACACTGTATTTCACCCACTGGCTCCCATTTGCCACTTTTTCTTTTCACAGCTTTAACTGAACTCAGCTATATTTATATAGCAACATACAGATGCAGGCAGAAGTGGTGCAGTAATAGTGCACTATTACTGCACTATCACTGGTTGAACGATTTGTCCCGCGAATACGTCATCATGCACGGCGTCCAAACTTGGCGTGTGGAAACGTCCTTGTCATTTATGCTCTGAAATCGTTTCTCCTGGGCACACAGGCGTTTCTCTGTGTGATTGAATTAGCAGACAACTCGCTGGTAAGTAGCTGGCAGTCGGCAGAAAGGGGAACTTTTTCATGCCCGCATCTGTGTCACACACAAGTGCATCCCAGTGTTTTACAAACATCAAATAAAACATGATAAAAGCAATTTGCAACTAGAAGAAATGTAATTAGTAGAAAAAGAATAATAAAACACATTGAAAAGAAAAAAAAAAGCATTTTTAAACAAAAACTACCTTGTAAATTAGACATAAGCTTTACTGAAGAAGAAGGTTTGATGGTGGTTGTATCAAAAACAGGAAATCAGCATCTCTTACTCACAGCAGCTTTTCCAGAGAGGAGGCTGAAAATAAAACGTCTTCCCCCTCTTCTAAACACAAAAAAATCTTCAATCTCCCCCATTTTCTTTTCTTTTATAACTTTTCTTTCCTTTTCTTTTCTACCAGACTTGCTGAAATATATATGAAACAAAGTATGTTAATACTTCAATTATACATTAACTGTTGTGAAACTGTCATTAAAATAGAATAAAATGAATCTTCAATCTACTAGGGGGTTGGCATTATGGCAACAAGGTGCTCTATTGGGGTGATATAAAACAATAGTATCTCTCAAATTAAATAGTGTCAAGCCAATAAGATTTTTATATGTAATTGAAATGATTTTTAATATACTGTATAGTGTAAATTTATCAGGAACCCAATGAAGGGAGTGTATACCACCTTGTTCTGGATGATTTCTAGTGAGTTGTTTGGGCATTCAGCTAAAATTACATAAAGTAATCAAGTCTAGATGTGATGAATGCATGAACCAGTTTTCCAGCATCGCTTTGGGACAGGATGCTTCTGATCTTGTTAATAATCCACAGAAGGAAAAAAATTGCTACTCTAGAAGTCTGCTTACTATGTAAATTAAAAGACATGTCCCTGGTTGAAAATGACTTCAAGGATTTGAAGGTACTGGGAACCAGTACTAAACAAAGTGAATTTTAATGGGAAAGAACATAAACTAAAAAAAAAAAAAAAAAAAAAAAAAGGTTTTTCATGGTTTTTCAAACAACTTTGTGATAAGGTGGCTTTTGGGTTGGAGCCCATCCTGTGATTCATTGGGGGAGAACTAGCTTGGACATGCTGCCAGTCTGTCATAGTGATGACACATAGAGACAGGGAATCACATTTACACCTCCAGGCACTTTAGAGACTCCAAATCACTTAACCCACATGTCTTTAGACTGCAGAGGTGGAATGCATCTAAGTCATTGCCGTTTTCTATTTCTGCACACTATAAAGGACAACTTTAATCTGTCTTGCTTCCCCACATTCAGCTGACAACTCTATTTGCCTTACTTTGAACATTAAGGGCTGGATCTATCAAAGGTTTGCATGTATGAAAATGCAACCTCTATCATTGCACACCCCAAAATGCACAAACTGATCTACTTACAGTCCCAAAAAGGGTTGCATCTTTCAAATGTGCAAAGTAGCGCGTCTTATCCATATAGTACGTCAGCTGCGATGAATATGCAATATGGGGCATTTACACACAATTGTGCATGTTTTGGGAGGAGAAAATGTAAATATATTTATTTGACACTCGCAAAGCGATTTATCAACCCTGAGACCATTTGCAGGGCAGTTATTTTGCGTATATTTTTAGTACCTACATCTGAAAAGCTGGTGCAAATTGGCAACTCTGAGAACAAAATGCTTCAGCTTCTGATGGGGACATGTTGGATTGTAGTCAAGCACAACTCCGATTCAAAATCATTTTTCACGAGCAGTGAGGCTAGTTTTCATTCTTCAATCCACAAGGAATCAACACAGTAAACACCACTATTTAACACAGGTGTAAATATCCTAGACAAACGAAACAAAACATTTTCAGCCACTGAATAATGACAACTAAAGCTGGCATTAATTCTATCTTTTTACCCCCCCCCCCCCCCCCTTTTTTTTTTTTTTTACCAACATCACATTTTAACTTGGATTGTAGCAGCTGGAGAGGATCACGGTGAGCTTCTGGCAGCGCGAGCCACTGAAGCATTGTGCCAAAGAGTGCACACCTTGTGCGCAATAGATGTCAGAGACCATCTTCGAGGCTGCGGACAGTTTAACTTGTTCAGCAGTTCCTTATCTATGTCCTCATTCCATTTCTGATCTGAACAGATACATGTTGTATCATTTAAATGTTTATATTTATCATGCTAATTTTAAATCATATTTTCATTTCCCTCTTTCACTAATATTTACATCCTGAAAGGGCCATATTTCCTTTTGTGCAGTCATCTCTCCATATTTGCCGCACTGCAAAACTTGAAACACGCAAAACTCTCATTTATACTACAGGGGCATTTCCAAAATGTTTGTGCCCGCACTAAATTCACTTTTAGTAAATCACCTGCAAACTGTGGTTCACCCCGTCATGCAAAATTCCAGATTGCATGCGCAAATTACTGCACACAAATTTGGATCTTAGCCCATTAAAGGCATATGCCACCCCTGGGTGAAATTGAGCCTCCCCCTGCAGTCCCCTGAGTTGGACAAGTGGGCAGAAGCGTTTTCTAGCCGACCCTGTCGTTCTCTGAATCTGGCAATACTGACTTTAGCTACGCTTAGCATAGTTGCTGTAATCTGGCACCACTTGGCAAAAGTGGCAAAAGTGAACTAATTAACTTGAGAATTTTCTCCAATTACGTTTTGTGACCCGCACATTCTGATGTAAAAATGAGTAAAAATGACAAGCTGATTTCACATCAAAGGACTGATTAGGCGGCATTCAATAGGGGAACTATATGCCGCGGAAGTACAGCCCAATCACAGTCGAATCACTGCAGATAGTAGCAAAGGTAGCACACATGCACAACATCCAGTAGCAACCCTGTTTACTGAAGTTGGGGTTGCCTTTAAGCCCCCTTTCCACCAGCAGGTCTGGGATGGGTCGGGCCATCTAACTGATCTGGACCAAAGAGATGGAGCTTAACACACCGCAATCAGTTGACTGGTTAAAAAATATGTCACTTCCCACATGACCCAGCATAAAAACAAAGCAGGGATGACCCCTTTGTTTCTGCCTGAGTGATGTGGTGCTTTGGTTAAAAGAGACTTTGCTAAAGGCTAATTGCTAGCAACATGGGCACTTCAGACAGTGAGTTTTAAAATATGAAAATAAATAAACTCACAGGTAATGACAAGGTTGTAGTCGCCTCAGTGTTGCTGCAGAAGGTTTCTTTTAAATCCATTTGTTTGAAAACCCAGACCTGACTGCACAGCAGTTAGCCTACTCTACTCCACTGACGCAGTTGAATCAGCAGGGGGGGGGTTGAGAGCAGAGCGGAGGGTGGAAGCATAGAGGAGGGGGGAGGCTGTTTACTTGATAGTGTGCTCTTATTGGAGCAATTGAATTACGTAGAATGATAGAACTACGTAGAATGATAAGCTGCTGTCTGATTCAACCGTTTCTGAACAAAGAGACAAAGCTGACTGACCATAAACAGGAACTTTGATTCTCACTCTGGACATTCACATGGCTTCATCAGTGCAGAACAGATCACATTATACCCCCAAAACCCCAGAAAACTTAAATTTGATGTCATGGCACCTTTAAAACATAATACGCTACAAAATGCTGCTGACAAACTAGACTGAATCATAGCTTAATGGGTGGGAGTGCGATGCGCAGACCTACCATGCAGAGAGCTGAAAAGATTGCAGCAGAAAACTGTGGAAAATTACACCACCACACTTTTCTAATGGGTTAAATGGTTGTTGCAAGACATTCCCATTTCAGAAGCATCAAATCCTGCTCTGCAACCAAAGACTGTGGCATCAAACATTTGTATAAGATACTTTATTGAGTCTGTGCTGTGGTAGTAGTGGGTGCCAAGATCAAGTGCTCTGTTTTTATTTAGGAGTCCTTATGAAAAGTCTGCAAACAAAAAGGTGTGCGCACAGACGCATGGAGGACAACTGAGCTGCAGGAACTAGAGACAGATATTTAATGTTGTATTGTTTACCACAAAATCTTGGTTATGTTTAGGCACATTATGCCACTTTATGTCAGATCTTAACTGCTCTTTTAGTGTTTATGGAACGCCCATGCTTTGTCTTAACAATGTTATTGCCACAGTGAAAACTGAGTTTAAAGGGTAACCTGTATCATTTTGAGACATCTGGGGGGTGGCTGATGAATTGGCAGCATTTGATGCTGTAGAAGTGAGAACAGGCTGTATAATATGGTTTGCTGCCTACTTAACCACATCATATTTGGTGAATAGATTTGTGATCTCAGTGATTTTTTAATCTGGTTGAATAAAGGGGAAATACCTTTAATGCATAAATAATCTAATGAGACAAATATGTATCCATTAGGGGAGTAAATCACTGGTTTCATCAAGATACAATATCATATTGACACAGATAGAGATTTGATCTTTGTCTATATTACTCATGGTACACTTTCGATTTGATTTGATTAAGGATCCACTGATTAATATGAAACAATATTGCAAGTAATAAACAAGGTTTTTGTTTTCTGAGCATAACTGTAAGCTGAAAGTGCACATGCAGCACAATCTCCCTGTGTCATTTCCACTGCACAACTATAAACATGTATTTTTTTAAAAACATCAACATAAGAATTCCTACTCAAGCGGAAAGCGTTGTGTCAGAGGATTTTCAAAATAAGGCCATTATCAAAATAAAAGTGGGTTTTATATTGATATTTGAAGATTTTGAATTGATAAATCAGTCTATATCAATGTATCGATAAAGACTGGTTTATTGTTTCACCAGAGGGTGGCTCCTCTTGCTTTCTTACCTGGCTCCTCTGTGCTCAGCCACATATTAATCTGAGTGTATGTGTACATTATATGTTGGAAATGGAATGTGGGGTGTATGGAAGCATGGGCAAGTTGATAGTTTTTTTTTTTTTTTTTTTAATGCTGCTTAAATTCGGTGATGCACTTTACAGTTTAAAACTTGAAAGATGCTTCATAAGTAAAGTTTGGTTTGGGTAGGAAGTAGTTAATGGAGCTGAGGTACACCTTGGACAGATTACGAGCTCATCACAGCCACACACGCTCACTTTCATCCCTTTTGTCATTTTATCACTAATTAACCTAACATGCATACTACTGTACTTGGGGAGGAAGCTGGAGAACCCAGAGAGAACCCATGCTGGCATTAGGAGAACATCAAACTCCACTCATGAAAGCCTCAGCTGAGATTTGAAGCAGGAACTTCCTTGCTGTGAAGTATTAGAGCTAATGATCACACCACCAGGCAATCTGACAAAATATATAGCAGAATGATATTTGCATTTTTTTTTCCTTTTGCTTTAAGCACTTTAAGTGCATTTTGGTAATAAAATTTGAACACTTTTTCTTCAAACTTGGCATTGTAATCTTTTTCTTAAATGAAGGATATGAATATTTCCTGAGCCCCTGTTTAACAGTGAAAGGAGACAAGAATCTGATAAAAGGCAAATGATTAATATGAAAGAAAAGAAATAAGGACTTCTGTGTCAAGCAATAACATATTTTTTAATGCAAATACACAATTCTGTCCATGTAAGATTCTGTATTACATTGTTTTCCTACATTCAAAGATGTGTATTTGCTTTTTTTTAAATTTAGTTTTCATTGCATTTGAGGCTAAGCATTCTGCGCACATATAATACATTGTCTCTCCCCGCCTGCTTCTGCATGTCTGCAGCTCCACTGCACCTTAATCCTGGAAGCTTTTTCCACTCTCTTTCCTCGAAGCACCTTCTCTCTCACTCTCCTGAGAGCCACTATCTATCTCCTTCTGTCCTGGAGCCTTTCGCTGTCTCCTTCTCATTCTCTACTCTCATCACTAAATAATTCCTTACAGAAGGAAATCTAATCAAATCTCAGTGAGAGTGAGAAAAGCAGAGATGGGGAGAAATTGTGTGTATGATTCAGACGAGGGAGACGAGGTGTTGGTGGGGTGGGGGGGATAAAGAGGACAGAATGTGAACGCAACATTGGCAGTGTGTGAGGGGGTTGTAGAGTGACAGACTCGCAAGTGCATTAGCAGTCAGAGCACTTAGTATGAGGAATCCATTCATTATTCATTAGCTAATTCACCATGTATAGTAATTAAAATGAGGGTCTGCTTTAAAATGGAACGAGCTATGATAGACTGGTTTTCTATGTACAATATCTAAAGGAGCTGTTTGGAGGTTTTAAAAATCACGTTTAAATGCTGCAACTGGCTTCAGGATCTCTTGCAGGGCAAAAGCAGATGAGGCGAATTCTTTCTCACATGATGATAATTCCCAAAAAGAAATATGCAAATGTTTAACATAACCATAAAAAAAACAAGCTGTCG
Source organism: Atherinomorus stipes (assembly GCA_023101725.1). Classification (NCBI taxonomy): domain Eukaryota; kingdom Metazoa; phylum Chordata; class Actinopteri; order Atheriniformes; family Atherinidae; genus Atherinomorus; species Atherinomorus stipes. Next base: position 356,328 of record JALJCO010010650.1, on the reverse strand, counting down.
CTTATTTATTATACAGTGCATGTGAGGAAATGACTAATTAGAAACATAAATAAGTGTTGTCAGTGTCAAAATATGCATAATCATTGCAGATGTAACTGATTTACATATTTTGATTTGACGGATTTAAGTTGACAGCTTTATGAAGTACCAGTAAAATTGTGCCACGTGGTATCAAAGCAGTTAGAAATGTTTGTTTGACAGTGGCAACCCTAAAAGACAAAAATAATGTCATGTCAATTAATAGCATACTAAAGTAGGGCATGCTGATCGTCCCCCCTGTTCGGTCTGCGGGGGAAAGGAAGAGGTGCTTGTTTGAGCTATATTTGAACAACAAAGTTGCTTGTTTTGGCCTTGTTCTGATAGCAGTGTGAAAGGTTGGAGTCAAAATTATCCCACAGTATGTGTGTGTCAGTAATGCGGTTGTTTATTCCAAGAATTAGGCTAATTGTTTCCCTGGCAGATGGATGATCAATGATGATAACCTCTATCTACTTTTTCTGAATCTTTATTGCCAGTCAGGAGGCAAACTTGTCACCTCCAGGCAACAATCACTTTTGAATTAGAATAGGTTGCATGTGTCAATGACAAGACTTTCTGAATGAGAGGTTATACTGAATACCCATGAAATATTCATATTTTGGCAAATATCCTGGACACAGTTAAAGTTTTAACTTTTTTGGTTGAGGAAACACTAAGGACGCATTCACAAAGCTTTTTTGATTCGAATCAGAGTTCGTTTGCTCGGAAAGTCCACTTCATTTAGGGGAGTTGTGAAAGTGCAAACAGACTCTGATCCGGAACAAACAACCGGACTCGTTCTGCCTGCAAACGCATGTCTCGGTCCGATTCAAGTGAACCAAAGACAGGAAGTGGACTAAAAATTGCATTGGCATTGTGGGTCAAACGTTGGACAACGTGGGTAAACGCTACGACAACAAACACACGTGTGGGACTGCAGTGCTTATAAAGATGGCTCGTGGTCAAACGTGGAGTTGGGAGGAAGTAAAAGCTTTAATTGATATTTGATCTGATGAAAGCACATCCAGCTCCACGTACAAAAATAATGTCCCTTTGTGGAGGAAACAGAAGTTGTGAGAACCTTCTTGTACGTGCGTCTCGTCCTCACCTACAGTGAATCCGAGAGCAGCGTCACCTGAGATTCTCATTCTTGGCCCGTTTGGCTCGTTTGGCAACAGTGCAACGTAAACGCGATCTCGGTCCGGAAGACCACCCCGCCCCCAACCGAACCAAGTCCCTTAACTGACCGAGACTCGCGGACTATGCTCTCTGAATGCGCCCTAAATCAGTGTTTGTCAAATGGGGGTACGATACTTGAAGACATTTCAGGGGGTACTTGAGAAAAATGAAGGCATAACTTGTCTATCTTTCCTTTCTGACTTCAGTTTGTTTGATGAAGTATCAGTTTAGGTGGTCTGGATTATAACACACACATGGAAATGCACACATATATACATTTAAAATAACTTGGATCAGGAAAATTTCCTCAGATCGTGATATGAAATACTGAATTTTCTGTTCCAGATACCGGATTAAATGTTTTATTTTGTAGATCCATGGTGACCTGGAAGTTGTCATGCTCATTAAAATAAGGGAATATGTACATATGTAAAATAAATAGAATATGTTAAAAAAAAAAAGTAAAAAAAAAAAAAAAAGCTATCGTGCATTTAAGAGACCATAAAATCTATCTAATATTTATGAAATGAACATTTATTTAAAAGATACAAATTGATCGATTTTATAAATGCACTGTAGGCAGATTTTTTTTTTTTAATATAAAATATGAATATTTATATATTGATGAAATATAGGTTTGTATGAAAATAACACATACAGATCAAATGAAGATATAGCAGTGTGACAGTGAGAAAATTGTTGAAAGTTGTTTTATTGTACTCATTGTCACTAAAATAAATTTGGAGTTTCATCATTTATAAGTCCTTATGCTATAGGTCCTTTTACTTGTCCAACTAGAATGTGCTGAACAAGGCCCCAAAACTAAAATGTAAACTGACACCCCTGGTTTAGCGGTTACTTTGCAGAAAAATTATTTTACAGGTGGTACAATGCTTAAAAAGGTTGAAAAGCACTGCACTAGGCAAGGCAAGTTTATTTGTATAGCACGTTTCATGTACAGAACAATTCAAAGTGCTTTACATAAAACATTATAAGCAAAAGGGAGAGAAAAAAACAATTAGAAGCATGATTCAAAATTAAAAGCATTTAAGATTAAAAAGAGAGAATACAGTGACGTGCGGATTTTAACTTTTGAATAAAATCTACGTAAATGCAGCTGAAAACAGGTGGGTTTGTTTCAGCTGATCTGAGACGTTCTGGGAGTTTGTTCCAGACATGTGGAGCATAGAAGCTGAACGCAGCTTCTATGTGCACTAAATGAACGGAAAGTATTAACTTGATTTCTACAGTCTGAAATAAGCATTGTAATAGGCTTTATGCACAGCTCCACTACTTCCTGAACTTAATACTGCACCTTTGTTTCCTGTCTTTCATGATTGGATAAACTGATTAATCCAGCTGTGTCTGATTTCAGCAAATGTTCAGACACACCTGGATTAATCAGTTCATCCAATCTTGAAAGACAGGAAACAAAGGTGCAGTATTAAGTTCAGGAAGTAGTGGAGCTGTGCATAAAGCCCATCAGGGGTGGGAAAAAAATCAATACACTGAAATATCACGATGTAGTCATGCAGATATCATATCTTTATTTAAAAATGCGGTATCTATCTATTTTAAGAACAAAATCTTGCGAGATTTTATCATTTTGTTACGGAATCTTGCAGGAAATCTCACAACATTTCTTTGGTAAAATAGATTAATAACCCGTTTTGAATATAGATATGATATCGGCATATGAATATATTGCGATATTTCAGTGTATCAATATTTTTTCCCACCCCTAATTGTAGTGCTTGTCTGTTTGCGCTTGCGGTACCTGTTTAGATAATGCAGTATCATCGTGGCAAACATGACAACCAAGTCACTGAGCAGCTCTGTTTCAGTGGACAGGAGACTGCCGAACACAGCAACTCACTTACTCAATTCAGGAAGTATAAATAGCTGAAAATCCTCTTATCAGAGAGGGAGGGGATGGCAGCAGAGCTGAACAAAGGCATAACATCCAACCCAAAAATCCTTTGACTCCTGAGAGTAAACATTGATCACTTTCCTTACTCTTTAGAGTTTTACAGGTCATTGCTGCTGGTTTTAATCATTTCCCCCATATCTTTTTTAGCTTTCCGTCTGTTTTGATTCAAGTTAGGAAAGAAAAAATCTGTATTGGATTTTAACTTCCCATAGCTTTAACTACAAATCCTCACAATGCTGATCTATCTGTCCGGTTTGTGTTTACAACGCACACCACTTTGCTCAAATATCACACACCTATGAAGCACAAATGGAAAATGTGAGAGGCTGTAATTCAGGTTTGCTCATAACGTTGACACATTAGGCAGTTTTCTGCCTGTAGCTTTCTTCTCACGCTAAAAGCCTTGGTTTTTCATATATACTGTATATCACTTCACATGTGCATATATTATTTTCTCTAACGTCTTTCCTCTTGCAGTTGCTGTTAAACATCCCCACAGAGTCGCAGGACTGCAGCTATATCCAATAGCATTTCCTTTTTAATCATTACTGTTGGAAGCAGTTTCAGAAAACCCTTTACTAATTAGGGTTTTAAGGGTTTAAATGTAGACCAACACAGACACTGTGCACAAGGATGAACATTCACACAACAGTAGGTCACTTGCACATGTTCAGTGATGAGCTGATGCCGAAGCATTAACCTAGCATTAAGAAATACTTGGTTGGGGTTAATAGTAATCACAGTTTGCATAGCTTGACTTTAACTGCTCTACTCTGGCTTTTTGTAGCCAGTTGCCCTGGCAACCACACGGGCGGATTTGCCTGAAATAAATAAGATAATCACAACTGGACAAGGAGGTTTGACACTTTCTTTTTCACTTCCTGCTACCACCAGTGTTAAAGAAAGTGTGCTCATTTCTTGCACATCCATGACTTTATGTCCAGTTTGGGGGGGCATACTGGTCATTATAACTGCTTCTGTAACATCCCACATCCGAAGGCTCTGGGATTATGCAACAGTTCAACCATAAATTCAGCACCTCAGTCAAAGAACTGACTTAACCCATGCACAGATGGGTGGGCTTTCCTTGGTTAAAACAAGGCCTAATACGATATAATGAAGCAGTTTGCTTTTGGTCTGTTTGAATATCTTTTAATTAACCAAACAACAGTTGTTGTGTCTGTAAAGAGCAAAAACAACATGAAATACAGTCTCACACCCTCCCCAGAAAAAAAAAAACAACAATTTAATGAGTCTGTCTTGGACTACAGTTTAAGTCTTTCTTGTGTGTGTGCATTTGGGGGGGCAGTCAAACTAGAACCTACAGTAAATTTCAGGCTGTGCTCCCTTCTGTTGACAAATTACACTGTGAACTAGTGACTCAAGATAAATCTTGATCACAACTTTTAGTAAAGCACACAGTGTGCTGCAGATCTTGTAGAATCAGAGGTTTCAAAGGATTCGGCTCAGAAAATAGCGCTTCTCCTCTCCATAGCAGCAGCAGCGTAATAGTAGGAAAACCCTTTGAACTTTTCATTAGCACCACCAGCCGCACAACATAATGTAAGGATAAGGATACATGAACTGCTATCAGTATGCAAGCCACAGAAATAACTGCATGCTGGCCAAAAGCAGAGTGACTGCTATTGATTTTCAACAGTAAAAAGCACTTAAGAATGAAACGGGACATTGAAGAACTAAACAGTCTTCTCCCTTTCTTTAGACAAAGCAATGATCACCACCAAAGCTGCCGGCAAAATGAAATGGAGGGGAAAAAAAAAACTCATCACATTTAGACACACTAAGTGTTTCAAAAACAATTTAGCATCAATATCAGCACTTTGGGCGCAGCAGCGTCTCAAGGATCTGCACCATAAACCATCCTATTCTGCCATCACAGAAGTGACGTGTAACATCTTTCTTAAAAATCTGAAAAGCTGCCAAAAAACATCTATTTGCTGGTTCTGGATATTCGGTGTGTGTATGTGTGCGCACTAAAATGGTCAGTTCAGTTTCTTGGGGATTGCTCTGTTGTGATGATCTCCTGACCAGGACGCATGTTCCTCTTGACTCTGACGACATAATAGAGAAGGTCAAGAGAAAAACATCACAGAGGAGCTCAAAATCTCTTCTGTGAAGCCAGCAGTCAAATCATCAGAGCATGGAGAGCAGGATACAAGATTTCCTATGCGTAGTTGTTAAAGAGAGAGAGAAAAAGAAAAAAAAATTTTTTTTTAAAAATTATAACTATTTAGAATAAAACCTGCTTGGTGTATATGTGCATATAAACCCTCAAGTTATGCTTAATATGAGTATAAACAACAACTGCTTTCACATTTTTAAAACAAAAAAATAGGGATGTTCCATATTTGCTTTTTCACCGACATTGTCCAAATCTTAAATTCTGATATCCGATATCAACTGATACCGATCTATGCAGACAACTGTGAGGTTGTATCTCTCGTATTTTGAGAAATACAACTATATTCTGCTCTGAGAGCAAAGATCCCAATATAGCCTTAACTCAGCCAGAAGAGTTCATTTTGAATATCTGGCTGCCATATATCAGATGCTAGCAGGTATTAGCCAACACATGGCTAATTCTAATGTTTCTGACAACTTGGTAACTTAACCAGCAACTTAAAAACAGACATATTATAAGCAGCTTTAAAGCAAGTCAGTCTGGAGCAGCAGCAGCTGCACTGTCGTCACATGACTCTGAAAGGAATGCTGGGATATGAAGTTCTTCCAGAGTAACAGACACTTTTCTACATGCTGAACAGCTGCTAATGAAACAAGATCTCGCAAGATCTCGTTTTTCCGTTATGAAAGATTTTGTTAGTAAAAATATTGGTCCAAAAAAATGATACCGATATTTTCTGATATCACATTTTAATGCCAGCGTCAGCCGATAATAATGGTAGGCCAATAATATCCGACATCCTTGCAACAATATAAATAAGAAGATTGAAAAGAAACAAAAGATCTATTACTTTATAGTAAGTCATAAGACTTGCTCCTCCTCCCTTTTCTTATACACAATGTCCCCATGACATGGTAAAACTCCTGGCAATTAGTTTTGAGCTTTTTCTGGTGTGGTGTGCTTCATTTTTATGAACAAATTAGAAATTTGTTTAATTACACAATATTACACAATATTTTAAATATTTGTTTTGTTTTGTTTGTTTTTTCCACAATAATCAACTAAATGAGTCATACATCTTCAAAAAAAAGAGAGAAAAAAAGCTGCACTCTTTAGATACAGTTTCTCACAAGTTTTAGGTAGGTCTGCATTTAAAACAGTTCTAACCCAACTTCTAACCCTGGGTTTATGATCCAGCTCTTAGTGGAAAAAAATAAAAGTTCTGCAGCTACAAAGCCAACTGTCCGCTTTGTTTGCCTCCACAGATACCGGAAATAGTTTTGTTCAGAGAGAAGTAGTTCAGTCTTTACTGAATGCAGGACTCCAGACTGATCATTCAGTTGAATTTCATTACTGTTTTTGGAGACTGTGTGGCCAAATCTTACAACTAGATGCAGCAGTGCGACTTGGAAATTTGCCCAGGGGGTTTTAGAAGAGAACTCTTCTATCGATTGAGGACTGAGAATCAAATATCGAGCATCTGTGTGTGTGTTTGTGTGTGTGTGCGTGTGTATCTTATGTGAGTCAGTGGGACTCATTTGTCATCGTGACAACACACGTGGAGACACAACTGTGCAAGCTGTCATCTATTTGTGTCCGTTCAGTCAGCAGCTGACTGTCAGTCTCACTTTAGTTTTGGAGCCTTTCTGATGATGATTAAAGGGTAAAGATCTACTTCAGACATTAAAAATATAACAAAAACTAGTTTATATCATGAAAAAAGGAACATAGCCTACTGTGTGTGCTAAAATTTGCAGGGAATACTAGTTTTCTGACTTGACTATAAACCTTGAATGTCAAACACTCAGAAAGTGAGACAAAAACATGACACGTTGGCCCCAATGATGAGCTACAGTGAGTAAAGAACCAACTTGTTCGTCTGCAGACATGAGTGAAATATAGCAATTTTCAGTGCATCCAACCATGATGCAAAGGAAGAGCTGCTACTCACTAGCAACCATTCAAGGCGTACATTTTAATTGGTGGAAAAAAAAACAAGCAAAAACTGAATTTTTTTCCACTCAGAAATTATGTATGAAATCCAGTAAAAATGATCCTGATGTGTCTGCCACCTATTCTAAGTTAACATGCAACTCACCACATCCAGATTCCATATGTACTCAATAATTCATAAATGCTTTTGTAATGAATAGAGATCTTTAGTACTAGAAAACTTCTGATCTGCCATAAAATACAGCTTTTATATTATAAAGGATTTTTTTTTTTATTTGTCCTCAGTTTTTAAAAGAAATCATTTGTTTACACCTCAAGCTTTTCCCTTTAAGATCAAACTGAAATTAGCTAATTCTGTAAATGTTGAGTTTATAAAGAAACAGTTCATCAGTAATGCATTTGAGAAAGAAAAAGAAATTAGTGTTGCAAATTTTCCTAAAATAATCAGTGATGCCAGGGTTGCTGGTAGAAATATTTAATCTGAGTCATGAATAAATAAAACCAACATTTAAAGCTGTGCAGGGATTTTTTAGAACTTCAGAGGCCTAGTCTGATGTTGTTATGTATCAGTCATGGTTGTTTTGATGAAATGAGTCAGATCCAGGAGACAGAAGACTTTCTTCTTCTTAGAGTTTAATCTTCAGCTGAAGGTTCTGTGCATCTTCATATGCTATAAAATGCACCAGACCAAGAACAAAGAACATGGTGGCTTATATACTGAGGCAGATGTGACTAAACACATCTTCAACATCTGGAAACCATAAATAATTTCAATACCTTTTAGATTTTCCTGTCAGTGTAGGAAAATATTGAAATGACAATATATTGCGATATTTTGTGTTGTATTATCGTATTGATATTAAAAAGCTCTGTATCAATATTTTTACTTACAAAATCTCAAGAGATCTTGTTGTCCCCTTATGAAATCTTGCGAGATCTTGTTCCATTAGCAGCCTTCCAGCATGTATGAAAGTCTGTGTTATTGTGGAAGAACTACATATCCCAGCATTCCTTTCAGTCATGTGACTACAGTGCAGCTGCTGGTGCTCTAGACTGACTTGCTTTGAAGCTGCTTATAATATGTCTGGTTTTAAGTTGTTGGTTAAGTTACCAAGTTGTCAGAAACACTATAATTAGCCATGTGTTGGCTAATACCTGCTAGCATCTGATACATGGCTGCATTGCTGATGTTTAATGTGCCTTTGAAACCTAATTGCTACTGTATGATAAAGTGAAGTATAAATCCTTGAGTGAATGGATCACACTGTTGTTACAGTCATTGTAATACTGTGCTTTATTTTCTTCACAGGCTTGTAAGCTACTGTTTGCACCGTTTCAATAAATGGAACTAATTTTCTCAATACATCATTGATTCATTTTGTCCAGAATTTGCAAGCTGTAGACTTTCTGTCCAGTCGGAGACATATATTGTGTAGTTGATATTTTTAGTTTTCGGTTTGATTAATTCAATGCAAGTAAATCAGTCACACAATGTCACCAAAATCACTCTGTCGTTTTTAAATCTTTCAGAAAATTATGTGTATCGGATTAAATCGAATTGCATTGAATCGCATTGTTGGCTGTATATTGTGATATACTATGTCGTATCATGAGCTGAAAATCATGAATCATATTGTATCGTGAGATTAGTGTATTTCTACAGCCCTACTCTACAATGCAATATACAAGTTGTAAAATGTAAAATATTATTTCTGATAAAAAAAAAACATCATCTGATAATTCTGCAGCTTTGTAAGGTAAGAAAAAAAAACAACAAAAAAAAAGATTTTAAACAGTAAGGCAAGTTCCCCTGTTACCTGGAATTCCCACAATGAACTTTTAAATGTGTGTAAATGCTCTTACAAATACAGGTTTCACTGAAAACTGAAGATACAAATACTAAACGTTATGTTTCAATCAATTTATTGATATAAAATTTAAGAAATGTGACAAATGCATCTTTTTCTTTTTCTTTTAAATGCTAGCTGGCACATAAAATGACAAGCAGCCTATCTTTATTTATATTTAGCTGAAACAAGAGAGATGTTTGTATTATTGTCTAACAGTTGATTGTTACTGTCAAGATATCAGAGGTGGGAATTGTGGAGTCAACAAGTCTTTCCCATGTCATGTATTTGTTCTGCCCAGCTACTGAACCAGGTGAGTCCAATTAGCACAATGAATTAAATTGGGCTGATTGGACTCACCTGGTTCAGGCTGGGCAGAACAAATACATGACATGGGAAAGACTTGTTGACTACACTCCCACCTCTGCAAGATATCATTGTAATCTTTGCTGAAGCCTGCCAATTTCAGCTCTTGCTTTCAATAAAGATGTCCAGCTATTCATGTGATAATGAAGCCTTTATCTATAAAAATTTTAGGTTTGTCATTGGTGAAACGGATTAAATGTTCTTAAGTGTACAGCTTATTCTATAGCTGAGGAGAAAACAATTCATTCACTGCTTTGTGTCTGCAGCCCATCATTATTGTGTTATAACAGCTCACAATTTTCAGTGTTCACAAATGCTTTTATCCCTCATTTGTTCAGTTTTTGTGTTTTTGTGAAATATACTGGCTCGTGTCTCAAATTTAAGGGATGAAAGCAACCGGTGCACGGTTGAATAATTGAGGCAAGCAAAAGATGTTGGCTCAAGTCACTGTTGCTCCTCTCTCTCTGTCCTGGTGTAAAAGTGGGTGTTCATCCCTTGAATACAGATGGCATTACACAAGCAATCCTCTAAACGACTGAGACAAGCTAACATGCTGGTGTCTGGAATGGCTGCCTTCTCTCTGCAGCGCCTTTGCGGTGCCAAACATCTTCATCTCACAGCCAGAAGTCTTCATTTAGGGTACAGTTCAAGACATTTCATCTCACCTTTTTCTTTCTCTTAGTTCAAAAGTAAATGTTTTAAATTGGTTTTCCTATTAGCTGCGATGTAAGCAAGCAGTTCTTTTGTGGAAAACTAGGGAAACTCTGAGCTTGCCTTATGGAAGTCTGCAGTAAAGAATCAATGCCTAATGGAAAATATTGCTTGAATGCACAATCATCTCAATGAAATTGAATAGCAGTGTCTCTTCTCTGGTCTCCTCCCTCGTGGCTTGGTGGTAGATTGGCCTGAACTTATGACAATTAACCTTGAACACAGTGGGGGAAAGCAGAGGAAGGAGCCACAAGATTTTCAATAATTAAATTATCCATCCTGTTGCACATATCAAGTCCATTGCTGCATTCTCAGCATCTGATAGATCAAGTCTTTGCTGGGCAAAATCCAATTCACTGCATTACTTCAGCTCACACTTCAGACATTTTCTGTGCAGAGCTGCATTATGAGTATAAAAAGTCAAATAAATCTAAGATGCTAAATCAGGTGGGTTACCAATAGTTCCAAAATATAATCCAGTAAAGGCAGCTGCACAGGCAGTTTACATGTTTGTGTGATTATACATCTGTATGACTGGAGAGTCAGGCTACAGACTGCTGCAAATTGGTTTGGGACTTATTACATGTTGTTGCAAAGATGGATGGAAACTGCAATAGAGACATGAAAGAAAATCAATTCAGCTGGAGCTGCATTTGCATCATATACAATACAGTAATTGGAGTGAAAAAATATCAACAGCTTTGTTATTGAGAGCACTAGAACCAGTGTTTGGATCTGGCTGCACAAAGCCATACATCTTCCAGTTTTAGTTTGTGCTAAAAGATTTCAGTGTGAAAAATGCAGCCAGGCCGATGCAAGGTGAGCCATCAGGGGAGAGGAAAGACTGGAGCACACAGACTGCTTCACAGCAAACGCTAGGATATTTTTATCCAAATGTGTCAAAATCATAAAGGCAACAAGTGTGAGATCAACTTGGTTTCAGCTCTAAAGAAATGACTCAGTCATCTGATGTCAGAGGTTCAGAAGTAAAATACAGCATCAGATTATATATTGTATTTACACACTGACTCAGAAACTCAAGTCTGCCAAAAGTTTTAAAAACAGATTTGATTTTTGGTGTTATTTCATAGCAGAAAAAAAAAAAAAAAAAAAAACTTCCAAGGTTGTTTTATCTACAGAGCCACCGTACATAGAAATATCATTATTAAAAAAGACAGTTTACAAACAGATTCATTTTATCATCCAGCACCAAGCACTTTATGAGACCAATGTAAAGAATAGTGGAATAATAATGTAACAAGAGTTGGTGATCGGTGAATCTGTTTCCAGTATTCCCAGACAGGCCTCAAAGAAGACCACTAACACCCTGAGCAGAGGTGGACATTTTAGGTGCCAGAAAGTAAAAAGCAAAAACCGTAATGGACATATCTGCTTATGGCTGAAGAGCTGAAAGTGAGAAGTGAGGCCAGTTGGGCGTTTCCCAGCGTCGCCATCTTACCGTGTCGCATGCGTCATCACTCCCAGAAAATACTAAAATGGGCAAAGACAAGGCCACTCCAGGCCTCGGGGCAAATGATTGACAGCCAAGCTATGCTAGCTGAGCTCATCTGGAGTGAACAGGAACAAACAATGATAGGCAAGACACACTCAGACTTGCTGTTAACCAGCTAAAAACCTCCATTATGCAACTCTGCTACAGGCTGAGGCCTTTCTGGGAGCAAGCAGGGAGCTAACTCTTAGCCACCATGGCTAATACCCGTTCTGCTGCCTGTCAATCAAAAGACACGCCCCTTATGTGTAATTTCAAGATTGAACAACATCTAAACCATATATGTTAAACTCAAGGCCTGCAGGCCAGAACCGGAATTATCTTTGTCCTGCATGATATCTAATTACTATTAGAGCTAACCCGCCGGTGTGATGCACATTCCACTAACACACTACAAATCTTCTACAAATCCCACAATACCCTGCCAGTGCATTGGCATGTCTATCAGGGGTCCGCGCATGCGAGTCCTCGTCCCACTCGTTCATCAGCACCAGCAGCTTGATCACGTCGTTGACTGAGAGGACGATCAATGTATTTTTTCCTCGCCGCTATGAACCAGACAGCATGCAGCCTGAGTGTAGCTGAACACCAGGCTGAAGAGAGGAACCGCCCAGCTCAGCAGCAGGGGAAACGGCTGAAGAGCACACTAGCCTATTGTACTTTATTTTCCTTTTCTTTCTTTCTTTTGTTATTTTTCATTTATTTATTTATTTATTTTTTGCAGCGCTATTGTTGCAGGTGATGCACACACAGACGTCCCTGTACGTTTGTTGCTGGCTGTCTGTCATTGAACTGCTGCATAACTGGCACGTACTGTCAGTCCTCCATGTCTAACTTCTTGCTGCGAAATGAATGATATGACTGGAGGCATGAATGTAGGTCTGCACGTGTCGTCAAGCCCCCATAAGCTGACTACATATGGAGCCAAATAATAATGATGATAATAATAATAATAATAATAATAATAATAATAATAATAATAATAATAATAATAATAATAATAATAATAATAACAGCAATACAATTATTATTATTATTATTATTATTATTATTATTATTATTATTAGTATTATTATTAAAGCTCTTGGTATTGGTTAATGGTCAGCATCCCTCTTTAGAAATGATTATGGAAAGCTCCAGATAGAGCCATTATAAACTAATGCAACTGATTCTTTTTAAAATCTATTTCATGAATAATGTTGTTTCATATGCAATAATTAACAGTCTATGTTAGTTTTATGTTCAATATGTGCAAAAAGGTCATTTCAATATGTTGTCCATAAACAGCAAGTCCAGCCCTTGACTTGTGTCAATTTCCAAATTCTGGCCCATGGTGTATTTGAGTTTGACACACCTAATCTAAATGGATGAGTAAGAAAGAAAGAAAGAAAGAAAGAAAGAAAGAAAGAAAGAAAGAAAGAAAGAAAGAAAGAAAGAAAGAAAGAAAGAAAGAAAGAAAGAAAGAAAGAAAGAAAGAAAGAAAGAAAGAAAGAAAAATGACCCCCCTCGCAATTGACATGAAGCTAAACTTGACCTATTAAACCTAAAATGTTTCTTAAATCAGGTTGTAAACATGTTTATTTCTGCTGTGAAGTTGGGAGTCTAGAAATTTGCTCTGTTTTAGAGCCAATCCCTAGCACAGGGATGGGCCTCAAGGGTCGGCATCCTGCAGGCATCCTGCAGGTATTAGGAGTTTCCCTGCTGCAACTCACCTGACTCCAATCAGTGGGTAATTGTTCATGGCTTGATGTAAAGGTCTTCAGAGGTCACGAGGTGTGTTACCACAGGGAAACTCCTGATACCTGCAGGATGCCGGCCCTCGAGGACCGGAGTTGCCCATCCCTGTCCTCGCGGATGAGGAGCGAACTGCTATTCTTAAAGGCATATGCCACCGTGGAATATTGTTCCCCTATTGAATGCCGCCTGTCAGTCTTTTGATGTGAAATCGGTTTCTCGTTTGTACTCGATCAGAATGTGCGGATCACGAAACGTAATTGGAAAAAATTTTGAGTTTATTAGTTCACTTTCGCTAAGTGATGCTATTGGAAGCACCTGATTACAGCAACTATGCAAAGCTAAGCTAAAGTCAGTGCTGTGAGATTCAGAGAATAACAGGATCGGCTAGAAAACGCTTCTGCCCACTTGTCCAACTCAGGGGACTGCGGGGGGAGGCTCAGTTTCACCCAGAGGTGGCATATGACTTTAAGGTTACTTCCAGAGCTTCAGTTTTCTCCAGCAGAGTTCACCCCTTGGTAAAAACCCTGCCGTATTTTTGGATCCGCCTGTACATTTAGAACAGGTGTTTTCACTAACAAGCTCATGTACCTGCAGACGAGCTGGGCTTATTAAGTTCAGCTGCTTTAGTGACTGGTTTGAACAATGACTAGACAGGATTTTTACTTTCTGGACCAGGGATGGTCAAAATAACTCTTCAGCTTTTTTTTATTTCCCATTAAAACTGGCGACAGGTCAGTAATGCATTTTCAAGTATGACGAAGTAAAAGGACCAAGTAATGATCCTTATTGCTTAATGACTCCATTTTTTTCAAATAGATACCCAAAAGACAGATTTATTTTTAAAAAACTATAACACAAAGTGTGCAAGTTTTCTGTATGTAAAAATCTTTACAGTGTGTATTAAAAACAATAGAAAATATGGTGTCTAAAGACTCCAGATTAATTAAAACTTTCTTAGGTTGTATTTACCTCATAAAGCAACTGGATTCTCATAAGTCATATGATTATGGTTCTGAGACAACCCATATAGTCTCTGATCTATTTATTGCCTAAACACAAAAATAAATGCAGCTACAGGGAGGTTTCAGGTGGAAAGATGACCAAATAATGGCAGCTCTGATGATATCTGAGGAGGGCTTCCTTTGCTTCTGTTCAACCATCCATCAGATGTATTAGGTCAGGATTTATAAGTTGGAGGTCCACTCTGTTGAGTTACTAATTGGTAAAATACGCTCTTAAATTGAAGGGCTTTTCCCAAAATTTGGTTCCTTTTCCTCTATTTTTACAAACAACATTGTTGAGTTAAGAGATTCTTCTATATGACTGGATAAATCTCTCAGTTGTTCCTGATGTGCTTTAGCAAAATCGTGCTGACATTCAGGACAAGAATCTAGTGGATTGCGTGTTCAGAGCTCAAAAAGATTCTGGCTGGCATTTCTCTGGAGAAATGAACTGATTGTGTCAAGTCACTTCCTGGAAAGACTCCAGTTTAAACATGAACAAGTTGAGCTTATCAATAATTAATTATGAATAAGAGCAAACGTCTTGAGATAAAGTAGGTGCTGCAAAACAAGGTTTGAAAAAGGCTGAAAATAACTGTGTTCTGTTTTTATAATTTACAGAACATCCTGGTTTTATTATTCTAATTGGGTTCACAGTATGTAAAATACACATGTAATCAAAAAATCTTGTGTTTCCCGTTTTATTTTCACACAAGTTGTTGGAATGAAATTGGTGACACCCCGATTCTTACTCTTGAAAGTATCAATCTTTGGAAATAACTCTTGCTTATGAGATGGTTTGTAGTTTGGAGAGTTGGCTGACCAAACAGACATCCCAGGAGATTGTTACTGTAAGATGATGATGAGATGATGAGATTTTTACTCATTTTCCTTCTCAAATTATATCTATTATCATTTTCAGCTTATTTAATCAGTTTTAGTAGATAATTTCAGCTCTGTGGTAGTTGCACTGATTTTCAGCCATTGCAATTATGCTCATTCACTCAGGTTGCAAAATCAAATCATCAAGCACAAGTTAGTGTAAAAATCTTGTTTTGGTCTCTATTTGTAATATTGTCACAGCTGTAGAGGTTATTAACCCCTTTAATGCATATTACAGCTTCAAGAAAAGGCTCTGGCCACTTAGAGTGGCAGGTGAATGTTGTGGCCCCCACCCAGTAAATGTGGTGTTAAAATGTAGGAAGGGTTTAGCCTTGATGTGTAAGCGAGGCAGAGAGCTGCCAATCATTCACTGAGCAACTTACTTGACAAAACACTTGTTTTAAGCTAATGCCTATTGATCACCATGATGGAGGCAAAACTGTGAGCCAAGGAAAACAAACCATTACAGTCTAAACACACAAAGAAGTGGTCAAAGTGGCTGACTTAAAGTCTGCATCCTGGGATTCCCTGGCTTCATGCTTCCAACTGCTCGTGTTTGAAAGGAAAATCTCAGCAAAGTGAGGGAACGGATGATGCGTTTCTTAAGGTAGTATCAATTTGGGAGTAAAATTACTGCAGACAGTGTAAATAGAGTTCTGAAGATTTTGAATAATGTGAAGCCCTTTACAAATATTTGATCGCTCTTAATCTAGGGCAAATTTTTCACTAAGGTTCTGCTCAGAGGGACTTCAGACACACAAGGACATTTAGTTGTGATCATGACCTTCTCTATGGGAATCAGCACTTGCACAGATAGGAAGCACTGTGGTGTAAAACACTGATCATCTAATGGGTAAAATGTGCCATAAATCCACACCATTACAATAATAGAGCACTGTAATCACAGAAATTACAGTAATTGCCATGTGACTAATGTGAAGTGGTTGGTTTTTAGCTTGATTGAGTTGAAGATAATTTTCTTATTTGCTATTTTTGTAAACATTTTGTTCTTTTCCTATTACAGCATATTTGTTGATCAGAAACCAACCATCGCACTATTTACACTATTTACTATGC
The DNA here is from genome assembly GCA_023101725.1 of Atherinomorus stipes. Lineage (NCBI taxonomy): Eukaryota > Metazoa > Chordata > Actinopteri > Atheriniformes > Atherinidae > Atherinomorus > Atherinomorus stipes. Next base: position 339,974 of record JALJCO010010650.1, on the reverse strand, counting down.
AGCTTCTTTCATCAGTAAAATTGGATGATTTAATTATGATCTTGTCTTTCTGTACATGTAAATAATTCAAAGCTGCTTTAAAGATAAACAAGGCGTTCTTTCATCCTACATACTGTTTACAGATACGTACACACACAGTTATACATGTACAGGTGTCTCATGGGGCCTACTTGCTGTGCTGCACTTTCCTCTGGAAATGCTCTAACAGAATATACGAGCTTGAGGGCTTGGAACCGGGCCAGGCTCGTCTCCTCGATTTTGGGTCATAAACGCGGCCTCTGCCCAAGGACTGCAGGGCCTTTTAAAACAGGGCTCAGCTTGATTGGACACACTTCTGTTGCTCCCCTCCCGACTGCTAGCAAGCCAGCTGATCAGAGAGGCAGAACAAAGCCGGTCTCTTACAAGCCAGCCCGCTCTCAACCTCCCGTACAGTAAACAGGGTGTATTTTTACATAAAGAAGACCGTCTCTGCTTTGCCACTGCTAGTATATAGTAGAAATTGCTGTAAGATTAACAGGCTGGAATTTTTGGACCACAAAAAATCTGAAGGATATATTCAGCATCCGCAGCTCATTCCAGCAGGGACCCCGGCATGAGGGATTAGTGATGGAAAGAAACAAAATTCAAATCCATCCAGTGGGCCAGGGAAAGGTGGAGAAGGTTTATGAGATCCTATGTTGTGCATACGGCCTCTCTCACACTGGTGTTTTGAACGTCTAATTTGTCCATGAATATTACAACGTGCACCATTTGGCTCATGAATATGAAATAGATGGAACCACAGGCTCTCCCCACAATCAACAGTCGACACACACAGTCCGTCATCAGCTCTGTAGCTCTGCGGCAGCTTCTTCTCTGGTGCATTTAGCCAATCACCGCCGATCATAGCCTGAGCAGAGTGTTAGTGTTGGGACAAACTGTCTGTGAATAACATGTGAATACAGCCTTTTGTTGCCAAGGATATTTTATTGGATTGTAAGCACTCTCTTTGTCCCTTCGTCTCGCTTTTTCTGTCTGTCTAATCTACATGCACAGACAATTGGTATTTGCAGTGTGACAGCACTGATCCCTTAGAACACCAACTTTCACTATCATGGAGGGGAAAAGGATGTGATAGTAATGTTTTATCTACTGCTATTTGATAAACAATGAATTCACTGTAGAAATAAGACTGAGACATGATGCAGAGCTGAGCAGCTAATACACCAACAATCTCTGCCCATCCGTTTACCCCGCCTTAAGCTGCGTGGCTTTGCTCCAACGTGGCCATATGCCCCTTAACCGAGCTTCTCTGCACTATTCTACATGACTCATGATATGTAGTCAACAAATTGTCACTGCCCAAGAATGAGAAAAAAAAAACAACAACTGGATGATACTGGTAAGCAATCTTATGAATAGATATGATGGTTTTTTTGTTTGTTTGTTTGTTTTTCAATCTGACTCACAATGGCACACTTTCAGTGAAATGAATTTCATACAAAAGTTTTTCTTTTGATGCATTATAGTCACTGCCAGTTAGTCTGCTGACTGGTTCTCTGTGATAAGCTAATGAGTTAGTTTGTTTGAAAAATTGCCAGTCATATTTTCCAAAGCTTGGAAAGAATAATTTATTTTTCTTAATTTATCTAACATTTTGATACGACTAAAAATAGAATTACAATAATCCTGGCAAAGAAAGAAAAATACACCTTTCTCTATGTCTATTATTGACTCATCAGTTATCATCTATTGCTATTATCTCACAGTCACTTAATCTAGCTAGCTAGCTAGCTATTATATTAACCACAAACAAACAAAACTGTCCCAGACACATACCTGTCAACAGTCTTTTTGAACATTACAGAAAACACCTGATTGCAGTGATTGCCTCAAATACAACATTTTACCTTTGTAGCCCCATCATGCTTGTTTGCTTGTTTTATTTTCTGCCAATGAGGTCTGTGTTGAAAACTCACTGGATATGTGTTTGACTACATTCAGATCTGGCATTTGGAACTACTTTGGTTGTCATGTGAAGTATTATCCTGATGGTAAGCCGTTGTGGACAAAAATGTAAGGTTTAAAAGAAAGGCATGAAAAAGGTTTACAGTCTTTTTTTCTATAGAATAAATTAAAAGATATGAAAGTCATGACATTAATTTTTACATTTGTTTTAACAGAAATATTAAAGACAAACAAACAAAAAACAAAATAAGTAAACAAGGATGATGGGGCTTCTGAACTCAAATGTCAGTCACTGTTCAAAAAGACTTCTACATCTGGTATTTTGGCCCACTGTTTAAGAGCATGCTTTGTCTGGGACAGTTGCATTTGTTTCTTTTTTTTTTTTTTTTTTTTTTTTTTTTTTTTGTTTTTTGGGTTTTGTTTTCTTTTAAGAAAAAAATGGGGGCCGCCCTTTTCCCCCCGCCGGGGTCTCCTCAACCCCCCCCCCTCTCCCCCCCCCCCCCCCCCCCCTGTTAAAATTTAATAAATAGAATTTTCTTAAAAGTGATGCATTATTTTAATTTAGTTTAAAAAATACTATTTAAAAAAAAAAAAAAAAAAAAAAATAAAAAAAGTTATGGGGCCCCAAACAAATTTTTTTTAAATTTAGGCAATCAGGTGTTTTCTGTAATGTTCAAAAAGACTTCTTCACCTGTTGACACATATTTTGGTCCACTGTTCATGGGACAGGCGCTCTTATGTGTCTGGGACAGTTTTGTTTGTTTGTTTGTTTGTTTTTTTATCATTATTATTCTTTCCAACCACAATTCAAAAGCAATATTTCACTGAATTATAACTTTATAAAGCTTTATTTATTATTAGTTTCTTGTTATTTGAATTACTATTGTGAATTTAGCTTTTTCCATAATTGGAAGGTATGAATAATTTTGAGGATAACTGTAGGTATTAGTAATAATAATAATAATAATAATAATAATAATAATAATAATAATAATAATAATAATAATAATAATAATAATAATAATAATAATAATAATAATACATTTACAAAGAAATCTAAAAAGTGAATTAATATTTAAATAATACTATTATGTCAATGTGATAAAACAGAAGGCTTCAGAGGGCTCAATCTATGGTGGTCAATTTGAAAATAGGATTTATTTTCAGTGCTTTAAAAGACATCTAGGAAATGCTTTTTCTGTCAAGGTAATATTTCTCTCTGTGACTTTAGGGCAATCCACTCTAACCTGCTTTTTACTCAAATGTTGTCGGTGAAGACAAGAGGATAAATAAAGCCCCAACTCTCCTGTATGATGGCAGAAACAAAGCATTTGTGTCTGTATCCGCGACAGTGATGCATGCTTATCCGATCTAATGACAGGACCCACTAAATGAAACTACAGCACAACAAGTTGTGGGAAGGGTGGTCAAGCAACGCTGCTTTCTCTAACATTATTAATTGGCTCACAATGTGTGCACGAGATAAAGATGACTGCTCTGTTCGTGGCGGTACTTCCCGCCTGGATAATTAAAGTCCATGCTGCAGGTGCTAGTTAGATGAGCAAGCAAAACGTGGCTTCAGCTGTGTATTACATGGTAGTGCATCACATTTGCTGCACCTAATAATTACTTTCATTACTGATTAATATGTTGATTACTTAATTAATGGTCCAGTTGTAGTCATCAAAAGGCATGGCTTTCATCAAAAACCTACAAAAACGCCCCAGAAACTCCAACCGTAATCTTTATTGTAACCTCGAGTCCACTAGTGGAACAAGTCAGAGCCGTGCCGGGGGGGGGGGGGGCAAATGACCGGGCCCTTTAAACTCAAATACTAAAGCTCATGTTAACGCCATTTTACAACATACACATGCCCGCAATGGCGGGGCTTACAAGCTTCGGCACCACGGAGAGCGGGTAGCATGTTATTTTGAAGTCCATTCAGCAGACATGAAGTAAACAAACCAAGAGAACAACAACAACATGATGCTACATGTCACGAATGATAAAACAACAGAAGTTCAAAGCAGTTTAGCACCACAGAGAGTGACCACATTATTTTGACACCCATTGTATTAAACCATTTCAACTCAGACTCTTTATCAATAGCTATAAAGTTTCGTAAAACTGGCACAGCAGCCCAGGTTCACAAACAATTTCACTGAAGCAGAACAACTCACCACATGTGAAGGGCATAAGATGAGCCTTTTAAATCATCCACGATGCTCTGTATGTTCATCCATTTTTGCTGCTCTCTCGTGGACATAGCAGGCCCACTTAGTGTCTCCTGTTCCACTTCGCTCCTCACACAGTGAGTATAGTGATTGTTAGAACCGCTACCTGGGATGAACCTGCTCTCTGGCAGAGCTGGCAGTTCTGACAGACCTGGATCGCTGCCAACAAAAAAGTCGGGTTCATCTCCAGGACGGTGAGAAAAACGGGTCCAGTTTTTGTAACTTGGCTCTTTTTTCCTTTTCTTTTCGGTTTGCCGCTCCACTTTTATGCAAATATGACGTGCATCATGTCAACTTAGTCCGTTAGAATGACAAGCAGCACCACTAGAAAATGATATTTGTAGATAAACCATAGCCTACAGGCCGCGCAGTTGTCAGTAAGTAGGTGTTCACGTAACATGAGATAGCCTATTTACACAAAAAGATTTAAAAAAAAAACAAAACTTTTAGCTAATTTGTACCAGTAACACACTTAGGCTAAATGCTGTGAAGGTTTTTCCTTCTCTCTGAACAGTGCCTATTGGTTTTAAAACATAAATAAACAAAACTGGTGTCTCCAACAAAGTCTCACTGGTGAACACCAAAGCTTGCGCGCAGCAGCGCTCTCTGGCACTGCTGCGCGGACAGGCTGGTAAAAGTGCTAGTAACTTTCCTTCTAAACATCTGATCTTCAAAATTCCAACTGCACGGCTTCGCTTATGTCCAACACAAGAAGGCACAAGTGTTTTTGTGCAGCTACGAGTCACCCCCGTGAGGCGGGAATCTAATCTCTCCAAATAAACACAAAATCCAGATCCCTGATGTACAGCAGCAGTTTTAACGCTGTTAAAGGGCAGAAGATGATGAAAATGTAATGTGTCGGCTTGAGCACGACAGACATGGATGAGAATGATCAGGTGTTTCCCCCCTAATTTTCTTCAAAAAGCTCATTTGCCTCTAACAATCACTTAGGCTACCCACATGATGGTTCCAGCCGCAGTGTTCAGAGCGTGACAAAAGTAGCGGCTTGTTGCCCGGATTTTACAGTACACTTGCGCATCATAAAGTTAAATGTGAGTGAAAATAAAGCCAATCATGCAGCACATTTTATTCAATATTTAACACCTACTACATCACCAAAGCCAAGTGAGTGTTGTGAAGTATTTAGCAACGCCGACTCAATTCTGACTGGGACAACCTATAAGTCCTGTATAACTCTACATCCTGAACAGCCTGCACATAGCCTGTACCGGACTCCTCTGAGCACAGGTTATGGCAGGGCGGTGGAAGCGGTGGAAGCCCCGCCCCTGCTCGAGTCTTACTGTAGCATGCTGTCTGGCTCCATGTGAAAAAAGAGAGAAAAAAATCAACAGCTTTAAAGGGCATCATTCCTTCATATTTACCATATGCTGATCTAAGGGGTCGGATGTGTGCTCGGGCTCTACAACCATCTGGAAAGGCCGGGGATTGAACCGCTGTCCTTGCAATTAGAGGTCAAGTGCTCTACAATCGCTGATCTTGTCAGTGCTGGTAACTTAAGGTTCCCTTCACAGTGGGGACCAAATGGGGAACAAGGACATGCAAAAACTTTCAAATGCAATGAAGCACAAAATTTAGTTCAAAGTGGCGCACTGTGATCTCACTGGAATGTTTAAATTTATAAACCTGTACATGAAAGATATCTTTAATCATTGGGTTTGTGCACATAAAAGATAAAATTTCTTGAAATGCTTTATAAATTGCCAAAAATCAAGCTTGTTTATTTACTGTATAACCATGTAAGGTTGACATTTCAATGGCAGCAGAAGAGTTACTATGCATAATAATGTGTTTGCCTTTAATTTCTTTCTTTTAAAAAAAAAAAAAAACCTCACTGCAACATGAATATTACAACATCCAGGCTATTATTTATTCCTTTTTTAGAATGAGTGACCATGATCCTTTCAGAAATCTTCTGGTTTGTGAGCTGTCTTAACACCACAGTTATATGAGACAGTGACCCCTAAGTGAATTACAGAGCTCAGAAATGACATTAGCCATCACTCAATGCAATTAGGAAGGCGTGCGATAAGTCCCGAATTCATTCTGCATCACAGCAGCTCCAAATATTCAGCTAAAAGAACCATAATAAAAGGATCTCTCTTCAATCATAAGAACAGGGAGTTTGTCATCAGATGGTTTGCCCCCCACAGAGGCCTGATCTCAGCATCATGGTGTCCGACTGAGAGTGCATTAAGAGACAGAAGCAACAGACACAACCAAACCACACTATGTATGTATGTAGTTAACTGAGCAATAAAAATACTCTCCACATAATGTGTGTGTCTATAATGTCCTTTAATTTGTTACCCAGCACTGTTTCTCACCATGATTAACAGGTCCATGCCACATCTCTGACTTACCGCTGAATATTTTTTCACACTGAAGCTTAAGAGGGGCTTCATTCTGACCAGATTCCTCCTCCACAGGAAGGTCAAACTATATTTTGTGGAGGATTTAACTTACAACCTACTGTATTTGTTGTAAATATAGGGATTTGACAAAATTGTATTACTCATTTTATGCTGCAGCACCATAAACCATGTTTGCAGGACCATTTGCATTCATTTCTTATAAATGATTTAAAGAAAAAAATTGACTAAAAGGCAGAGCATTAGTGAAGGTATTTGCAACAACGTGACTGGGATGTAAAAACAATGAAAAGATGGAGGAAATAAATAAAAAAAATCAGAGACTGTTGCAGCTGTATTCTCTCCTAAGAATTATTTGAATACTTGGTTTATTATATTTCATTACAAATGAAAGGGACTTGTTGTGACTGAGGATGTGAAGCAGAAATAAAAGCAGCATAAGAGCTTTTCTATTTCATTTGAAGGATTGAGGAGAAAATAAATGCTCTTGTTACAAACAGTGAGGTTCACCAATAATGCATGCATGGCAATGGAGAGACATGATGTTCTAACAGCTTTGCTAAATCCCAGAAAAACAGCAGGGATGAATAAAAGTGTTGACATAAAAGGGGGAAAAAAAGCAGCAGAGGTGAACTGGAGTCGCACACTAAAGAGACATCTTGTCATCCCCGCAAGATTCCCTTCTTGGCCTTGAAATGTTTGACTTGGTGCCAGTTACTGGGGCTTTTTTTTTCTTTGCCAATTAAGCCAATCTAGCAGATTCCAGCAACTTCAATCTGTAGTACTTGCCAAAGTACTAATGAACTAGATATAAATTTCATTCTTACACTGATTTGGTAACTCCCGTCGTTGTATCATGAATCATGAATCAGTCTGTTCCTCGTCAGCTGCAACATGAAAGTCCATGCATGCATGGCTCTGAGTACTGTTAAGATATTCAAAGACATCCGAGCTAAATGAACTGGCAGGAGATAAAATGTATATTAATATGTGGGGAATTAGATAAATAGGGGGAAGCTGGAGGAGAGAGGCAAGAAGAGGAGGGGGGCACTGAACATGAGAGAGATAGAGATTCATCATGACAGTCATCACTTCAGTTATTATCCCTAATTCTCGTGGGGAATATCTCAGTAAGGCGGAGTAAATTTGACGCTGATAAGCGCACAATAAGATTTGCCCGCGCCATGAGGCAAAGCCCTTCCAAGGGCTTCCTTTTACCTACATGAAGTTTGAACTTCATGCATCAATTGACTGAAAATTCACATGGCTCTTGTTAGCGTTGGTTGGATTCTGCTTTGTAGATGTGTTTTGAAGCAACATATCCAGGTGCTGCACAAACTGTTGGTGGGATTTGATTCTCTCCTCTCTGCCCTCTGTGAGTCTCAGTCTAATTAGCACTATAAGCCAAACCACAAAATGTTAAGGGGAGAAGCATAACTTCTCACATCAGGACATCCTCCAGGAAGCTTCTAATGATGGAACGCTGTGGGGAGGCTGAGCAGCGGAGAGCTTAGTTTTACATAAAAAGAGGTAAATCATGAAAAATCTTTGGAGGCTTACAGTTTGAGCCACATTGCTCGAGCAATGCTAATGTCTGTTGGTTATTTATTTCATTGTCTTTATTTCGACTGTATGATTAATGGCTGTGAAATTTTATCCAGACATGATGCACTGATGATCAACCTTGCTTGAGTTCATCTTTTTAATTCTTTTCATGTGGCATCAACAAGTGGCATTTTAAAGAAATGTCCTTGTGTCAGGACGCAAAGAGGGCCTGGGCGGGGTTTGAGCCCTCCCAGGTAAGAGTCAAGTATGCTAACCATCCAGCCAAAAGGATCTCCCTGTGACCATGTAGCCAGGGTGGATGATCACTAATAGTGACAGGAACCCACACAGTCACATCTCACCCCCTCTTTCCACAAGCACATCCTTGTGCTCCACGCAGGGTGCCACCAACTAGAAATCCATGGACCCACCCGTAGTGCTACTGTACATGGTTCCTGCTGATGTTTGTGACAATAGATTATCCGGTTTCTTATTGAGGATAAATCGATAAGTGTATTTCATTTTAGGGCCTGTGCTCTCTGAGTGCGCGTACTACGAAGGCCCGGCATGTCCAAAGTTGGCTATCCTGCAGGTTTTCAGTGTTTCTCTGCACCAACACAGCTGACTCAAATTAAATGGATCCAACAGCCTTTGAAGTTCTGCACAATGGCTCAATGATTTGAGCCAGCTGTGTTGGGACAGGGATACACGGAAAACCTGCAGGATTGTGGCCCTGGGGAGCTGGAGCCGGACATCCCTGACAGTCTGCGCAATCCGAAGGAGCCTTATACTTATAATAAAACAGTCTAGCCTTCAGAATTTCCAGTCCCATTGCCTAACTACAGATTCGACAGCTAATCTACTCACGGCCTTCTTTCAAGTGACTCCTATAGAAATATTGTAAAAACTAAATGGAACTGGGCATTTTTTTCCTTTTTATTTATCTGTCATTACTTGAATATTAAAACCGTATTAATCGGTAGTTAACACCTGAGTAATGTCGAACATACATTTTCTTGGGCAAAAACTCACATTTTCAGCTTGACTTCATATTTTCAAATTAAAAGTCCACGAATATGTCTAAATATTACACTCAAAGCACTGCTGCTTATCTCCTGCCATCTGTGCATTATGAATCTGGGTAAAACAAGGCTACAAAGGGTACACTGGTAGCCTTTGCTACAGGCCAAATGAAGTGCGGGTTTGTAGGATGGATTCGGAGACTCCTTCAGAGGTTTCAAAATGAGACAGTACTTGGCGCGCCGTTGTGACATGGGCAGTTGATGAATCTGCACTTCAAAGTGTGCAAACCCTGAAATGAGATAAAGCTAATTATGCATAAATCGTATTTTCATTTTAAGGGGGGTTCAGTGTCTTTGATTGGGAACGGTTCCCTGAAGAGGCACAGTAAAGGCACCTTTTGTAACTTCAAAACAACTTACCTACTTGGAATTGAGAATGTTTCAAATTAACCACAGAAAGCTTCTCTTGCGGTGTAGTCTAAAACTTTGTCTAAACTGTCAACTCATATTCTAACTATAGTCCATGTTTTGCCATATTTTGGCAAAAACTCGACTTGATGGGAACAATCTGATCATACGAATACAGAGGACGACTGTGAGGAAATGCACTTACAGAGACTTTTACTTTTCCATCTGAAGCTCTGTTATTTTAAATCCAAGCTGCTTCCCAGCACAAAAAGCTATTTTATAAACTAAGGAAAGACTTTTATATCCACAACAAACTTTTATGAATAAGTTTATTCTCTTATTCCATATGAAGATGCAGGGGGCCATCAAATATATGGCAGGATTTTGCTAATGCAGTTGAATTGCCTTTTTTTTTTTTTTTTCTTCAATTTCTCATGTTGAGTCAGGCTGAGTAAAAATATGATCATAAAGTTTTGTGGTTTGATTTCTTTTTAAAAAGGACAAAAACAAACAAACAGGAACAATTCTTATGTACAACTATTAAAACAGAATCTTGGGCCAAACCATAGAAAGTCATATGAGAGTTCCAGATGATATTAACACTTTGCAGTGAGTATGACAGGTTGGTTTCAATAATGACTAATATAATATGTGCATTTTGTCATCACTTTGGACATTTTAAATGTATTACAGACAATAATGTCTGAAGTTGACCAATAAGGCAACAGGCATTTTTGAGCCAAAAACTGAATTGCATTTTTCCAATAATATAATATGATGTTATGCTATTTTTTTTTCCTTTTATATACAATATTAACCCCTTTTGGGAAATTTGGTAATTGTCCATTGGTTAGTAATCGGCTTAGCGTGAGAAAATATTCCTTTGAAAATTAAATAATTGCAGCTGATTAAGTAATAAAAGGTAAATAAGACTGCATTTCTCAGACATGTAAGTTTTTTTAGCGGTGTTTTTTGGCTTATCAAAAGTAGGTATGGTTACTGTATTGGCAGGTTATCATATTATTGGCTTTAATACAATCAAAACGGCCAGCACCTTTGCATTAGTGACACGTACAGTAGGGGTGTCAACGTTTACAATTTTTTCTACATGTGTAATGGGGACTACTCACCGACGTGTACACGGTTACATGTCAGAGTAATGATCTCTAGGTTGAAGATGGTGACATCACTTACGCATTCCACTGTACTCCCGCCATCACATTGAACTCAGAGCAGAATACACTGTCGTAGAGCCGAAGTAAGATTATGGAATGATTCAACCGAAAAAAATCACTATGATTGGGTGTGAACGGAGTCCCTGCAGACGTTTTCAAACAGACATCGGCTGACCAGATTTTTCCTCCATCTATCAGATACATAACACGTCTTCATAGGAGAAAGAAAGCTTTCACAAGTAGGGATGTCTATCGATGTTTCACGGCCGGCTGGGCTGACATGAAAATATGGCATCTCAAGGAAATGTTTTAGCTGAGAGAAGTAGTTCTGGTGATCAACTTTATGTAAACAGCGGCTAACACGAGTGGTTAGATCTGCTAAACACATGCATTTGTTACGGTAAGTGTCGGATCGGATTCACGCTTATACAGTAACTTAATTTTCTGAAAAAAAAAAATGTACATCAAACCCAGTTATCAACAATTAAAGCTGACTCTCCTAACTTGCATTGAAACTCACCCAATACGACGTTTAAACTGAACAGATGCAGTCGGCGTCCGATCAGCTCTCCTGATCACTAGAAGCATCTCTGACCATGTTCTTCTTTGCTAATCCACAGAAAGAAATATCTGTCACTCCCAGCTGCACAGTTTATGGATGACATCTCTGACAGTGTGAATAGAGTCGCTGCAGCACCGCAAAGCGCCGGTGCTCTGCTGCTGTTCGCCGCCATCGCGTCCCTGAATCAACTTGAGGTGACGCAACAGGCTGTGTCTGCGTTTATTAAATATAAAAATATCAACGGAACATTGTGCCCCAGGCATCTATTATGTATGTGGATAGTTAGTTATTATCTGAAGCTTTCAGGCAACATTACCACCCCTGAAAATATACTGTTGATGAGAAAATGGAAGAAGAGGAGGAGGAGGAGGAAAAAATTACGTGTATACGGTTATTATTTTTTTGTGAACCGTTATGATTTGTCATCCGTGTACCCGTTTACATATGTACAAGTTGACACCCCATGTAGTACATATAGTATTACATTATTGGCCACTGGTTCATTACTGGTAGCCACACATCTTGATAAAGACATAAGGAGCAGAAATACTACAAAAATTTCACAGAAGAAGGTTACAGTGAGGGTTTACTTTGATATTTGCAAGTCAAAAGATCCCAAGTTGTCTTGGTATAGCTTACCTGATAACAACATTTTTAAGCTCATAACACTTATTTCCCAGCTTCATTATGACTCCATGTGGATTTAATGGGTTTTCATGGGGAAGTCACAAAAGCCCAAATCTGAACTTCACATGAGTTTATGTAAATACAAAGTCAACTTACATTTTATACATCACATTTTTATACATTAGCCTATAATTATATATGTTTGTATATTCATATATTCTGAAACAGTACTTCATACACTAATAAAGGAAAAAATGTCATCTAAATTAACAAAGAATTTTCTTTTCAATTCGTACAAGTTTGTCACGGTCTAATAAGTGAATGGAACAAAGCTAATCAATCCAACATGTTCTTTTATTCATAAAATGATCCCCCCTCTGGCTCTGATTGGCCTGTGTAGGACTCATTGGACTGATTCAACCGATAAAACATTAAATTGGTCAACACAAGTAAATGAATGGATTCAAGCCAGGACACAGGTAGGGTTAAAGAAAATGCTTCTATTAAAGGGACTAGAGGCAGGAATTTAAAAAAACAAACAAACATGCACGTCCATTTTTTTAATACTAATGAGTGATGAAGCGCTAAATACCAAAAATAACGTTTCCACCCATGTTTCTCTCCGTTGCCTTGAACAGGCTGTGTGCTGCGAAATGTGCTGCAATTCGGTGGCCGAGTTTCCCGCGCTGCCCTGCGGACGTGACGTCAAATGACCTACATCCGCAGTTTTGATGCAGGAAGAAGACGGTTGCGGTAAATTCAAACACTGTAAGCAATAATTATGGATTCTTCTGCCGTCATCAAACGATCCAGATCAACTGAAAGACACTAAAAAGTGTGACTACGAAGAAAAAGCGAACATTATAGCTTCAGTTTGTGCACGCTCCCGTGACGGCTTGGCTCGTGGCTGCAGTTACCTGAAGCGCCAGTTGCGTCATTCGCGCATTTCATTTCTTAATCTTGCCTCTAGTCCCTTTAATTTTAATGACTAAAGGTATCAAAGTATATAATTAGGACCTGTTTTGATATGAAGCATTTAGTGGCTACAGAATATGTGGTGAAAGAACGGGGGGGGGGGGCTTGTTGATTTTCTGAATATCTGAATATAAACTGGATGTAAGGATATCTTTTGATTTGTAAATTAAATACACCACGCTTACTGGTATAAATAAACTGCATAAGATAGATAAAGGAGAGGAAGATTCATTAAGACATGTCTTTGGCTTTGAACTTACTCATCAGTGTCTACTACTATCAGCTGGGGATCAGATCCTGCATGAATCAATGAAAGATCTCTACAGAACTGGAAAAGCTCTTATGATCAACAGCTTTCTGTAGTTTCTTGTTTGCTGCTGTGATATATCTTGGCTTTATTTCTGTTCTTGCACTTTGAAGAAACTTTTGAAATGGTTTTTAAAAAAAGTGGTAAGATAGTTGTAGAAAAAAAGAAGACATAATTGCCCTGAGGATATTGTTTACTGTGATTATGCATCCTTCAGAGCAGGGGGCGGAACTCAGCTGTGCTTCACATCACAACACTGCCATACCCACTGTATAATCACAGAAAATAATGTTGACTTGTGCATTATTGTTAACTGTATGTGTAGGATGTTGGGGAATCTGTGGAGAAATCTATAAAGGTCATTATGGCATTTTCAGAAAGTGGCTGGTTGCTGAAGAGGCAGAAACATGGTACCCGTAGACTGAACATACTCTTCCTATCAGAGCCTCTCACTGGAGTTGATTGCTGGCTCCTGCTGCAGGCCACTGCAGACACATGGTACACAACACAGATGGCAAAGTAAGGCACCAACAGCCGCAGTCAAAACAATTATGACATTAGTGCCATAAGTTATCATTTTTCGCAGGAATCAGCCATGTCACTCGACATGAGCTACATTTAATTGTAATGAATGGGGACATACGTTGATACCGCATTTGTTGATTTAGAATTGCAAAATTGTGAGCGACACAGAGCAGGATTCAGTGAATAATCCCCTTTCTGGTGCACAAAAGCATAACTTAAGCTGCTACAGTGAATACTAAGTCTCTCTCCAGCCTGGCATGCATTGGACTCTTTCACACCCGAGCGGTCCAACTCAGATCAGCCTGTCTCTTGACTCGACACAAACACATGTTTTCTAGAGGTACAACGAGGAAGATACAGAGAGCTATCTATCAAAATGGAGCCGAGTGGAAGTCAGTCTACTCTCAAGCTTCATCCCACTCCTTGTCTGTGGCACAGAGACACAGAGCAAATAAACATACACAGATACGCACAATCTCTCCATATTAGTTAAGATTAAATGCACGCCCAAGGAGAAACTGGGCTGTTTTTCACTTTATCCAGACAGAACTTAGACATAAATTCGCCCCACTCCCATCACCAATCCTCATATCACACGGAGAAGTATGTGAATGCCAGGGAGCCAATATAAATTGATGAAACAACAAAGCAGGGTCCGTGCATAGTAAAACATATTCCTCAAAAAACTCTGACTACCCTCATCAGTCACCAAAAGCATAAATGCAATGCAGAGGACAGTCATTTGAAAATGGATCTGCATTTTTTGCTGTTGACAGGTTGAAACCAAAGGCTTTCAAAAGCAAAAATTAATCTACACTCTAATAAAGCACACAGTAAACAGTTTAGCAAAGAATAACTTAATGCGGTTTAAACTAAAACCACCATCAGGCAGAGAGACACTTAGGCTTGATTGAGGGCTGGTCAATCATTTGCTAAATTAGGGGAAGTGCCAGATGAATTATTTGAGTTATTACTAATAGGAATTAATCCCATGATTATGTTTTGTCTTTTTTTTTTTATAGTGTAGTTACGAACTGCTTGAAATTTTTTCAGAAGCCATCCAGTTTGCCAAAGCTTAAGCTAATGTCTTTAAATTGCAATACCAAAACCCAGAGGTACATCATAAGGAAATAAGCAAATCTATCCATTAGCTACATCCGCTTGATCCCTCAGGGGGGGTCACAGAGGGCCGTTGTCTATCCCAGCTGACATTGGGCGAGAGACAGGGAACACAGGTTGTCACTTCAACAGAGGGCCAACACAGAGAGTCAGACAAGCATGCACGCTCCTGCTCACACGTGGCCGGTTAGCCTAACATCCATGGCGGTGGACTGCAGAGAAAGAGGCACCTGGAAAAAGCCCACGCAGCTGACATGTTTAAACCTTGTTTTGAGGCGACAGTGTTAACAACTTCCCCACAGAGCCTCATCTGCAAAATCACCCTTCATACAGAAGTGTTGTGCTCATGAAATTTAGCTTCAGGACACATGAACACGTTTCTTCTTTTGTTCATTTTAAAGACCAATTTTCCAGTAAGGACACCATATCGATATCTGGGAATCGATACTTCAATGTCTACCAGGCAAAATATCAGATTCAATACTTTTTGAAGTATTGCAATACCACTGTGCTGATATAAAGTATATAATTTGTTTTCACTCAAAATTTCAAGCAATAGAGCTATATGCAAATTCAGATGTGTGACATGATTAACTCAGTCTATCAAAAATCAGAACTGAAGGCTCACTGCACAGCCTCAGTCAAGCACTACTGCAAAAAAAAACAAAAAAAAAACAAAACCCTACTCTTTTTAATATATTCATTGGTTTATTTTATTGTAGCTTTAGAATCATTTCATACAAGCATTTAAGTTATAGGTTTTATTCCCCCTTGCAACAAAATGATTAATATAGTGCTCCATTGTGTGGTTTTCCTTTAAGGAGGAAAAAGTACTTCTAAAAAAAAAAAAAAAACATATATAGGCTATAAATATATTAATCTGTTTTGGTTTAACATATACATTAGCTTATTTTGCTGAGACTTTAGAAACACAAGTATTAAAGTTATAGGTTTTATTCCCCCTTGCAACAACATTATTAATATAGAGCTCCATTATGTGGTTTTCCTGTAAGGAGGAAAAATTATCGGTATCTATATTGAAAAAAAAAGTACCATAAACTCACAATATCGTATGGAAGCAAAGAAATCATACAACTATTATAACATTTCTTACCAGTATCAAAGTTATAGGTTTTATCCCCCCTTGCAACATAATTATTAATATCATGCTCCACTGTGTGGTTTTCCTTTAAGGAGGAAAGAGTATTGGTATCGGTATTTACATTTTAAAAAGTACCATAAACTCACGATTTTGTATTGAAACAAAAAATCGTGTGACTTTAGTAACATTTCTTACAAGTATTAGTTATAGGTTTTATTCCCCCTTGCAACAAAATTATTAATATAGCGCATTGCGTGGTTTTCCTTTAAGGAGGAAAAAGTATCGGTATTGGTATCTATATCAAACAAAAAGTACCATAAACTCACAATATCATGTTAAAACAAAAAATCGTATAACTTTAGAATCACTTCTTACAAGTATTATAGGTTTTATTCCCCCTTGCAACAACATTATGAATATAGTTCTCCATTATGTGGTTTTCCTGTAAGGAGGAAAAATCATCGGTATCTATATCAAACAAAAAGTACCATAAACTCACAATGTCGTATTGAAACAAAAAAAAATCATACAACTTTAGCAACATTTCTTACAAGGATTAAAGTTACAGGTTTTATTCCCCCTTGCAACATAATTATTAATATCATGCTCCACTGTGTGGTTTTCCTTTAAGGAGGAAAGAGTATTGGTATCGGTATTTACATTTTAAAAAGTACCATAAACTCACGATTTTGTATTGAAACAAAAAATCGTGTGACTTTAGTAACATTTCTTACAAGTATTAGTTATAGGTTTTATTCCCCCTTGCAACAAAATTATTAATATAGCGCATTGCGTGGTTTTCCTTTAAGGAGGAAAAAGTATCGGTATTGGTATCTATATCAAACAAAAAGTACCATAAACTCACAATATCATGTTAAAACAAAAAATCGTATAACTTTAGAATCACTTCTTACAAGTATTATAGGTTTTATTCCCCCTTGCAACAACATTATGAATATAGTTCTCCATTATGTGGTTTTCCTGTAAGGAGGAAAAATCATCGGTATCCATATCAAACAAAAAGTACCATAAACTCACAATGTCGTATTGAAACAAAAAATCATACAACTTTAGCAACATTTCTTACAAGTATTGAAGTTACAGGTTTTATTCCCCCTTGCAACAAAATAATTAATACAGCGCTCCATTGTGTTTACTTTTAAGAAAGAAAACACATTGGTATTGGTATCTATATCTAAGAAAAAAGTAACATAAGCTCACAGTATCATATCGAAACAAAAAATTGGGGTATTGTCCATCCCTGTTTTTCAGCACAGGATTAATCTTTGGCACATTCCAGAGCCGTCAATGCCAGGCACTGAACAAGTGCGACAAGCACACTTTCTTGTCTTGAAAATGTCACACTGAAATTAGATTGAGACTTGGCTGCTGCACCAGTGAATTGTTTTGAACTTTCTTCGATTGACCCATAACCTGAGGATTTTCAGAAAGAAAAAAAAAAGAAATAAAGAAAGTAAGAAAGAAAGAAGGAGATTTAATAAACAATCCCAATTTGGATGATTTTGTCCTTTAACATCTTAATAAAGAATCTCCACGTGTTTGCAACTGGCCCTTAAAATTACTCAGTGATTAGCATCCCACTAGGCTTAGCGTTGTGTGTAAAAACCCTGGGTAGGCTCATTATTTCGGCTCCTGTGGCTTAAAGAAAAAAAAAAAAGACGTGGAGTTTTATAAGAAGGCCAATTGTTAAAGTACATTTTGCTGTAGCGTCTGTGATATGTATTTAACTTAATGATGTTGGATAAAATGACTAACGTGACATCAACTATACAACCTGGGAGGAACAGGGATGTTGTACTTGACTAAACCATTTGTGCATTATTTCCAAAGGAAAGAAAAGCAGAAAAAGCAACATGAATCAGCCCGCTGTTTGTCAGTGCAGTAAGAAGGCAGCTTGTCACTGCAAATTTATGGCGGAATATTATCACATGTAGCATAAATTACCTCTTTTATGCAGCAGGTTGTGCAAGAACAAAAGCAGAGTTTGAGTGAGGAGGAAAAAGCCTCGTAGATAGATGAGTCACCGTTCACCCTGCTCCGTACCAGTGGTTGACTACATGTGTGTCACGCATGAAAAGAAATCCATTCAGCCAATTGCTTATTTCCCACAGTGAAGGCTTCTGCCAGGGCTGTTGTAGTAAACAGCTCTGGTATGGTTTGAATCCTTTCGGTCCCTTAGCTGGCAGGTAAATGCCAAACCCTTACAACGCTCATCGGGGTGATGACATTTCTTATGTTTTGGTGATTTTCTCCTGATGACTGAGGAATTTAACAAGGTGATAAACCAAAACTCTGAGGCTCTGACGAGTCCCACGGTTGTTTGCCAAGCGTGAAGCTCATGTTTATCACCCTTAATGGCCACAAATTCTCAACCAAGCAGAACATTTTAGAGTCTAGGGGGAAAAAAACTGCTGCCATCTCTTCAGTTGAGCGTCAGAGTTTTTTCAAGAACATAAGCTCAGCGTGGCAGCTCAGGTGGCCCATTGCCCTACTGTGACACTTACTGCATGGCCTTAATTTTAGCACTTAGAAGCAAATTACTGTGCACTGAGAGAAGGTATCAGCAGATTTTGAGACACGTTGTAGAATGTGAACCTGTTTCAAACCACATAAAGAAAAACAGGTCAAAAAATAACTTAAACAAGGGACACAAACCTACGTACTTATCAGAATCCTTTCTTCTCCTTTAAATGACCATTTATCTTTGTTTTCTGACATATCAAGTACCCCAAGATAATAAATCATAAAGGTTCAGATGGGTACCAGGCTATTTTTGCCCACAATTCCCAGAATGAAATTCACAAATGATTCACCTGTCCATGCAGTCATGAAAGAACCAAACCAATCAAAAAGGTTTTATGGGAGTGATTGCATATTGGTTTGGCTATTCTCTTGCATGCATGTAAATATTATGTGTAATACGGTCTGTCCTTCATTTTACAGGCTGGTTGTAAAATTGCCAGATGTGAATATGACAGGGCGCTCTTGAGGATGAGTCGGTTCGGGTTTAAGTGGAAAGCTTTTGGCTGCAGCAGCACTCGCAATTTTAGTTGTGATGTCAGTGCTCTAAATGCAGGTCCCTCTTCCCATTGCAACCAGAGCAATTTCAGCACCACACACTGATGGACAGCTCCTGTTCACATATAAGCAACAACTCCAAGACTTGACGGTTTATTTGTTAAAAAGGCATTCTGGTTAACCAGCTCAGACTGTGGTGGCGAGATATAAGCTCATTCTGCTCGCGGTGTATCACCCACGGGTGGCTTGGCTGAGGTTTTGATTCAGTCTCACTGGGTTAACACGCAGAAGCGTGGAGAAAGAAGAAATACAGAAGCAGATTTCTATAACGTAAAGCATAACCCAAAGAACTCAAAGCGCCCTTCACATGGAGCAGCCAGTCCACCTGGCCAATCAGGCGCCCTTTTTGCTGCAAACGTGAATGCTGAGAATACCTGAACTGAATTTGAATTACCATATGACGTAGGCCTTTTTCAGTAATGTCCTACTGGCAACAGGGACTACCACAGACTCGTAGTCTCTACCAAGCGCTCAAACGCACAATTTGTTGCACCAGTTACCCTCACATTTCCTCAACCCCCCTCTCTGTTCCTATCTTTATCTCTCTATATTTATATCTCGCACACCTTCAGAAACGCGCGCAAACGCTCCTCCTCAGGAGAGAATGCGACAGATCTCATAACCTACAGAGATGAGGACATGAAAAGTATCTTTCTCTCTTTTTTTTTCTTTATACATTAAAGTCTGGGAGCTGATCGCAAATCATGGGTTGAATGACGATGGAAGATGGTTTCACATAGGAATATAAACAAGCAAATCACGTCTAGATGAAGGCAGAATCTGGACTGAAATCAAAGCTATACTTACGCATTTTGTCGAATAAATGAATTCGAGGACGGGAACGGTGCAGGGAAAAGCAGCAGGGCCCCCGTCCACGTTTTCAAGATTTGCAGTGCGACCGAGACACAAATCTCCATGTGAAAGGGGTTGGAGGCTGCAGCAGTCCACGTCTCCCCTCGATCACAAGTCAAGATGCTCGCCTGCGAAAAACGCCGAACACTCAGGGAGAGTTGCGCGTATCTGCGGTGCGGACACCATTCCCTCCGATGCAACGCGTGCCGATTTTAAAAAAAAGAAAAGAAAGAAAAGAAAAAGAAACCCCTCAAAGGACCAGCAGTAGCCTCCAGGACTTTAAGGTATTCCTCTGGACGGAGGAAGATGAAATCCTGCAGAGTTTCTGATGGGCAGTCAAGTCCTCCTAGGCCGCCTTCCCCCCTCAAACCAGTCACAGTCCAAAACTGACTCCCAACCGATGTCTTGCCAAAAAAAAAAAAAAAAAAAAAGAAAGAAAAAGAAAGAAATTTACCAAAAGAAAAAGAAACAAAAAAACTAAACTAAACTGAAAAAAGTGGAAGTCTATGTTTTTTCTTTTTTTTCCCAATCAGATGAACAGGATCAGATAGCAGACATGACAACATTTACCTATTTAAAACATTGTGGAGAAGGTCAGCTCAAAAAAGAGGTGCAGAAGCGCCCCTCAAAAGAAAAAAAGGGGGGGAAATATCCTGAGAACGCCTATTGGATAAAATTAAGGATATCCGTCCCACTGCAACCATCACACGCGTCGCATCAGTACAAATGGGTTGCCATAGGCTGCGCTGAAAATCGCAGAGCATATGGCACACGGCGTTTTCTGTCGAGCAGAACCGGGAAGATTTCGGGTGCTATTTTCCCCACCAAAGCAATTTGTTGTATTGATTACATAAGTAATAATTTCGCTTGCCCGGGAGCGAGTGTCCGATCCGCTCGGTGAGACAGCAGCATCCGTGTGTGTTGCAAATAAAGCGCGTTTTTTTTATGTTTTTTTTTTTCTTTGCCACCGGCTCCTAATGGTCCCCCCGCGCGCTGCAGTCCATGACTTGAATGGCGAGCACGTTGAATTCTCGGTCTCCAGGCACAAATCTGCTGCGCGCGTGTGTGTGAGTCACATGCGCGTGCGGGCGCCTAAGTAGGTGCGCGCTTGTGTAGGCGTGAGCGTGTTCCTATATCGCCCACGGACCACTTTAACTTTGACCACTTTGCCTGCGCGCCCATCTGCCCATTTAAATCAACCCAGCGGTCGTTAATTATCAGGGATCAATAACATTAACGCATAAAGCCTGAATCCGGTGTGTCTGAGTGTGTCTTTGCGTGCACGCATGTCTGTGCACGTGTGATTCTGTTGTTGATGAGGTATGGTTGCCACCTACAGGCGTTATTCTCTATTCAGTCATCCAAAACGGACCATTTCCACAGTCAGCATCCACAAATAAATTCACACTCAACATGTAGAGGTCTCATCCTTCCTCCACTTTGAAAGCGCATTGAATAAGAGCATATGCCACCAAAATAAAAATATATCTTTACTTATAGGCTACAAAACCATTTAACAAATCCATCGTTATTTCTCACTTTTAATTAATTTGTTTTCAACCACAAACAGATAATTTAACAAAGTACACTACTGTGGTTGAAATCTTCTGAGATACTTCACTCACTGGAAAGACCGGTGAACCTCTCAGGATGGTGCTGCCTAGAAGGTGAGGTTTTAGTGACTTGAAGATAGACAGAAGGGAGTTGTTTCATTTGCTCTGAGATGAACAGCCTGTCTCATTAAGTGGCATAATGAACCACAAGTCGGCCATGTGTCAAAGAGGCTCCTGGCCGCTGAGGCCATGGTGCTTTAAGAGATTGAGAGAGTGCAAGAGAACAAAGATGAATATAAAACAGCCATAATGTTATTTTGATTACTTGAATTCAGATGACCGCTGAATGAAAGTAGTAACTACAGTGAAGAAAATGACAGGGGATTGGGAGGGAAAAGCCGGAAAAAAATAGTTAAATATATGAAACTGTGAATCCAGACGTTTCCACAATGGACAGGATGAGTCAGGCGAAAGGTTTGAGAGAATCAAAATGAGGTGAATTGTATGCTACAGGTATGGCCTTTACTGCCACTACATCTTCTCATAGGAGGGAGTCAGAGCTGACGAGTTTTACAGTGCTGTAATTAATTTGCGTTCTTATTAGTTATGACAGTTAATTACTCAATAATAATTAAAGCATCAACATAATACTGTTGTTTCATTTCAAATATGCGCCTATACAAAACCAGAGAATATTGAATTATTTAAGTAAACAGAATGTTTGCATTTCTGTTTGGAAAACGGTCTACGTTGCCAGCTTAGTGATTGTGTTGGGCTTCTTTGTCCCCGTACAGAAAAGGAAATTGTTATAAACCAAGTGTTGAACTTTGGAAACATCAGAGTGCACACGGATCATAAATTGTTGTTCTGTCTGAATCATGAATGTCAGCCTGCTGGTGGCTAGAGGAAACGTCACGGACAGTCAGACAGAATCATCATCTGTGGAACCTAAATGTCTGTAAGAAACTTCATGACATTGCATCCAATAGTACTTCAGTGAGGTGGATGAAGTGACCAGAATATCAAACGCTGCCTTCCTGACAGCTTCACTGCCACTGAGGCTGAGGACATTAATTAAACAATTAATTGGTATTCAAAACAGTTGCAAATGAAATGTCTGCTGCCTTCTATTACATTTCTATTAATCAGTTAATTGATTCACTCTAGAGGAAATATCTTTTGTTTTAATGTCATCTCATAGACTTATATCATTTATACCACAGAAGACAGAACTAAGTCCCAGACAGGACACTGACATCAGCAGATCAGTGTCCCAGCGTTTTGCTGGGACACTGATCTGCGTTTTACAACCCATCAAAATCGTTGTGCAATTGAAACATTGCACTGTTTTCTACATTTAGTTCTTTAGTTCTTTTGATTTATTCAGCCATCATACAACAATACATAAAGATACAGTCTTCACATTCACAGTCACATTGGCTGAAAAGGTATAGGCTGAAGCATACGGTAAGCTTATATTGCCTATCCTACATCAAAATTCCTAACTTAATTCACCAAATGAAGGAAGGAATAGAAAAAGTGAACTAGAAAGATAAAAAGAAAATAAGGTTTTATCCAATGAAGAATTTTTTTCCCCAGTTTTTATCTTTTACTGTTTTTTCCCATTTTTCTTTTCTCCTACAAGATTCAACAACTATACGCTTAAGAATCAACAATGAATTACACAAACATAAATTGATTAGCCTTATTCAAAAATGTTACACCCACAACAGAAACACGTCTCCTTTTAATCCCTTTTGTTGCTTTTGGCACAATAAACTTAAAACCATCTTTAAAGTCATATTTTCCTTCAGAAATAGAAACCAATCTTTGTAAAGTTAAAGGTAAGGAATTTGTTTTTGCCTTGTACATTATTTGCATTATCTTGAAATATACTATATCAATAAATTTCAAAACATGAGACTTCAGAAACAACGGACCTGTGTGATCATAATAACCTGCATTATCAGTCAGACATAGTGCACATTTTTGCAATATAATTATTGAATTTATTGTTTTAAATGTTGATACCCACAGCTCTACACAATAAGACAAATAAGGAACAATAAGTGAACAACAAATAATGTGGAGACATTTAGAATTTAATACATCCTTAGACTTATATAAAATTGTGATATTTTTCCATTTAAATAATCAATATGTTGTTTCCATGTCAACTCATCGTTCATCATTTAAGCTTGTATTAAAACAAACTTAACTAATTTTATAGTTGACAGAGAAAAAAATCCCTTTTTTTCAAGCAGTAGTGCATTCCTCTTTTTATATACTTGAAGTTCTTGCTCAGCTGCAGAAGAGTCCACCAGTGAAATTACAGGACAGAAGTAGAACTGGTACATACCTGCTTTCTATACTGTCTCATATTTGATGTTGTGTGTTTGACAGAAAACCAAGCTCGACAGAATTATCTCATTCTTGCAGGGCAGGGTTGTGTCCTGCTTGACAAGAAAAGAACTTTGAGAAACTGTATGCATCCTTTGAGGTGTTGTAAAGCACAGCAATCTGTATTCTGAAATGGAAGAAACCAAGTTAGACATACAGGGTATCTGCCCAGCTGCTCAGCTTGACCGAGTAATTGGGGAAAAAGGGCCTTAGGAAGATCTGTACAAGCCTAAAGCAATAATGAAAGACATTTAGAGATGTTTTTGGAGTTGGGCGAACCGTGTAGAGGGACAACCATTACTGTAGCACTCTGCCAATGATGTAATCGTGATAAATTGGTCTATCCTTCACTAACAGGCAAATAGCAACCTGCTGCGAGTTTGTCAAAAGTCGTCTGAGCAACTCTCAGACCAAGACAAGCAAAATCCTCATGATTAAACAAACACCATCCCCTCAGTCAGACATGACGCATCAGCGTGATGCTGACAGATGTTTTCCTGCTAACCAGAAAAAAATCGCACAACCTTTTTTTGATGGGCTCAGGTTATCAGACCAGGTAAAAATTGTAGATCTCAACAGTCCTGACTGAACTCCAAACCCAAAAGAACGTTTCTGCAGAGGCACAAACACTGATGAGCACAGATGTTTCCGTCCAAATTGGTCAAGCTTCAACTTTTCTGTCAAAAGGAATGATATAAAAGCTTGTAATTACAGTATTTCAACTTTGCATTGCCATTTCTTATTTGTATATTTGTGTATCTAAAATTAGCTAACACAACTACATCAGCGAGTCTTCCTGGGTCCAGCAAAAAAATATCAACCATAAACATTATTGTAGTCTAAAGCAGGGGTCTACAACCTGCGGTTCCAGAGCCACATGTGGTTCTTGGGACCTTCCACAATGGTTCTCAATGACATTGACTAAAAATGATAAAGAACTGAGTAATATTTAAAAATACACATGATAACAAATGCGGGTTTTAGCAGTTTTTCATTGGAATAATAACTCTAAATTTTTACAAGTGAAAGTATCAGTAATTTTTTTTCTACATCTGTTTCTCATTAGCTTGGAAATTATAAGCTTCTTCTGCAACACACAGTCTAAATCCCAGAAAGGAAAATGGAACTATCCATTTTTTTGGCAAAGGTTTTATGTTTTGTTTTGTTTTGTTTTGTTTTCCAAAAGGTAAGAGTCAAAATAGAACTATGTTAATTTAAAAATGACAACAATTTTCAGTATTTATCAAAAATTTTAAAAAGCCAAGAAATATATTTGTGGCTCTGGACGATTTTCTTTTAGCTGGGTTGAGGCAAAAATAGCTCTTTGGACTGTAAAAGTTGCACACCCTTGGAATAAATCAAACAAACATAATTACATGAAGGATAATGAAGAAAAAAGATAACAAATAAATATTTAAGAACTCACATACAGAAAAATGTCATGTAGCAACACCCAGAAATGAATAAACACTATGAAAAAATAATGGAATATTCGCAGAATAACATATAAATTAATTAAGAAATTAATACATGCTCCCCAATACACACACATACTGTACATGTACATATACATGTGAACACAAAACACATAAAAATTACTAGGACATGTAAGACTGTTGAAAATAATTTTTCATTTTTGAAAAAAAATCTCTAAACCAACCTTGATGTGATGATGTGTGAGTGCACGGAGGAGAAACTGAAGCATCTGAATTGATTTCTGAATTGAATCACAGGTTTAATCATTAAAACTGACTTTCTTTTAAATATGTCAGCAATAAAAATGCAGAACTTATAGCAACTTGAGATTAAACAGACAACTTAAAAAACAAACAAACAAACAAAAAAACAGTTTGGTTAAAAGACTAAATTTGACATTTGTTCCATACAACCATTAAAAAAAAAAACTGGGTTCATCATATCCATCCTGCTTTAGTTGCTTGAACTGAAAACACTTTCGACACTCATGAAACATATAAAAGCTTTTTCCCTCATCTGTGAATGTCAGCGCTTTCCTCCTCATGCATAACTAAAAGGGTAGTTTGTCAGAACACAAGGCAATTTCACATAGATTAAATGTAATCCTGATCTAAGTAGCTAAATCAGTGGAAATCCTATCTGGGATTATTTCATTGCCTCAGATGCAGGTGCACAAAAACTGGACCTGTATGCTTCATATTTCACATCTTCGGGCATAATTGGCCTTAACCTCAATATTATCTTTCATTCACAGCACTAATGTGTGCTGTTACATAACGCTAAGAAACTTGTAGTCTCCTGTATAAACACCGTATTTTCAGCTCTCAGCATTTTATTTATTCTTTGATGAAATATGAATTTTAATTCCTCGATCTCTCGAGCAGAAAAATGAAAAAATGAAAGTGGAGGAAACAAGGGGGAGAGATGCACACCAGCATTACTGTAAATGACAGCCTCAGCAGGTACGTACCATCAAATCAATGTCTGCCACGTGCTGCTTTGAATATGTACTACCTAATTATAATTTTGTTCCTACAAGGACAGTATGGACATGCAGTGCCTACTGTGTGTCTGGTTTTGATCTTTGAATCTATAGAACATCAAAATTCAGACAGCCAGACATTTCCTGCCCACAAATTTGCTCTGGGATGTAAATCTTGGAGCTTTAAGGATATTTGACAGCTTCTATTACTTTTATTTTCTATGCACTGTTTAAAAAGGGATTTCATGGAGTATGCCAAGATGGCCCTATAATCTATATGTTAACCAGAAATGAGGCCTGAAAAGCTTTGAAACTAAAGATGCCATTTTAATGTGGATACTATTAATTGAATGTATCTTCACTTTGGTTTCTAAATCCAATTTGTTCTCACCAAACAGATTTCTTGTAAAAAGAAAAACAGGAGGCAAGACTTTCCATATCTTAGCTGAACTTCAAATACCCATTGTGCAGCTGGTTCCCATCTTGTCCTCGAGGAATTCTTCTCCTATAAAACTAGAGAGCGAAAGTAATTATGTTTATGGGAAAGTGTAACTGTGACTGATGATTCCTATTATATAAAACAGTGTGTTCACGTCCATTTGCAGTTAAGCGATTGCAGCTTGCACTTCCGTTTGTGAGCGGAGTCATTGTTGTTCTTGACTATTTTGTTTTTTCCTCAAATCATGATCCTTTATCTGTGTGATTTAGATTATTGCCCCCTAACAAAACAGTTTGTTTGTCTAAAGCAGGGGTCTTCAACCTTTTCTCTTCTGTGAGCTACTTTTATTAAATCAAAGCACCACGGAGCTACTCGTGTTAAAGTCACCCAACGGAACTTTTAACAGTTTTCTCAGTGACGCGCCCCCTATTGGCGGCTAAACTAGCATCCATCTTGTATCGTACCTGTACTGTGATTCACTCCAGCCAGTAAAGCTGCGTTCAGCTTCTATGCTCCACATGTTTGGAACAAACTCCCAGAAAGTCTCAGATCAGCTGAAACACTAAAGTTCATAGCGCATGAAATGTGCTATACAAATAAACTTGCCTTGCCTCTTCCTCCGGTAATGTTTCCTTGTGTTTCTTTACCGAATCCAACATGATGCACATTCAAAACACCTTCATACCTGGTTCATATCCGTTTGCTAGTAAGTGCACAACCAATAGTCGGCTGCAACATCACAGTCATGTCCGGATGGGAAACCCGGGATGCATCTGGGCAGTGACGGCTCGAAAATGCGCATAATGAATGTTGGTGTGCCATCAAAACGAGTCAGAAACACAGATTTTTAAGGTCTAAAAGTTACGTCGTGTGTCTTTAAGCAACATTTACCTGACGTAGTCCTCCGCTCCTCATCCCGTTCAAATGACACATGCAACAGCAAAACAGTGCAAATGTCATGTGCTGACTGACTGAGTAATTAATTTAACTAATTCATTTCAAGGGGGGGTGTCTGTAATTTGGTTTAGTTTTTTTTTTTTTTAAAGCTGTTTATTTGTGAGTTAGAAACCAAATTTGTGTTGTATTATTATCATCATTGGAGAGCCTCTGGAAGGCAAGTACCCCCGCCAGCGGCTTGCAGTAGTTGAATATTAGGCAGCATTAGACATTCGATGGGCGTGGCCAGATTGGTTGGTTAAGGGTATGGTTTAGGGCTAGGGGGGAGGGTTTTAATAACCAACTCAAAATGGTAAGATGGGCAAAGTTGGATGTCCGACCCAATACCCGCCTCATCCTGTAAGCTGCAGGCCAGACCTTCTCCTGGAAAGTGCTTTGCAAGCTCCCGGTAGCTTGAGAGTGACTCGCTGAGGACCCCTGGTCAAAGGTTGAATTCCAGTTCCCCCCTTAGCCTTAGCCCTTGACCCTAACCCTTCGTTGTGCACATTCATGTGAAGAAGTCGTGGTATCCCGATTCGGGTTCAGACTGAGGGGGAAGGGGAAAAGGTAGGGCTATCTGGCCCTCAAAAAGGAGATTTTCCAGAACAAGTGGTATAATATTACCCACAATTTCATACGGGCAAAATGGCAAAGAAATTGGAAGCCAAAGAAACATATGAAGGTTTTTTTTTTTGTAAATAATATATGAAAATGGATATTTTAAAGTTGTACTTCCGTGGTCATTTCATTAATATTTCTGTGTTCTCCATTATTATTGAATGCATTCTGCATCGTTTCTGTTTAAAAAAACCTTCTGGTTGCTTAGTATCCAGCTGTATTTGTATACTAGAAGAGAGGCTTGTGGTCCAACGGCAGGCTTTTCCGGGTCCTTCTCATGAATTTCCGTCTGATTGGCTGCCTGCCATCAGTGTATGAAGGAAGCTCCGCCCTCCGCTCTTATTTCGCTACAGACAGGAAATAGAGCCGACAAACAAGTTTGTTCCGCCATGCTAACAAACAGTTAGCTAATTAGCTTCTCAACTCCGAAGCTACAGTCGTGCCGTCTTTACTTCTAGTGTGTAGTGGAGGGTTACCTGCCTTCCAATGGACAGATAGAAACCCCACGTGGGATACGCTATTTGCAATGTTACGTAGAAGTGCGAGGCTGTTCCCGATTCGCTCTTTTCTTCGTATTGTTTCTGTGATGAGGAAGCACAGCCGACTGGGGGGAACGCAACGCTAGCAAGTCAGCATGTGTAAGTAAACAAGGGGAAACCCTCCGTATTTCAGAAGGAGCAAGTTAAATGGGTTTTCAGTGGAAGGAGGCCTTTAAAGTTGCTTTATAGACAGTTTTATCATAAATGTGGAAAAATTGCAAGTTTCAAAACATTACGTGCATCTGCTCATGTCTGTATCGTAACGTTAATGTTAAGCTAGATTCGAAGGCATCTTCTGTTCCTTTAATTTCCTGTAATTTTCGGCCCAAAGCTGAAAAAATAATCCAATCCCTCAGGAAAGGAGACTGTTGCTGCTGCAGACGGCATTGCAAACTCTCTGGAAACAACCAGTGGAAGTAACCACTCTTAGTGTTGATGAGGATTTTGTCGGGTTGTCCCATTTCTTAGGTGACAAATTCAATCCCTAGCACTTGAAATGGAGGAGAAGGGCTTGGGGTAGGGGTGTGGATGAAAATAGGAATTATGATTGGGCATAAACCTCAGGAAACTGTGTGTTGCTTAACCCTAAGCAGGTCTCAGAGAAATGTAAAAGTGAGACTGTAGTTTATTCAAGTTATCAGTTTATGATCGTTTAATGCATTGTTATTAATGGGTGACAGCCTGACAATAGGCAGAGAAAGATGCCTGCTCAGCCATATACAGCTATATGGGAAGAATGTGCTCTGATGACACTTGCAGAATAGTATGATGGGATGGTGAGCCTGAGGAGCAAAGCTCAGTCACATTAGGACATGGTGTTACAGATTTGAAAAGATGGCAGATAGCAGAGGTTAAACTAGGTTATGTGGGGAAGGGAGTCCTCACAAATGGGGTCAGGATCACAGTCTGAAGAGGTAGCTCCAGTTAAAACTGCCTATATTGTGTTCTACAGCTGTGGATTGTCCAGATTAACAAATGCTCCCCTTCTTAAAAGCAAAGCTTTTGTCTAATTTTCTTTATTTTCATCTCTATTAGTCCAAATTATTATTGTTTATGATTTATTCATAGTTCAGGAAACATCATCAGTCCTGCCAGGCAGAAAACTAACCCAACTAGCTTCAGAAACTTATAGGCTCAGTGTAATGAAATGCTTTGCTTAATTTCTTTACTCCAATGATTAAATAAGCTCTCCCTCAGAAATTCCACTGCTGCAAATATTAAAGCATTTGAGCGGCAGAGCTGAAAACTCTGTTATAATCCGGAAATATAACTGGCCTTGTGCAGAAAATAAAAAAGATGCTGAGCCTAATCTGATTGCTTATCACGTCTGCTTCATTGAAAATGTATTTATTAAGTATATATGTAACAGCTCAGCTGTTTGCTTGAAGAAAAGCATTTGGGTTAATGAGGGCAAATTATATCTCTCTCTTCCCAAGCTGCTTCCACAAAGAATGAAAGAATAATAGGAGCAGACTTTGCCTGAAGTTGCCTGTTCACACATGCACTTGACAGCAGGAGATTTTCCATGTGAGATGCATTCTTACTGCTGGAAATGCTCCCAAGTGGAGCCTGGGTAGAGTGCACAGGATACAGGACATGATGCAAAAAGTATACTGTGGATATCGCAGTGTTTTGTTAGTAGCACATCAAGGATGGCGGATGAAGCTCCCCCACTTATCCTTGATGATGACTGTTTCCTTGTCGATACTGTGGATACATGTTTTCTATTTATCACCGAAAAGAGTGGAAACCAACATGGCAGGTCAGTCAGGCAGGCAGAGAAAAGTTTGAAGCCGCAAACTTCAATGAACTATTCAGAAAACTGGCCTGGCTCTATTCGCACACGAGCTCATTCCTAGATTTTCTGTTCATAATGCTTCAGAGATGGCTGGATAAAATATAACTGACAACTGCTGCTGACAGTTTCTGACATGTACTTCCTCTGGAAAATATCTTTAAAATTTTTATGTTTGCAGTGCATGTGTGCTTTACTGCGGAGACTTCATGCATGTGTGTGATGCTACAGTTGCTTAGTAAAGGAAGGACAGCGACATTTGTTCTGCCTAAGACGGAGTCTGAGAGCAGATTTCAAGAACTGTGTGGGAGTTGGTAGTGCTGCGATTCTGAATAATGGAGCAGCGGGTTTCTGAGATGAGGAATCAGAACTCCATTGGACTCTGGGCATGTACATTGACTGAACTGAGCAACTTTATTCTTGACACACTGATAGCACTGACAAGCAGTGAGAAATGAGTAAATAATGGTGATTCATCCTTGGATATTGTCAGATTGTGAATTATTAAAAGCCTATGAATTAGCACAGTAATAGCACAATATTTATGCACGTGTAAATGTTAGGCTTCATCCATAACACACAAAAAATGCCTCGCCTCTAAAGGTAGTCAAATCCCTGTTTACTTTGTACAAACATGATTTGGAAGCCACGACTGCTGTTTCAGACATGATAAAAGTGAGAAAAGAAGATTGGAAATTTAAAACTCCTTTATGCCTCATTCAACCATTAGGGAGGAAAAGCTCCTTCTCCCTGACTTATTTAGACATCATGGCTTTAAAGTCTGTCAAACAAATTGAGGGCCACAGTTGGGAAAAGCTAAGTGAAAGTGTTTAACAAATTATGGGCAGAGATGGATTTAGTTGATTCTTTTCATCCCTCAATTTGGTCCAGTGCCACATCTCTGTCAAAATAGATTTGGCCTCTATATTTCCTTCTCTGTGTGAGACATCTCTTCTCCTTTCTTCTTTTCTATCTTTCCCCATCAGCCCATTGGGATTGTTGGATCGGCTGCTGTGGAAGCGCATGTCCCAGACTGCTTTCTGGGACAAACTTCAAGAAGCTCGGAAAAAAAAAAAAAAAGATGGAAAGGAAAATATGGTAGAGAGAGAGAAAAAGGAGAGAGGCTCCTCTAGCACTACGGAGCCTCTTCAATTATTCAAATGGCCGCTGTCCCTCTGCACTTGTTCTCTCTGCTTGGTTTGAATATTAAAATGGCCGCCCCCAAAGAGACAGATACCCAGAAGATGAAGCCCACGCAGAGAGCAAAGGCTGAGTGCGCTTGACTTTTCACATCTCTGCCAGAGCAGTCGACGAACAGGAGATTGTCTATGCAACTCACTGCATGACTGAAAAGAAAGTATTCCTCTCACGTATGGCCTAAATTCCATTAAAGGCAGGCTGCAGGACTGCATTATTAGCATCAAGTAGAGCATGCTACCTGTGTCCCAACAGACTGGATGATCCCACTCAAGAGCACACTTTGAGGTAGTAACGGTTACTTGTCCTCTATTTGAGGGCTTGACCTGGTTGCCATAGTCTGATGAGGTTTTTTGACATTGACTTGACCTCTTAAGATTATTAAAGATTGTGATTCTCCTCGTGTACCGCATGGATAGGACATACACTGTCAAGATTCCTTTTATGAAAAGAATAAACTGAACCACGGAGCGAAAGGATGGTATGCTTTAAGGAACCATATGTTGACATGTAGTCCTAATGGGCTACTTTTCACTCACAATTTTTGACACGTTTTACAGTCTGACAAAAGAGACAGACGCACAAGTGAATGGGAGCAGCTTTACTGGGATTTAGGCTGTATTAATACACACTTATCCACTGTTTTTACATGCATGCCACCCTTGCGGTTATTCTTTGTTAATCCTGGGTTCTTATTCTGGAGTGGACAGGATCTGTGGAGTAAGTGCAGAGTGCTGCTTCTCGAGGCAACTTGCGTACCTGATTACTGTGGAACTGGTTGGATATTTGAGCCGTTTGAATGATGGAAGTGGAGACAAACAACCACAATATACAACAAGAAGCTTCTAAAAACACAGCCATGGCCTAATATACACTGCCTCCAGGCCACAGACAAAGACTCAAGATAAATTTGAAATTATGGGTCAACTGTTCAATGCACATACACATGTGAGGCTCAATATCTACATAGAGAGATGGTGTGTGACGTCATGCTATGTTAAGATAGAATTACCAAGCTACTGTAGATCTTCACACTGCAAATTTTTAATTACTTCAACCTGGAAATGATGAATTTACACTTATTGGTTATTTAAACATGTGATGTCTTTTTCTTTGTTAAAAGCCTTTTTCTTCACAATACATTTCTAATTAGAATATTTTGTTTTGCTACCATCTTCATCTTTAGGTATGTACAGGACAGGAAATTTGCAGCATGCGCAGAGCACCTGGACATGAATATGGAGTAATTTAATACCCAGCTGCAGGGTATGTGAATCCACCTTTGAGAAGCTTAACTGTGTACAAGTTTGTGGGAACATTTTAATTTATTTTAAACATCCCCTTTCATTTGGACTACATAATTTATTTTATTTTTCTTTTCTTTCTCTTAGCGCATTCAATGAAACTAACTTTTAAAACATTCCAGCCTTAGAACCAAAGAAACCAATGTTGTTAACTTGCAGGATGTGGCGAACCTTTCAGGACTGGAAATCAGAAACAAGCTAATGTTAGCATTCAGCAGCACATAGTTTCTATAGCTTACTCTAGTGGAAGGCTGATTTTATTAGAAAACTTAAACATGTGGGGTCCTTTTTTATCCAATGTCTTTTTCTTCAAAATTCATAAAGAGGCAGGATTTCGGAATTCCCAGCTCCGGTAGCATCCATGGGAAAATACTAAGTGGAATAATTTTCCACTCTTGCTTATACTGTAAAAGGAAATGCTTTGTTGACCAACGGCTCAGAGAACGGAGGCACGACTGATATGCCTATACACAGATCTAACTAAACAAAATGTACGTTTTTATTTAAGCCAGTTATTTACCTCACAAGATTATTTTCATGAAGGGAAATGTCTAATTATCAGGGATGGCCAATAATATCAGCCTACTAATATATTGGCATTAAGATGTGATATCGGAAAATGTTGGTATCTGTTTTTATGGGCTGATATTTTGAAAAAATGAAATCTCGCAAGACTTAGTTACGGAGCAACAAATCTCACAAGATCTTGTTCCATTCGCAGCAGTCCAGCATGTAGCAAAGTCCCTGTTTTCCTGGGGGACTTCATTTCCCAGCATTCCTTTCAGAGTAATGTGACTACAGTGCAGCTGCTGCTGCTACAGACTGACTTGCTTTGAAGCTGCTTATAATATGTCTGCTTTTAAGTTGTTGGTTGAAAAGTTGTCAGAAACATTAGAATTAGCCACATGCTGGCTAATATCTGCTAGTATCTGATATATGACAGCCAGATGTCCAAAATGAACTCCTCTGGCTGAGTTAAGGATATTTTGGGATCTTTGCTCATGGAGCAGAATATAGTTGTATTTCCTCACAGTCTTTGCATATATCTGTATCGGTTGATATTGGATATCTGAATTTAAGAGTTGGACAATATCGGTATATCGGTATATCGGATATCAGATATCGGTAAAAAAAAAGCCTATGTTAGCTGCAGCTCATTCAGAACTCTGCTGCCCGAGTTCTCACTAAGACCAGAAAAGTGGACCACATCAGTCCAATTCTGAGGTCTTTGCACTGGTTGCCGGTCCATCAGAGAATCGACTTTACAGTTCCGCTGTTGGTTTATAAAGTTCTGAATGGTTTAGGCCCAAAATACATCACTGACCTCTTGACCCAGTATGAACCTAGACCCCTCAGGTCATCTGGATCCGGTCTTTTATCAGTTCTCAGAGTCAGACCCAGACATGGAGAAGCTGCGTTCAGCTTCTTTGTTCCACATGTCTGGAACAAACTCCCAGAAAGTCTCAGATCAGCTGAAAAACTTAGTTTATTTAAATCCAGGTTGAAGACTCACCTGTTCTCAGCTGCACTTATGTAGATTTCATTCAAAAGTTAAAATCTGCACGTTTCTATATTCTCTCTTTTTAATCTTAAATGTTTTTAATGTTTTTAATTTTGAATCATGCTTCTAATTTTTTATTCCTAACGTTTCTTCTTTCCCCTTTTGCACCCCACTGTAATGCTTATAATGTTTTAAGTAAAGCACTTTGAATTGTCCTGTACATGAAATGTGCTATACAAATAAACTTCCCTTGCCTATACTGAACATCCCTACTCATTATGTCATTCTAAAGAACAATTATTCATTTGAAGGGATTTATATTGCAATGAGAGTCTTCAAGAAGTCTAAACAAAAGAAATGCTGAAATTATTAATAATATGGTCCCTTTAGTTATTACATTTTGTGAAATAGAAATTAGATGATAATTAAGGGCCATTTAGGGAACATTTCTACACTGTCTTGACTGTTGTTGGAGATTTTAGTAAATTTACAAAGCAAATGGATATAAATAGATTAAAGAAAAGGAAATTAAGAATTCAGGCATCATGTAAAAAATTAAATTGAAGTGAATTAAATTACACTCTTACTGCAAAAAGGCTTGGCTGGCTTGCAGACTAGAATACTAGCACCTTTAGTTGGCCTTTACTCTTGACAGAGGCACTGTCATTTCTGTTCAGATCCTGTCTGACGCCATCTTTGTTGTTGAAGCCCAAATGAGTTTAAGATCTGCAGTCCATGAGTATAAAAGCGATTGCAATTCATTTGTACCTTTACTAAACATCATCACAGCATATAAATTATCCTTTGAGCTTCCTGCATGGTGATCGGCCAGATAAGCAGAGCTCAGATCGGGGTCCAAGCCTCAAGTTCCCATTGCCAAATCATGCTGATGGTGGGAGAGGGAACGCTATAAATGATGTGTAAGAAATCTCTATCTTACTTGCTAATTGTCACTTGCCAACATCTTCATGCCAAGAGAATGACTGCAATCATTAAAAGATTACCTGTCACTCAGCATGACTGACAAGTGATTATAATCATAGACTTTATCCAAGTAAATTATGATCTCTGGGCACCACTTTTCCTCCTCTTGGGTTTGAGTAGACTGGATGCTGTAGTAAATCACTATAACCTTTAAAAACATGAAAAGGTACAGAGTAGCACTAGGGGCCAGTTGTTCATAGGTTATCTGATCGGATTTTGGTCATCGGATTGGATCAAATCTTTAAAGTCGTTTGTTAAAAACAAAATGGGATTGGAAACCTGGTTAGATGTAACCCAATCCTATTTTAGATCTGGATAAAACCTGTTGTTCAAAACTTTTCAATAGTATTTGGATAACTGATTTAAAAAAAAGGATTATCCTGATCTCAACAAGGGGTAGGATTTTAAGGTGGATTTAGGAAGAAAATGTGATAAAATACTACAGACGGTTAATAACAGAGGTGGGTAGAGTAGCCAAAGTTTGTACTCAAGTAAAAGTACTGTTACTTTAGAAAAATATTAAAGTAAAAGGAAAAAGGAAAAAGTCGTTATCCAAATAATTACTCAAGTAAAAGTAAAAAAAGTACTCACTGAAAAAACTGCTCAGGTACTGAGTTCTTTCTGAGTAACATCAGATTTATTTTGAATTAAATGACAATAAATAAATCACCTACGTTCTTTTCTAAATGACAGTCGGCTGCATGCAGACAGCTTCTGAGTATCAGTGATGTTTGATGTCCGTTTCCAGGCGAGACACAGAGGCTGTCAACATAACTGTAGGACGTGACGAGATTTTTCCAAGAAAAACCAAGAGAGAAAACTGAACACGGTAAAAAGAAGCTGACAAAGGTTCACATTCTACCACAGACACACGTATGATGCAGGTTTGTTTTCACCAGCAAGCCTGTTTTTGGTCACGTGACACCAGGGTGGGATGTAGATTTACATCTGCTCATTTACACTTTTATGACCAACAAAAAATGTAACTGTTGTCAAACTAACCAAAGAAACTTTTACAAACAGTCCACAAAAGTATGCTTATTACAACTTTCCAGCGTAAGTTTGAAGTTGAGTTTCTGTCGGATCGTTTGGGCGACACAGATGACAGCGCATGGCACAGGGGATCTTTTATGTCGTCTGGAAGGCAAACGTAACTGGAATGTGCAGCCAGGAATGTTCCATGGCTTCTGTGTTGACTTCTGAACCACACGCTGTTGTTTCAGTCAGTCTTCATCACCTCAGTCCCTTTTGCATTTCTGTGCGCCAGCTTGCAGAATTGGCCCTGCATCATCATGTGCCTGCCTACACCTGATTGGTGGTACGTAGCTCATAACGTGACGTAGAGACGTTCATGTGTGTGTCTCTCTAACTAAACAAAACTGTGATTTGCGCACTTATAAGACCAAAAATAAAAGTAACAAGCAGGATGTGTGCTGTTGTAATGGAGTAGAAGTAACGTTTCCTCATAAATGTACCAAAGTAAAAGTAAAAGTATACCATCATAAATTTACTCTTAAAAGTACAATTTATATAAAAATGTACTCAAGTAAACGTAACAGAGTAAATGTAGTGTGTTACTACCCACCTCTGGCTGAAAATAAGCACAAACCGTCTGCTCGTGACCCTTCTGAAGAGCTAAAAGTGGAGCCAGTTGGGCGGTTCCCACCAACGCCATCTTTGCCGTTTTGCATGTGTCATCACTCCTGGAAAAAAAAAAAAAAAAAAAAGATTGACAGCCAACATATTCTGGGCTAAATACCAACTGAACTTATTTTAAACTAACAGGAGCTGATGGAGATTAGCCCCTTAAAGCCCCTAAAAAAACAACATTTTAAACTAGACTAGAATTCCCAGATATTGTACTTTCAGAATTTGGTAAAAAAAAATATAGTTCCACTGGGTTGGTAGTTTGATCGGTGCCTCCCTCCTTGTCTCTATATGCCTTAGAGATCTTACCCAGCACTGAATATGACTAAACTGTGTGCTCCAGACAAAACAAATCTGCCAGTGTGATGTGATGTGTGCTGAGAAGCACTCAGTCATTCCTTTGTGCATTATGCTTTTACTGTAGCTTCAAACTTCCATCTAAATCAAGTTTTATACAATTTATGGGTTATACTTGATTTCAGTCAGTTATGCAACTGCATGATTGACACAAAAGAAAAAGGGAAGAGTGAGAGAAAGGTGTTCTTCTGCCAAAAGAGATGAAGTGACTGTTATAGTCACACCATTATACTCCATTTAATGTCTCCTTATGCCCTCCACAGAATCATCTGTTCATTTATTAAGATTTTTTTCCTCAATTTTTCAGTTTTCTCTTTATTCTTTTATTTATTTATTACTCTCAAGGCTTGTGGTGAGGTTCATTACTTTCCTTTGATTTATTGGTGCATGGGACTCAGTAATCCACCCTCAGAGACTTTACGGGCGTTTTAATTTATTTGTGTTTTTACTGTTATTTCTCTTTTTTTTTTTTTAAATTTCCTTTTATTTCGTTAGTATTCAGTGATCATAGAGAGCAGTGTAGGAGGATGAACCTTAATGGATTGTGTTTTCTCTCATTATAGCAGTTCCAGATAATTAAAGTGGCATTTGTGTGTATGCACATTATACAAAAGCCCCCATTGAGGATAAAAGAAAAAAAAAACTCAGGAAAAAGGCAATGAAGACAGTAAATGTTTAGACTCTGAATGAAGAGCAAGCTTAGGTTTAGATACACCTGGGGGTAAGAAGAGCACTCACTCAGTACTATGAAATAAAACAAATAGAGAAATGTTTATTTTAAAAAATATATATTTTTGTATGACACCAATATCAAACTCAGACCTTTTGTCTGTCTGTAGGTGCAGTAGCATGCAGATCTGTATGTAGGTCAGAGAGAATAATTTATTAAAATTGTTGGACATTAATGAAAGGCCTGCCTTCGATATTGACATTTGGACCCTCATGTGCTGAGCAAAAGAAGACCCAATTTCTCATTGCCCTCTCTGGCTGATTATTTCTTGCAATGGAATAATTCCTGAATCTAAGCGGAATGAAAAACGTGTCTAAACATCAAGATTTAAAATTTTCTTCAGCTCTGTTATTAAAAACAGATGCGCATTTTGAATTAATGCTACAATTACAAAAGTGAAGTTGTTACGTAAATCTTTCATCATGTTTGTAAAGTCATGACAAAAAAAAAAGGCGATACGGCCAATTTTCATGTCTAGATTTCACTTTTTAGTAAAACATAGAAATTCATCTGCTCCTTCCTCTGGGTCTTGAAATGAGATAAATACAATCTCAGATACACAACAACATGTGACATATCAAATTGCCATAAAACTAGGCTAAATTGTAAAATTACTGAAAGAAAAGTAGTGTGATGACACAACTGATCAATATTCACATGTGAGCTCCTTCAAATAAGCCGACATTTAGGCAGTTTGCTGGTGTGAAACATTTATGTGAACACATTGTCCAGAAGGAAAGACATCAGAAATTGTCTTAGCATCGTAAATACTGATGCCCATCAATTTGAGAAGGGTTATAAGATCCAAACTATCTGGGATCCATCTTTTTGCTTAACTTTCGTTCTGCACGTCCAATCTATGAAATTCCAACTGCAGGGCTTAGCTCATGTCCGTCAGGCACGGTGTTGGGGCACGGTGCTGTTTGGCTACGGGTTTCCCCCATAAAGCTGGAGTCTTCTGTTTTTAGTGTTTTCTCTCCGAATAAGCGTCAAATCCAGAGTCCACATACAGCAGCAGTTTTAGCACTTTTTGTCAGCAGTGGATAACGAACATTTGATGTGTAGGGCTCGAGCACGATGAGACATCATGCAGAGGGGACGGAAAGTGTAGACCCCTTTAAACTTTACACTCTGTTTCATTGCAGCCATTTGCCAAAATCAAAAAACGTAATTTTACTTCTCATTAATGTACACTCAGCATCCGATCTTGACCGAAAAAATGCTGAAAAGGAGAAATTTTTGCAAATTTATTAATGTTGGTGGACAGCCATTTTCAGGTCTCTCCAGAGATGCTCAATTGGGTTTAAGTCAGGGCTCTAGCTGGGCCAGTCAAGAATGGTCACAGAGTTGTTCTGAAGCCACTCCTTTGTTATTTTAGCTGTGTGCTGAGGGTCATTGTCTTGTTGGAAGGTGAACTTCAGCCCAGTCTGAGGTCCTGAGCACTCTGGAAGAGGTTTTCTTCCAGGATCTCTCTGTACTTGTTTGCATTGATCTTTCCTTCATTGCAAGTCCTGTCCCTGCAGCTGAAAAACACCCCCATAGCATGATGCTGCCACCACCATGTTTTACTGTTGGGATCGTATTGGGCAGGTGATGAGCAGTGCCTGGTTTTCTTCACCCATACCGCTTAGAATTACAGATGCAGGCATGAAAAAGTTCCTCCTTTTTCTGCCAGAAGTGGTGCAGTTATAGTGAACTATTACTGCACTATCACTGGCTGAACAATTTGTTCCGCGAATACGACATCACGTACGGTGTCCAAAGTTGGCGTGTGGAAACGTCCTTATTCCGGGCATTCATTTATGCTCTGAAATCGTTTCCCCTGGGCACACAGGTTTTTCTTTGTGTGATTGAATTAGCAGACAAGTCGCTGGTAAGTGGCTGGCAGTCGGCAGAAAGGGGAACTTTTTCATGCCCAGATCTGTAACTCCAAAAAGTTCAGTCTTGGTCTCATCAGACCAAAGAATCTTATTTTTCACAGTCTGGGAGTCCTTCATGTGTTTTTTGGCAAACTGTATGCAGGCTTTCATATGTCTTGCACTGACTCTGCCATAAAGCCGCGACTGCTGGAAGCTGCAGTGATAGCTGACTTTGTGGAACTTTCTCCCATCTCTCTACTGTATCTCTGGAGCTCAGCCACAGTGATCTTTAGGTTCTTCTTTACCTCTCTCACCAAGGCTCTTCTCCCACGACTGCTCAGTTTGGCTGGATGGCCGGGTCTAGGAAGAGTTCTGGTCGTCCCAAACTTCTTCCATTTAAGCCATGGTGCTCTTAGGAACATTTAGTGCTGCAGAAATTCTTCTGTAATCTTGCCCAGATCTGTGCCTCGCTACAGTTCTCAGAGCTCCTTGGACAGTTCCTTCGACCTCATTTGCTCTGACATGCACTGTGAGCTGTAAGGTCTTATACAGACAGGTGTGTGCCTTTCCAAATCAAGTCCAATCAGTTTAATTAAACACAGCTGGACTCCAATGAAGGAGTAGAACTATTTCAAGGAGGATCAGAAGAAATGGACAGCAAGAGTTAAATATGAGCGTCACTGCAAAGGGTCCAAATACTTATGACCATGTGATATTTCAGTTTTTCATTTTTAATAAATTTGCCAAAAATTCAGTATTTGTTTTTTTTTTTTTTTCTTTTTTGTCAAGATGGAGTTCTGAGTGTACAATAACGAGAAATGTAATTAACTTTTTTGATTTTAGCAAATGGCTGCAAGAGTGAAAAGTTTAAAGGTGTCTGAATACTTTTTGTCCCCACTGTAAATTAGAAGGATTAGAGTTTTTTACTCCCTGATTTTCTTCAGGAGGCTCATTTGCCCATAACAATCCATTACTGTTCAAGCCGCAGTATTCAAGGCGTGTGAAAAACGTAGTGGCTTGTTGCCCAGAATTTATGTATCCTAATCTAAAGTTTTTGCTCGCTCTTTCTCTGTATTAATTAAGTATAAGTGATTGCTCAGATGATTGGCTCTGCATTTTCATATATCTAAAAAAATATGTAGAGAAAATTATAATTATCTTATTCAGTTTCGCCGTGTGTCTGCTTTAAGATTTGCTTCATTTTTTCCTGATCAAATAAACTGGTTGCATTTGTAAAGCCTCATCTATCCTTACATACTGTACCTTTTAGAAGACACGACTGTAATTTCATTGTTTGCTATCTATGTGGACTGCACGTCCTCTAGCTACCAAAGCTGTTACTTCCTTTTAATCATTTTAACTTAATCTAGCTGATTATATGATCTTATTATGATTTTTTGCAATGTCTTGATATTATTCTATTCCTCTTTTTATTCTTTTATGTACTTTTATTGCTTCTTTTGCACCCACTTGAGATGCTTTAATATTCTATGTAAAGGACTTTGAATTATCTTGTACACAAAATGTGCTGTACAGTTAAACTTGCTTTGCCTTGCTTATGTCACTGCACTGCAGCTTGCAAGCATCAAGATTTGAAATCAGACTTCTTATCACACAGAACCATAAGAAGCCTGTAACAATATGAAACCAGTAATTATTTATTAGATGCACACAAGCAGTTAGATTTAGACTACTTATTCTCTTTGTAGCCAGCTTGACAGTAAGGATGTAATGCGGTTTAATTGTGCAGCCTCGTTGCTGTGATACTGATCACATAGAGCTAGCACTCAAACTTAAGCCACTGAAACACTGATTCTCTAAACTTTCTTTTCTAAATAGTTCATAAACGGCTTTTGTGTTTTTTGTAATCAAATTTAACTTACTTTGGAAATATATTAAAGAAAATAAAGCAAAAACTTACCCAACCTGTTAGGTTGCAGACAGACTGTCTCCCAATATCTATGGAACACTGGGACTGTATGCAGTCATGGGGCAGGCAGACATGTTTGATGCAGGTCTGTAACTAAGTTTTGAGGGGCCCAAAATCACATTTATAGAGACTGCGCACTGTCACCATGCACAGAACTGTGGGATTGATCTGCCATTTGGAGAAACCCATGCATTGTTCACAGCAGTGGGCACTGTCTTTTTAATCTCTGTTTGTTTGTTGTTGTTCTTTTTGTTTGTTTGTTTTTGGGGGGGTTTTTGTCGAGAATTTCTGAGAAATATTGAATTGTCTCATCTTTTCACCAAATTTTGTATTCAGCTGCAGCAGCAGCTCAGATGGTGAGTGTAGAAACCAGCAGATTTCCATCCTCTGTTTCTGACAGAACAGTGGGCTTCTGCTACTACTACTTGATGTAGTTTTTTGGCTGATGAATGTTTGAATATAAAGGAAGGTTTGGGCTGTATGAGAGAAGAAATAAAGATGGCTGCATTTACAACATGTTAGCTAGATGAAGGAGATTATGAGAGAACAGGTGAGATGAACATTTGAGAATTACTGGCTGCTGGCTTCTTGTTATGAATTAATATACCTCTGCAAATTTTTGCTTTGTTACATATTTGTAATGTGCCTTCAGCTTAAACAAGTTGTATAAAATGTATCAGTTCTATATATTTAGATAAATGCCTTTACCTTTCACAACACCCAAAATATATTCATTTATCAGAAATTAATCCACACAGCTGACCAGATAATATATTGGATTTCGGAATATATATATACTGTAAATAAATACTGTAGAAATAAAAAAATGGGGAGTTATGCAAAGCTACTATCATTGATATTCCAATGCTGGCACATGGTCAAGTATGCCTTGTGTCCATGTTACTGTTGAACACTGCTGTCCAGTGTTGTTTTTCCAGAATACATTATTTTGATTAATTGCACCAGGTCCCTATTGAATTTGAATGACCTCCAAAAGACTGCACAACGTCCTGGTCACATGACTTCCTGTATGGTGCCTAGATTTCTATAAAGGATGATAATGAGGCATATTAGCATAAACATGAAGCTTCTAAAATGAGCCAGAGCACTCTATCTTGTATTTGGAGGCTTTCAACAGTTTTAAAGCATCACATGAACCTACAGCTCAGAAGAAAACGTGAATTAGGGTGATTAATGCAAATGCTTTAGTAATTGTAGCGATGGCAGTTACAGAAATTTTTGTTGCTTTCTTTTATGGTGTGCCATAATAAAGAAAACAC
The DNA here is from genome assembly GCA_023101725.1 of Atherinomorus stipes. Classification (NCBI taxonomy): domain Eukaryota; kingdom Metazoa; phylum Chordata; class Actinopteri; order Atheriniformes; family Atherinidae; genus Atherinomorus; species Atherinomorus stipes. Next base: position 296,558 of record JALJCO010010650.1, on the reverse strand, counting down.
AGCTGATTTTCTCCTTTATGTTCATTACATACATGCTGTCATATTTGATTTGTGGGTTCAGTCTTGAACCCCATGCATAAAACATTTCTTTCTTTCAGGAGTTAAAAATGATTAGAAATGAAAGGGAATGGTGAATGAATAATGTATTGAATGATTTGACAACCTTCAGATAGAATTTTAGTGACAAGTCATATATGTATAGTTGACAGTTCAGATTTATATAGTATTATCCAACTGTAGCAGTAAGGCAAGGCAAGGCAAGTTTATTTGTATAGCACATTTCATGTACAGAACAATTCAAAGTGCTTTACATAAAACATTATAAGCAAAAGGGAGAGAAAAAAACATCTACAGTACAGTATATATACATACATATACAGTACAGTCCCATCTACATATACTGTAGATGGCAGGACAACTTGAATGTTTGCCACAGGTTAAGATCCTGTAGGTGTTGTACTGTGTAACGTGTTCCTGTTAAGGCAACGCCTTAATCAGGATTGGCTGTGAATGTCTTAAAAGACCCTCCATTTGGAGGATTGCATCTTACAGCCTGAGCAAGTCTTCTGTAACACTGATCTGTTTGCAAGCTTTTAATTCTTTATCAAAATGTGTTTTAATTCAAGATAAACCCAGTCTTGGTTTAAAGAAAAGGTTTAATCGGTAGGTTTGTCTACATGTAATTTCCTCTAAGCAAAATCAAGTATCTTGCTGCAGTTTAATTGAATACATCTTTCCATGTTTCACAGCTTGAAAACTGAACCAAACAAACAAATATCTCAACACCTGCATGCAGCTTTTGAGGGAATACTCTTCAAGGTCCTCAAAGGTCCTTTTGTAAATGTTTGGTATCAAATAAAGATGCTTAACTAGCAACACTGTTCACGGGCGCATGCTTGATATTAAGTTTTACACTCACAACAACAGCCAGATGGGACCAAGCTTGAATTGAAATTGCAAAATTGAAATATTAACTCCTGATTGGGTAAAGAACGGCATTTTCCCAGAGTTCTACATGAAAGTGGAGGTAACTGTTTTACCACATGCAACACAGGGTTGGAAGACAAATGAAAGTAGGGATTTTTCTGCCAGAGAATGTCTGAAATGCATAAACGGATGAGATCGGATGAAATCACCATGATGAGTGAATACTCTATCAACAGAGAAATCCATATTAAAGATAGCTTAATTCTCATTTACACAACATGAGAAGAAAACATAGCAGAATGTTGTACTTAAGTCTTGGGGCTCACCAGCAACCCTAAAAATAGAAATAAGCTGTACACTTAAAATAGACAACATAGATTTGTACCTAAATAAGAAAAACAATTAGAGTAGGAAAGCTGCTTACTGCAGGCTGCCATTTTCCCCATAAGTCTAATATTCATTGGTTTAAAATGCTGTAATATCAGAATTGAAACATTGCAAAGATTGCAAACTGTATCTCATGCCCAACAAAACTGCGGTTTGTAAATTGTGAAATGCTAACATGTCTCTAAGCCGTTGTCTATTATCAGGTGGTCAAGCAATCAGGCAAGAAATGCAACACATGAACATGAAGATATTTTAAGTTGTTGCTGAATATAAAGATATTTTAAGCTGTTGCTGTGTAGTTTTAGTGTCTGCATATTTTGCTGTACATGTAAACCAAATCACATACTGTACATTAATTCTGGTTTTCCGAAGAGGTGGCAAGGAAGACAGTCATGGTAAGCTAGAAAAAAAAAAAAGAAAACCTCTTTTGGATGAAAAGATCATTTCTTTCAAGGAAGCATTTCAAATGATAAGATAGATAAAGATAAACTGCCTTCAGAAATAAACATCTATTGCCTTTTTTAGTGCTTCAACTGAGACACGCTGACAAATAACAACTGAAGCTGCAGCTGTGGAAGGAACGGTGTAGAGAAAACTTAGTATTTGAATAAATTGTGTGTATTCATACTAAAACTGTAATGTTTGGCACTGTTAAACCCCACCACTGAACTTTGGCAGATTTTCTCACGAAGGTGCTCCCTTACGATGGCTGATTCAGCATTCGTCTCGCAGACTGTCTCCTCTCTGAGCCGTCTCCAGAGTGTATAAGTTAGTCTGATGTTGACTCTTGTCTTATCTCTGTGCCTTTTCTTGCTTCCACCAACAGTATTCTCTTGGGTTTCTTGGCTGAATCAGCCATGTGCACTTCGAAAATGGGCAATTTGTTGATATCCAGTTGCTAGCGTGTGACACGGTGCCATAAAGCAAAATGCTGCTGTATAAGGTGATGTGCCAGAATGGAGAAAATCATTGTGAAGTTGTTGGATGTTGCTGGGCAATGATGGCTCCAGGGATGTACAAAATAAATGTTATCAGGCCATAACAATGAATCTAAAGCACAGTTTTAAAGTTGTACACTGCTACTTAAACCTGTACTTCATGTTTTATGATGACATCTTGTTTCAACAACATTTTTCAAACCAGTGTTCTGAAAATCTGGAACTCGTAAGTGCTTTTCAGTTAAGATTTTCTGTGCTGTGTAATGACATAACTGGCTGATGCTCTCATCGTGTGGTTGCGTTCATAATCCAAACAGAGCGGAGAAAACTGGATTCATAATCCTTTGTATAATCATAGAGAGGCTCAAATCAAGCCCAAGTCACTTACAAATGCTGGCTTGGGCACAAATCCATATGACAATCAGACAGGCGGCATAGTTCATTATGAAACCAACTAATCTAACTGACACCATCCAACTAATTTACCTAATAGCCCAGAGGCAGTGTCTCCCGCTGGTTACTGGAAATACATTCTTTATTGCAGATGGTGTTTCTACCAATGGTACTGTGCCCAATTCATCATAAATACTACATTCTCTCCAGATCAGTATTTTTCACCATCGTTAGATGCGTGAGGTTTGTGGAATGACTAAAGATCACCTGGAGTCCTCTTCACAAATCAATACAACCTCATGGCCGACGTTATCTCTGAAGGAAGGGAGTTAAGATTGATCGTCGTTAAGCACTTTACAGGATGGAAAGAGGATGAGGACGGATCATAAAACGCCCACTCACCACCTACCCATCCCTCTCAGCTGCAACAGAGTGCAGCCAATCAATAAGAGCGGGAATCAGCAAAAATAAATAAATCACACCAAAGATATAAATTTCTAAATAAACAAAGGACGTAATGGTTAAGTACAAGAGAATGTTAAAACGTGATAAAACCCTTCTTCTTAGAATCTCTCTTTTAAATACCATCACGTTCATGTTAATTGATCCCTGTACAACTGATTTAACATTTCAGTGAGTTTATTTAACAAGCAGAGCAGTGTTGGTTAAAACCCTGGATCTCTTTGGTTTCTAACATCTCCTGACATAAAAAGAGAAAAGGCAGATCTTAGGATTAAATAACCTTGCCCTTTCAGCTTCAAATTAATAAAGCAAATTAGAGGAATTAACTCACGTGGGAAGTAGAAGTATTCATGATTGATCGTGTGAGCATTTCAGGGTTTTTTTCATTAGATAAAATGTATTAAGTTAGACAGCAGATAATGCTGGTTACTGCATGGTCTAATCAGTCAGTTAATAACCATGTACTGTCAGATTTAGACTACATTAAAAACTATTACATATTATCCATGACTGTGTGAAAGCTTATTTTGTTTTCATGGCTTTTATTACACTATGCCTCCATTAATTTTTATGAGCCTGAAATGGGTCACAATGGTAAATAAGGTTTTTTTTTTTTTTTTTTTTATAGACACATACTGTACAATTTGCTTTACTACCTGAGGAATTAGCCAGCAACCAAAATTACATAACCTCCCCACCTGACATTTCTTATTCATGTCACAGTGGATTACTCCTGTTTTTCACATGTGCTGCATACTCTACATACTACAAACTGAGATTCAATAATGTTGTAAGAACTGTTCTACTCAAATACTCAAGGAACTCTTTTTATGCTTGCTTATTTTCTAACACTGGTGTTTAAATGGTGATGTATTAATTATTTTCAGTATAGTAATATTCATAACCACAAGACAGTCTGCAAATTCAGAGCTCTCCCAAAGGCTCTTATTTCATATAGATAGATAGATAGATAGATAGATAGATAGATAGATAGATAGATAGATAGATAGATAGATAGATAGATAGATAGATAGATAGATAGATAGATAGATAGATAGATAGATAGATAGATAGATAGATAGATAGATAGATAGATAGATAGATAGATAGATAGATAGATAGATAGATATACTTTTTATTGCTTCCCCTGCAGCCTGCTGTAATTCCTTTATTGCTTTATATAAAGCACTTGTCTTGTACATTAAATGTAAATAAAGTTGCCTTTTCTTGGATTTCACTTGTGTAGAAATATAATGGAACCACAGTTGTTACAACTTGTGATGATGGAAAAGGACTTGATCTGCAGTTGGACACATACTAGAGTGGAAATTCTTCTGAGATTTCTGTGATATTCTTGTTTTCCCTCCATGCCTGCTGTTGATGATATAGCGCGGTAGTGTTTTATTTGCTGGTGAATAAATAAACTGAGCGATGTGACAATATTTTCATTGTCTCAGTATATGAAATGTCTCTGAGCCACCTGAGCTGAAAATAAAAAGCCAGAATTGTTGTCGTAGGTGTGATGTTTGATATTACTCTGACCACTGATTTAGATTATCCAGTGTGTATTGTGGGAACGGGCCCAGGGGCCCACATGGGGTGTCTTCTGATCAGAGACAGGAAGACAGAAAAAAAAAGCCCTAAAAGACAGACAGGACAGAAGGAAAGAGATTAAGAGCCCTAAGAGACAGGACGGAGACAAGAGCCCTCAGAGACAGGACAGGAGGATAGGAAGAAAGAGCCAAGCCTCTAACATACTCTGTGACAGTCGAGAACTTTCTTCTTGTTACCTTCTTGATAGGGATGTCTTGCAGTTTGCTCCCGACACATCAGGCGAGCAGAATTTTCTTCTTGTAATGCTCAGAGAGGTAATTCTTGGACATCTGAGGTGGGCATGGTTGACGCAGAAAAGCGTCAAGTGGAAAGTTGTTACATCTACATTTCTGTGAAAAGGTAGAGTGGATAGTTTTAATGAACAGCTGATCGAGGTAATGACAAAGCATGAAAACGTATACAACACATGTAGCCTATGATATACAGACATCGTCGCGCATAACCTTGCCCCACCACGAATGAAGTTTGTCAACCCTTTGTGGACAAATCTTGTGGAATATGATTGACTCAAAACAAGCCTTTTTCTAGTTCTTGCAGCCTCAAGAACAAAGTTCTCACCTTGTACAAGCTTAAGAGACAGATACAGGACAGGAGGACAGAAAGAGGAGCTCTAAGAGACAGAGACAGAAAAGAAATCACACACTGTAAAAAAAAAAAAAAATGTATATTTTACGGTAAACTGCTGGCAGCTAGTAGCCAGAATTTTACCGTAAAAACATGTGGTGACCATGTGTAAGTAATTATGGTATGCCTTGTAGAAACTGTAAATTTTAGGGTTTTATTTACTGTAGGAAAAATTATGATATAAAATAATAATTCAGGTTTCATAGTAATGGATTAGGTTTATATTGCATTTTTTCTTGCTGGGCTCTCATTCACACACACACCAGTGATGCTCTCACTGGAGGCAAGGAGGGTGAAGTATCTTGCCCAATGACAGATGAATAGGGGAGCAGGATTTGAACCGCCAATCCTTTGATCATTGAACTACCTGCTCTACCACCTGAGCCACCGCTGCCTTTCAGGTTTTGTTTGAAACGGCTTTGTGAACTAGAGCTCTCGTAACGAGTGATGACATTATATATGTTGCGTAGGCCCTTCTCTTCCCCAGGCGGTCGAGGCAGATGGCCGCCCTACCTGAGCCGGGTTCTGCGAGAAGGGTCTATCTGCGGGTCGCAAGACAGGGGCGTGTCGTAGAGTGTCGTTACTCGACGACACGCCCACCAGGCCAATGAGAGCACAGTAAAATCTAGCCCTACCCCTGACCCTTCCCCTAAACCTAACCAGACCCACCCACTATGCGACACGCCCACTATAGGACACGCCCACTATATGACACGCCCACTAGGTTGCAAGCCGCAGATAGATACACTTGGGTTCTGTCGGAGGTTTTTCCTCCCTGTTAAAAGGGCGTTTTCCTTCCCGCTGTCACCACCACTCTGTCATTGCTCAGGATGGGGGATTGGACCGGGTCAGGTCAAGATTCGATCCAATCTGTTGGTTTCCTTATCTAAGCTATTGTGAATCTGACCTGAATTTTTCTGTCTGTTTAGAGCCCTGAGGTGACATTGTCATGAATGGACGCTATACAAATAAAGCTGAAGTGAATTGAATTGGTGATGTCCATGGTTGAATTATATTTCACTGTCTTACCATATATTGTGTTTTCCATATATTACAACACTAAAAAAAAATCAAGGTATTTATCATTTCTTAACTTATGGTGGCATACAATTTTTTTTTTTTTATTTCAAACTTTTTTTTTTTTTTTACCATTTTTTTATATCTTATTTATGTTTAAATTAAGGTGTGTTCTTGCTGAATTGTAAACAGTTTTATACCATAAATTTACTCATCAGCTGGATTTGTAATTGAAACAGCATAATACTATTAATTTTAGTGGGTTTACATATTTGTGACATTATAGTATTTCCCCATTAATCTTACCACACATTTATATTCTCCACAGCAAAATTGTGTCTTTTTTTTACATACATGTATTTTTATAGTAAAAGGTACAGTTCAATACCATTTCTTAATTTGCAGTAATTACATGTATCTTAACACTAGTATACTGTTTTCAATTTTACAGTCTATTACTGTTGGTATTTACAATTACTGTATCTTACAGTGCAGGTAATAACATAAGCCAGCTAGTTTTACCACATAGTGTATTGATATTATTACTGAGAAATGCAGTTTTACAATAATGTGGTGTCAATACTGTACTGCACAATGCACCTATGGATTTATTTTCTGCATTTTTAATCTGACCCCACTGATCTAAAACAATTACTGAAAAGCAAAATACAGTTTTAAAATATGTTATGCTGTAATACACTGCAGTGAAGCTGTTTAACTCTGAGAAATCAGCAACACTACAAGTTTAACTCCTCTCATCATTCATTTTCCAGCAGACAGAATGGGAGCAACAGAGGGATGCTGCCCTTTATTGATTGGTGCACACAAGTATGAGTGAAGCATGTGTTGCATCACATCCCCACTTCTCCAAAGTTCCATTTAAATTAAATGAACATGTACTCAATGCTGTATGACAGAACAGTATTCAAGCTATTTAACTGTAGAGAATTATTGCCTCTCTAAAATGAAGTTATAAAATAATACCAGATTAGGAAAAAATGCAGAAAGGTCATATGGGTTACATCATTACAAACTGCTGATTTGAAACGATCTGTTTTAAATATCTGCAGTTTCCGTTTGTTTCCAGAAGGCACTTACCCTATACAGTAATTAAACATCACTTTAATTCTTTGGAGTTACTTTTGGTTAATTCTGATATTTGCATTATTTAAAAAAAATGGTTACACAACATAAATGATGGATTTTTTACAGGTGTCAGTGCCTTGAATGGTTAGAAGTGCATTTTCCTGACAGCAATATCCCAATAATGTATCTCCACATCCTAAAAAAATCCTGGGTTAAAAACAACCCAAGTTGGGTTGTTTTCAACCCAGGAGACAGAACAATAGCCCGAGTAGCCAGTTGCTAATGTCAACTAGGGATGGGCATACCACGTTCGACCTGGAGTATCGACCTTGGAGTGGATACTTCGATACAAGCCAGACAAAATAATGGATTTGATCCTTTTTGAGTGTCAAGATACCACTGTGCAGATACAAAACATGAAATTTGCTTTTAGTGGTGAGAGTAGGCAATGAAATCAGACAGATTCTAGCTTCTGTGTCACATGATGGTGGTAGCCTATCAGATGTCATGATGATGCTACTAGTGTTCGTGATAATGATGATGATGTTTTGTTACTTATCAGTGGTTCAATGCAGGTTGTTGCATATTATGTTTTGATAAATTGATAATATTAGCCTTAATATTATTTTTCACAGTAATACAATATAATATTACATTTTCTATTTGAGCATTTTCCACAAAACAGAGCCAAATAATCTTAAGCTTTATTTAAGTTATTTGATAATTGAAAGAAGTTTTTAATCTTAGTTTTGTTTAATTTACTCATCAATATAGTTAAATATTGTTTTGAAAGCATTTCTTTCCAGTACTTCTGTTTCAAGTTTTATATATATTTTAAATTACTCTTGTATTCATGATATTAATGCAAACTGTTTAATCATATGATTTTCTTTTAAGAGACCAAAAATATCAGTATCAATATCGATGAAAAAGTACGATGAACTACTCATATTGTACCAACAGGAAAAATTTTGGTATCAACCAACACTGCCAGCTGCACAAAATATGATTTTTTTTTTTTGTTTGTTTTGTTTTTGTTTGTTTATTTGTTTTTCTTTTCTTTTCTTTTTTTAAACTAAGTAAAGATTTATAAGCTTCCATTAATGGATTACCTTTTGCTCAAGGTTAAGTGCTCCAAGTAAAATTTCTTAATTAAATATTGGCCTTGAATCAATCATTTTATCGAATTTAATAATTAATAATGAAAACTTTGTTTATGTTTTTAGAACCTATAATAAATATATCTGAAGGAACTACTCAAAACTCCAACATAACATCAACTTTGTAAATTCAGATTTGCAGCTTAATCTGAAATCACAGCGGCAGCTCAGATAGATTTACACAGCAGCGCTATCTTTATCACACCCCACAAGTTTGCATCATGCTGTACTTATTGCACTTCAAAATTGGGGAGTAGGTATTTGGAATCACCTAATTTTATGTTTCTGCATGACTTCCTTCAAGTTAACTTACAGGGATATAGAGCAAATTCTCCAGGTTTAACTTTAAAATACTACTACCACTACTACTACTGTTAGTCAAGTCAAATCTATTCATATATCACATTTAAAACAGATTCAGAAAATAAGAAATATAAAGAGAGGAGGTAAAAGAGTACGACTATACTAGTGTACTGTTACTACTTATGATCATAATCATGAGCATGAACATAATTATAATTATAATACTATCCTGCTACACTGGCATTTTATCTAATGGCTTTGTAGACCAGAAATTATAGAAATATGTAAAGAAAAAAAAGAAAAAATAGAAGCCTCAATTTGATCAAGCTGGTATTTTGTGACACAATTGTGATGCATTTTTGACTCATATGCCAGCAGCCAACTGGCCTTTTCTGTTACTTGAGCATACCTATCTAACATTCAGTCAATGATGTACAATAAGATTGCCCCCCAAAAGGTGCCAGTATCTGTCTGTGGCCAAACTGCATTATAAATTCTTGAGAATAAAACTGAAATATGCTGCCACCATCTTTCCAATCTTGCCCTCCTTGTCTCCACAAATGTGGATGGACAGTGGCCACAGTGGCAAAATTCTTCCAGACATTTGTATTTCTGTTTGTATTTATTTATCTAAAAGGGACAATGCATTTTTAGGCACATATACATTAGATTCATACAAGTACAAAATTGCAGGATTATAGCCTTGGCTAATGTCCGTCCTCTGTCCCCTGCTGAGCCAAGCCCAACTGGGGACAAAAGCTGATCCATCATCTTCAGCAGCTTGTGCAGCATTCTTTCTTGGACAATCAGTTCCAGCAGCTCCATCCCCAGCACAGATCCTGCTTTCTTGATTTGCTTGTTAACTTTCTTCAAGTCTCTGGTTGATGCTGCAAAGCTGATTGCACTTTCCACAACAGACTTATAGAAGATAATGCAACATCTTGGTGCAGACATTGAATGATCTCAGCATCCTTTTAAACTGCAATAAACCCATTAAAATCCATATTGACAGAGGTGTAGAGCTGCCTCCCGTAACGTGAGGTCTGGTTTCTGTGAACAGCGCCACAGTCTGGTCAGATGTGCTGAAATCAGCGATGTTTCCTAATAACTCATTTATGCAGGCGCGCCTGTTTCTGTTACATAGATCATCATGTTCAGAACGTTTTGGTCTATAAAACATGTCATCAGCACTAGGCTTCATCTAGGATGAAACAACCTCTTTATCTGGAAACTTGAGACAATTAGTTCTTTTAAAAACATTTTGTCTGTATTAATGTTTGCATGTGTTATGTTCATGTTTGGGGACACAGGCTCTTTAAGCTTTGTGCTGTATAATTTTCACTGAAAATGCAAAATACAACATCGATCTTGGTAGATGGTGAGCTTTCCAAAGTATAGCCGCGAAGCATGGTTCAGCTCATTTCCTCCCTTATGAGATTTATGTTCTTTCCATGCATTGTCCTGACTAATTAAATTAAATGAAGTCACTATAAACACTCCTTATAATAAATTTCTGACATTTTTAGGATTCGTCAGTGCTGAAGGCGTTAAAGCAAAGTAGCATTAAGTCATGAAAACATCAAAATCAAAGCTGTTCAAAGTGTCACAATTGATAAAAATTATACATTGCAAAATATTTGTGGCTGTCAGTCAGTCAGTCGGCCTAATGTTAATTAGAGCAAGCAGAGTTATACAAGGTTTGGGCAACATGCAAGCAAAAATGATTTTATCTCATACAGTTAAGTAACTTGAATGCTTTGATAGAGCTCACTGTGACTCACTATTTTTAACTTTATTTTTTTATGCTAGAAGGCATATTTTAATATGCTAATAAATGTTTTTCCTTGCTAATGGTACTATCTCTTTGATACCAACTCACATTTTAACACCAGCACTGAGAAGAAGAAGGAAAATGGAGCAGAGTGCGCCCTACATCTGTCCGGATTTGTTCATAGAACTGGTTGAGTTGAGGACAACACTGGGATCCACCGGCCTGACAGTGCTCTCCGGTAATGCTGTAGGTGTAAATGGAGTCATGCTCTGTTGAAAGAGTAAGGCTTGTGTGTGTGCGCTGCCTTCATCCATCATATTTCAGGGTGCATGTGTCTGGCTATGTGGGCAAAGAGAGATAGAGGATGCTCTCCAGCCGGGCCCAGGAGATGGGCTGAAGAGAGGATGACAGATGACAGATGAGGTGCCGTCATGGCTTCCTAAGAGCTCAGTAAGACCTGTCTTCTGGCGCATGTCTAAATTATTACCTCAGCCTTAGCGCCATTTGTAGCGTTCAGCTTGGTCATGTGTTATCCAAGCAAAGCTGCAGACCTTTAGGTTTTGTGGGCTCAAGGATTTGTTTTTTATCAGTCACCTTCTCCAGGACATAAGATAATCATCCCCATACGTCTTGCTGTTAAATTAACCAGTGCCTGCTGCTTCCTCGAGGCTGTGATTCTGGGATATTTAAAGGTTTTGTAATATCTAAGGTGATGTCAATGCACAGCACAATTATCATTGTTTTATGCGGTTAATTTTCCAGCTGCAATGTAACATCAGATCTAAATTAATTTGTTCTTACTTTAACTGTAACTGCTGCAGAATATGTTGGTGTTCAACAATCACTTTCCAAGTTGCAGTGCAATAAAGGTTTCGAACATGAAGCGTTTGTATGTGAAACTAATTTTTATGCTCCTGGAACAGCTGGTCTCAAGCGATTACTGCTCTTATAAAATACTTGACACAAACAAGCCCTAATGATAAATCCTGCTGCATACTCATTAATTCAAGACTTTTAAAAATATGCTTGAGTGTGATTCGCTCCCTGCAGGCAGACTCTCTAGCTGTGAACTTGGATAGCGAGGGCCCCCATTTTCTCTATGTTTGACTGTGGCCCCAGAAAGAACAACTGGCAAGGGCACCAACAGAAATGTGAACTACACACATGTATCTGCCAGACACTGTGGGCTAAAACTGAGTGGGAGCTCCAGCGCCAAGTCAGTGTGGAGGAAAATAGGACAAACAATGCAATCCAAAAGACAACAACGTGGACGCATTCTTATGCACAGCAATTATACAAATATAAAGCATCAAGATTTGCATATATTTGCAAAACAAAATGGCAACTAAGTTGTTTTTTTTCACAGTGACTGCAGCTTCTCTGCAGCCCCTTGGTACATCTGTGGTTTTAAAATAAATAAAATTGCAAATATCAGGCATGAGTTGCAAAGTTGAACCATTTCTTACCAAGCTATGTGTGAACAGTCTCAGTGTAATGTAATATCATGTTAAAGAGTGTGAACATCCTTTTCATTAAAGGTGTAATACATAGCTGTTTCTCACCCCCACACTCTTTTTTAGATCCCTGTTCTGACTCACGGTTTTAGTCATCTTTGTCCAGTTGTGAAAATTTTCTTTTTGTACTTTGACTAATTACCCACACTGAGATTCAGACAGACTAATGAGGGTTCAGCACTGTAATTTCTCTATTTTCTCATAATACACATTTTTCATAGCATTTTTCAGCGAGCAGTTTTTTTTTTTTCTCGATTTATTATTTAAAAGATGCACTTTCATTTTATTCCAAAATCCAGTCTGTGATTGAAATCATCCTATTTTGGTTTGACAGCCTGAGAGCTTGCACTCTGTTCCATCCCTATTTTCATTTTACTTTGCAAAGACTGGGATAGGTTTTATAAAATGCACTTGTTGGCCTTTTTCCAAACCAATCCATCTCCATTAGCCCTTCATTACAAAGTGTCATTTAACAAGAAGTTACCTTTAATTTCACAAAACAATGAAAAAACTGATATTTTGGCCCACAGTACAAAGCATGGCATGCTTCAGTATAAGATTTAAAAGTTACACAATTATAATATATTTCTTAATTTCATTTTAAACTTAGAGGCAGCTCAAGTTTGGATATACAAGCACATTAAGCTTAATCCGTGCACCTGTTCCCACATGATTGATGACCACTTGCCAGTTCTTTACCACAAACATTTCTATAGAGGAGGGAGGAAATATAAGATGTTGCATGCTACTAATGTTTGTGATATTTTTGTGTAAGAACTTGCTGGTTCAAGAGTGGTTCCAACAGGAATACTACTCTACACAAGTCTTTGTTTTACTGAACTCACCACTGCAAAAAGGTAAGGGAAAGGACTGAAAATACATGACAAAAAAAAAAAGAAAAACCACTTACAACTTGCACATTTTGATATTCACACATCTTTTCATGTCGTGTCAATGCTGCCCAACAGAAAAAAGTCATAAATGGGAAGATTCTTAATTGAAAGTCAGCTGCAAGTGAAATTGAGTTCCCACCATAACCTCAGAGAAGATGTTCGTCCAGCATACGTTAACGATACTGTGATGGCCACATGCATAGCGACACGATGAAATGGTCTGGTAATCTTTTTTCATTTAAAACATCAACACTATAAATATTCACCATTTTTCATATCCTTTTATTAATGGGATTTGGCAGGGGGTTAACTGATTGGGTGCACACATTTAGTTGACTCATTTTGTCACTTCTTGTTTTTACTTTAAACTACTAACCAGCCACTTACCAGCGACTTGTCTGCTAATTCAATTGCACAGAGAAGCGCCTGTGTGCCCAGGGGAAATGATTTCAGAGCATAAATGAATACCCGGAACAAGGATGTTTCCACATGCCAAGTTTGGACACCTTGCGTGATGATGTATTTGCGGGACAAATTGTTCAGCCAGTGATAGTGCCGTAATGGTGCACTGTTAGTACACCACTTCTGGCAGAAAAAGGAGGAACTTTTTCATGCCCACATCTTCATTGACTGCCAGACCTTATCCGAGCAGAGCGCTCCATATTGCCAGGATTTTTAAGCATTTTCACTGATTTTGGGAGATCCACAGAATATTGTGTACTATGCCAATACAAACACTGAATGTACCAAAGGAAAGCTTTGGTACATTTCTTTTCATAAAAAGAAAAAATGTTTTTTTCTTTTATCAGAAAAAAACATTTGTTTCTAGCTTTTTCCATTCTTTAGTAATCTGCAGTAGAACATCGGTTTGTTGCAGCGAAAATGCCTGTTTCTGACCAAATAGCTAAGAAAACTAGCTTTGAATGGTACAGTCCGCTTCAAGTGGAAGTGTCGTTGATGCCAATATTTTTTTACTTTAGTAACACCTTCATCATCTGAACAGCAGTTTACTTCTATGAAACAACAAATACAACACTGAGAAAAGAGTTTTGGAGGCAAAATAATTATTTACTAGCTAAATTAGCCACAACAAGTTTGTTTCATAACATAATATTTGGCAGAAACATAGAGCGGAAACGTCTCCCTACTCCTCCCTCCCTATCTCCCTCCTCCCTCTACCGCAGCTTAGGTGCGTACCCCCCCGCGGGAAACAACCGCGTGCTGTTGACTTACTTTCACTTTCAGCTGGCGCATTTCACTGCTGTATTTCCATCTATGGATGTGTCTTTAATCGATCGTGTCTGTCTGTCACCGATCACTTTTTCCACAAACTTTCCTCCTTCATCCACCTCCTAAACTGCTTCGATTACGACCGGTCGCCATGTTCTCTCCCCCTCAACAGAATCCAGCATACTTCTTGGGCTAACAGCCGTTAGCAACCACTAACACAGGAAGAATCATAGAAGAATCATAGAATCGCATCGCTTCCTGGTAGGTTTTTTTTTAAGCTTGTCTGACACCGCCATCTGCTGGATTAGATGAAAACTACCGAAAAAATTATGATGAGCCCTTGGTTCTCACTGACAAGCTCCGCCGGAGATTAAAACAGCTCCCCCGATTAAAACCCCTAATTAACGTGGAAACACGTGGATGGCAGCCAGTGAGTTAATGAGTGTCCTCACAATGAAAGAAGAACATGACTGTAAATATGACACATACAACATCAACCACTCACACAGATTTTTAACACGCCTCTAACAAATTTTACGGTGGTCAGAAGTAGTGCTTATTTTCCATATTGCTGAGGAAAACATGCTGGCATTCCGACATTTCGACATACCACCATTCTGACACCCTAAACCTGACCCCCATGTAGGAGTGGAGGAATATCTGAATGGTGGTTGCCCCCCATTGCTGAAAGATCAAGTCATTTGGTAAAGATTTGCCATTAATGGCTGATAAGTAATTTCTGGCAAGTCCTATCCCACCAGCAAACTACACAAAGATAGTGCAAGATGTTGTTGGCACAAAAAAAGAAAAACCTCCAACTAAAAGTTGTTCTCGTTGTCTTAAAGAAGATGTACAGTTCGTGCCCATCAGCATGAATAAACTGCCATTAGTTTTGTGCCTATTTTTAATTTAGCTGGAACCAGGTTGCAGTTCTGGTGCCTACCTGCTGGTTTGGAAATCTCTGTTATGAGGCAAAAGCAGATCAGTCTAATTATCATGTAGAGCGTTGTCCTCAAGATAATTACCTACATGTTGATATGAACATAAAATTATAACACTGAATACATAGTTTGTTTTTGTTTGTTTTGGGGTTTTTTTTTAAAAAAAAAAAAACCTTGTCTCAGATTGAGGCATGTGGAGACTTACATTTGATTGCGAAATTATCTGGCAGTGCTATGGCAATGGCAGAGCTGACCTCCATTTAAGTTTATTTATGGGCACAGAACAAAGATAATTACAAAGGAACTCAAATCTGTTGTTCCTTAAATTCTGTCATCTGACATTGAGGCAAAAAGCTCATTGTTGTCATTCATTCACAAGGAGGTTAAAACAGATTTGTTTTGTTTTGAATTAACTTTGAATCTTTAATTATTAAATGAACGCCTACCTTATGTTTTTTGTTTTTCTTTTACAAGGATATGATCACTCAGCTAAAATTAAAAGAATATATATTCATAACCTTGCTAATAGCAATCCTCAAGTAATTAGCAAGAACAAGACACCAGCAGAGGGCAACAAAAAATCATCATCTCCCCAGCCAGCTATATGTAGGGCAACTTCAACAGCTACATTTAACAGGAGCCCAACGAGTGGGGAGAACCAGGAAAAAGGCACACATTTTGTGGCAGCCACATGCTTCTGGGATCTAAACTTGACAGCTCCACTGGTCTAACATGCTGCTGCCATTTTATGCTGTGGAACAGCAGTAAAGCTGTCAGTTTGTACAAACCTGAAAGTACAAGAAAGTGGACAGTACTGACTGTTAGGAAAGCTCACACTTCAGAAGCTGTTTTTTTTTTCTATTTTTTGTAACCTGATTAAGATGCAGAATTGTTTAATCTCTCATACTGCCTCTTTTTTCTTCATGATTGCATGGTAAGATAAACCATTTCACCTTTGAAGCTCAAAGTAGGGACTAATGTAATAATGCATTTATCCAATCAACTGACTGAAGAAAACAACCTCCATTCCTCAGACATCAGATAGACAAGGTTCTGCTATGATAATGAAATATCTGTGAAACAATGTATCATCCAAGATCTACTTGGCTTGTAGTTCATTTAATCCAGATGTGGAGGTAACTAGATTAGAGGCAAGCCTGCCAAACCTCACTGGATGTATCCAATCACATTATGTATGGAGCACACAGCAGGAATACGGACTATTTCTTCAGTGATAGCTGAATGTGTGGCAGCAGCTGCAGAGCACTCATGAGGCTGCCTCTTGGCTCACATCTCTGCCTCTTGAAGTAGGCATGTGTGCCAAGAAGGAACTAAGTTCCTTGCAAATCCATTCACTGGGAATGGTTGTCATCCCTCCAATCCATTCAAATTTCATTTGGCAAAAAAGTAGTTCGCATGACAGAACCTCGAGCTTTAATTCAGGAAGGTGATGAGGGGGGAGGTGAGCGACACTTATGCCCGGGAAGCTAAATGAGTCAAGAGGAGGATTCCACAGCTCACACAATATAAGTGGTTGATCAATTTAATACCTCCTTTTTGAACTGGTAGTTAAAAAAAAACTGGTAGTTATTTAACAAAGACGCAGCTGGATAGATTTAATTCACTGTGTACATACAGTAGATGCTGTACATGGGGATGCCTCGACAAAGAAGACCCAGGGCTCCAACATTCCGACTTCTTCTCTTTAGATATTCTCTTCCTTTCTTATGCTTCTTCTATGCATGTGTCAGTTTTGGCCCAGCATTTACTCCCACTCAGGGACAGTTTTACAAACATGGTAGGCTATGTCTTATAATTTCTATGCAGATGACTATCAGATTTACATGCCAAACTCTAGAAACAATCGTCGCCCCCAGACACCCCTACTCGACTGTCTAGCAGG
Source organism: Atherinomorus stipes (assembly GCA_023101725.1). Taxonomy (NCBI): domain Eukaryota; kingdom Metazoa; phylum Chordata; class Actinopteri; order Atheriniformes; family Atherinidae; genus Atherinomorus; species Atherinomorus stipes. The sequence goes on along the minus strand of JALJCO010010650.1, from coordinate 279,395 downwards.
CCCAGATTTAGAGAGAGGGACGCAACTGCAGTCACAGTACGTCGCCATATATCCAATCCATGCCAGAAGTCCCAGTCGGAAGTTTCTTTTTAATGTAACTTACTAAAATCTAACCCTACCCCTGACCCTTCTCCTAACCCTAAACACCCGACTACACTATACACATGTGCTTGCAAGTTGCAGATAGATACTGTTTAACTAACTTCCGCATGAGACTTCCTGTATGGATTGGATGTATGGCAGCACCCTTGTCGGCCATTGAAACTGCAGTTAGGTACTCTTGGATTTAGACAGCCCCACTAGGAGGTGCAGGTAGCATAGGGGGGGCAAGGGCGACGCAGACGGAAAATTTTGGGGGTGTCAAATCCCCAAAACCCCTAAAATGCATAGAAAGCTTTACTAACTAACTATGCTGTCATCATGTCAGTACATCTATCCACATCTCTGTCTCTCTTTGATCCATTTGATTGGTCTTATTAGGGTTTATGTTGTTTGCTCTTCCTGACACTAACCTCTGCATTTACCCGGGCTTGGGACCAGCACAAAAATGACAGCTTGTGTCTATCTATCTATCTATCTATCTATCTATCTATCTATCTACATCTATCTATCTATCTATCTATCTATCTATCTATCTATCTATCTATCTATCTATCTATCTATCTATCTATCTATCTATCTATCTATCTATCTATCTATCTATCTATCTATCTATCTATCTATCATCTATCTGTCTGTCTGTCTGTCTGTCTGTCTGTCTGTCTGTCTGTCTGTCTATCTATCTATCTATCTATCTATCTATCTATCTATCTATCTATCTATCTATCTATCTATCTATCTATCTACCTACCTACCCATCCATCCATCCATCCATCCATCCATCCATCCTTTTATTTTATCTCTATTTCTTTTTTGTGTATTTTTTTGTCATTTTTATTTCTTTAGTTCTTTACACATCATATCATTCATTATAACATCAGCCGTCTGCTTGCAAAAGTCCTAACAAATGCGTCCATATCTAGGTCTGTTGTGTCCTGTTGAGGCTGCATTTATCTTTTTGTGTGTGTGTGTGTTTATTTATTTATTTACTTTTTAAATCCATCTATTTATCTGTCCTTTTTATTTCTATCTTTTTTGTGTTTTTTTTTTTTTTTGGTCATTTTTATTTCTTTAGTTCTTTACACAACATGGCTCTTATCTGTCATTACTGTATAACATCAGTCGTCTGCTTTTCTGTGTTAAAGTCCTAACAAATGCGTCCATATTCACACCTGTTGTTATAGCCTTCTTGTGAGCCAGAGTAACTAGATTTTTCTCACATGTAGCATTGTGCGGTGGAAGGGGGAAAAACACGAGACAAAGAGGAGAAAGAGCTCTCACATTAGAATGGTTAGAATTTGTGGCGAGTCACTATGGAGGAGCAGTAATGATCGCTCTGCTGCTGCTAATGCCGCAGTTCTGCTACCGGCAGCTTCGCTGTGCTAGCTTTAGCTTTAGCAACCAGAAATCTGCGCATAGTGACTCGACTGTTCAAATTACAAAAGAGAGAGCGATAAGAGAGACATAGAGAGAACGAGAACACGTTGAGAGAAAGGGTAACCAAATAATTTCGTGACAGAGGGCGGAAGAAATCTCAAAACAGTGGCTGAGCTAACGGCAGCATGTCTGTGTGCTGGACTGTGACTGTGAGTGAGACGCGGAGCTCAGGTTGACCAGAGGAAAGTGAAGCGACTGGCCCCGGACTGGACACACCCTTCCTATGTATCTACCATAGCTACCAATCAGTAGCTACTTTGATTGAGAGAGAGAGAGAGAGAGAGAGAGAGAGAGAGAGAGAGAGAAGAGAGAGCAGAATGTGCTCTGACCATTTTCCTTGAAATAATTTTTCAATTTCGGATTTTTGCATGCCATCATGTTTGGGGGTGCAGTCATGGCATTTAAGGGGGCATTGCCCCTCCTTGCCCATGCCTATATCCGGCCTCGCTGTCTAGGTGACATCGCAGCATGGTTGACCCATTGTTTTAAGTGAATGAGGGAAAGATACTATTGGGAAATGCCTTCACTGACTTGGAACTCCTCAGAAGTTACTTTTGTACCAAAATCTCCAGCCTTAACGTCACCATAGATAATGATTTTAATCTTGATAAACAGGTCAATGGTGTTTTAAATTTGAGTTTTTATCATCGTTGTCTTTTATCAAGAGTTAAATCCTTTCTATTTTTTAGTCTTTGGTTCCAAGAGTGAATGCAATATCTCAGCAGATCCGAAGGCACAGGAAGAGGGCGTAACCCAAAATGTGTCCACAAAATCAAAGAAAGGTTCCCGCACACTGTATCGCTCCCATTCAAACACACACACACTCTCCCTGCTGACCCAGGAGATCAGCTGATGAATTTATGTAATTGTTTAAAACTTAATGCAAAACAAATCAAATAAAAGGAAATTTTAAAAATGCATCATGTTCCCTTACTTGGATATCACCATGGGCACTTTATTGGCTTATTTGTACATATTTTCAGCTTTAGGCATGACGTTTTATTTTTAAAATGATGCCACAAATGATATTGGTAAAAGTACAGGTTGCCGTGTCATCCTCTCACAGTATATTGTATGAAATGTCACACAAAACTCCAAAAATGCATGTTAGAAACACTTGGCATGGTTAACTTTTTTTTTCTTTCATTTGAGTGTAGGCTGTTGTCAGCACATGGTGGTAAGCTACAGTCATTGCAGTAACACAAAGAGCAGGTTTTGCTAACCAGAAGACAAATTTCAGGGAAGTCACCGTAGCCTTAAAGAATCCAAAATATTTCAAGGATTCGTTCCAACACTGAATGCTTTAATTATCTCTCCACATTGGTTTCCATCATCTGTATTCTGTGGAGGCATAAACAGTGACTGCTTTTATAATCAGTCAAGTGTGTCACATGTTCACTGTTTTGGGGGATTTCCATTTGCCTTAATGTGCTTCAGCTATTTTTCTTTTTGTGAAAAAAAAGGTGTCACTGACTCAAGCTCTTTACCAGTCCAAACAAAGAGTTTTTGCAGACAAGCTGTAACTTTGATTTTTTTAAAAAAACTTTTTGGTTCAGCTCATCAGTATGTAAACAGGAATACAACTCACTAGCATTCCTCCCTAGTTATATCACACAGCCAAAAGGAAAGTGGAGGAGAGAAATACAAGATTTAAGTTTGACCCCCCCCCCAGTATTTTACACACATTTACATGGTTGCTATCACTTGTTGCTTTTAAATGTTGATAAGGGTTTTTCTTTTTTGTACGTGGAGAATCTTGTCTCTTTTTCATTCCCTCAGCCTTTATCTTAGTTGAGAGACTAAAAGATAAGAGGAGCTGAGGAGGGTGAGGATGTACAAATAGAGAAATGACAAGGGGGATTTTTTTTCTTTTTTCAATCATGGCCACTACAACTGAAACATCAGTCAACAAAGTTTTGAATTAGCCAATATTTCTAGGTTTCTGATGTTAAAGGTTGACTATGGAACATTTTTATTGAAAGCTATATTTAAAAAAAAACAACAAAAAAACAAACAAACCATGAGGCGTTTGGGGGAGTGCAGAATGAAAGTACATTTCCTTAAAAAGATTATATTTAGCCTGAAAATAAATATAAAGTAAATTTTAGCAGGTTTGACAATGGCATTACTATATGTTTACATCTACAATCCGATACAGACCGCCATTGTGGGTTGCCAGATACAGTCTCTGTGGCAACAGTATGTTTGGCACAGTTAGGCTGGCACTGGGAAAACTGGTGAAGTCGGCAAGTCAAGCAGCTGCTTTAGAGCCCCAAAGATATTGTTATCCATCTCAGAAGAGGCGTGACCTGAGAAGAGCAAAAACTGGAGTAAATAGGTGAAGCCTACACTAGGTGGACCCACATAAACATTTTCCACTGCATCAAAACTTGGAAATGGCAACTGTTCTCCTGGATCAGTAAGCTAACTAGCATGGCTAACGTTTGCTGTCAAAACTGTTCTGCATTACTTGTTGGACATGGTGCAGGCTGCTGGTCACTTGCAGTAGAACAAAGCACAAAGATTAATACAAAAAAGGAGGCATTAAAATACATAGATAGCTACTCTGAATGCACAACACCTCCCTGGCATGGACCAAGTTTATTGTATTAAATATAAAATCACCAGGTCAACACGGTTCATCCCCTGCAGAAATCCCCGTCCAGTTGAGGACGAAGCTTTTGGTTGAGTATGTGTTGACTGGACCAAAACAAACGTCTTTTTGTTTGTTTGTTTTGTTTTGTTCTTGTGGCCTAGGGAAAAGGAACAAAGTTCTTGTTTCCCCCTGAGTACAACCTTAACTATTTACCATCTGCAGCGAGAAAGTGCTCTGCATCTGTCCGCTCAATTATCAAAATGCCGGTGTGTTGTATACACCAAAGCGGTTATTAGTCAGACTTTCAGATTAAAAATTACTTAATTTTTCTGAGTATATGTGAAGTGACAAAATAAGATTAATGGGAAGAGCATTTATGGTGAAAAATGAACACATTTTTAAATGTGAAATTTTATACTTATACTATATATACTTTTATATATATATATATATATATATATATATATATATACATCATAAGCATTAACTAAACATATTTTAGAGAACCACAAAGTAAGTTTTTTTCAGAGTTAGCTCTACAGTACTTCTGTTTCCCAAACTATGACTTTTATCCATCAGATTATTTAAAAACCCTAAAAACTGTGCAAAAATAGAAACAATTCAGTCATCTAGCTGAACATGCTTGAAGAAAATTTAATCTTCATCACTTTTGTGGAACTGTACCCTGTACATTCTTTTAAATTAAAAATTCCCATGACAGAATATTCACTAGGGTGTTCAAACTTTTCCTATTAATGACTCCAGAGTCTTCATTTTCTGGACTAATGGTAATGATGTCCAGGGGTTAATGAGAGCAGAGAGTAGTTGATGCCCCCCCCCCCCCCCCCCCCCAAACTGCTGGTGTTGTTTTATGAATTTATTTTCCATTGCCTTTCAACACAGTATCATCCTCATTATCATGATAACTGTGAAAAGGTCAGCAGGGCTTCTCTTAAGCATATTACTGTGCTTATGACTGATGTCCTCACTACTCTTACATGACGGATGTGAAAGGATGCATTACAGGAATTTATGATCATAATCCATTGCATCTTTGTCAGGTTACACTCATTCTTCATTGTGCCTCAGTGGTTTCAAGGACAATTTAACATCATAACGTTGACTATAGGGGCCCTTGATGAAGTGACTGATGTAGACCAACTGTATGTCGGCCTGTCAGATCTATATTTGATAGCAGCTAATTTAATACAAACTTTCACTTGATGGAACATCTTACCAGATGAGCACAATTCTTAAGTGACCAAACTCTGGCACAGCTGTGGTTGGCATCATTTTCAAGTTCAAACTTGGATTCAGAATCACATTCATTGCCCTAACCATACAGGATCTACGTAATTTAGGGTTTTGGACTGTTTTGGGCCCAGCTGTTGCTTGGACATTATAATTTATTGGAATTATTATTAACCAATGTTAATTGTGGCTCACAATAACAAAAGAGAGCTTTTCTTTTATAAATTTAGTCTCTGATTTGTTTTGAAATACAGGAGAGAAACTTGCATATATAAAAGAAAAGGCAAGTATGGGTTCACATTTGCACATAAAAGGTTATATAAATTCAGTATTTTTATTGATGGTCTTTCTTGTCCAATCCATCCGTTTGAGGTTCCTGTGAAAACCCTGGGGAAAACTGCATCCACTGAGGAGGAAACCAAAGGCAGAGTCAAAGCCGTGTTCTCAAAGCCAAAGATATAATGATCGTCTCCGCTTGTTTGAAGCCCAGACATGCAGGAATCTGCTCAAAGAATATTAAAGTCAAATATAAAATTCAACTGTGTAAAATGCAATAAAAAGATTAAATATTCATTATTAGATTTTGTTTATTGATCATCACACGAATGATAATGGAGTTTTATTGAGATTAGAACATCCTATCAAAGTTTCATGAGATGAAATCAAAGATGTATTTGCCCTGTAGAATTATAAATGATGACTGAAACTGGAAGAGTCTAAAGAAATTTTGGACTTTCTCATACAGAAATTAAAAACACAGCAAAAAATGGCATTGCAATTCAGACAACAGGCTGACAAGACTAGTTTAGTCTATTGGTAAATTGTTTCATAGAGCTGGACATTTATGTCTCACTTTCTGAGTTTTCTTTCAAGCCTGCACCATATTTGTATTTTTCAGATGGAGCAAGACTTAAGCTAAGTAACAAAATGCCATTTAGTAGAGTAGAAGATTTATTGTAAAAGAAGGTCTACTAGAAGAATACACTTTTCTTTTAATTTAAATTTTTTACTGGGAAGTTTACTGGGAATTCAAACAAGTTGAAAAATGATATCTTGCCAATTGATGGCAGTGTGCACCTTGCAGCTCTGCTTTCTGGAAAGACTGCTCCTCTCCCAAACTAGAGGACACAAGCACTTCAAACCCACTCATTATTGGACACAGACGTGTCTGGTGATGTTTCAAATGTTATATCTCAAAAACAGTTGAACAGCATGCCATAGGGCAAGGGTGCCCAAGTCCAGTCCTTGAGAGCTACCATCCTGCACATTTTGGTTGCATCCTTCCTCCAACACACCTGAATAAAATGAATACTTTGTTACCAGGGCTCTGCAGAGCTGAATGACACCAGCTGTGTCTAATTTGGAAGTCAGCGTTCGGGGATTTGTCGGCTGCATATGTCACAGCGTCACATCAAGTGCTGTCCCACTTCTAAAATCTCTGAAGGAGCCTCCAAATCCACCTTCCAAGCCTGCACTCCATTTGTGTCTTGGAGAAGGTATGCTCTCAAAGTTGCAGGATAGTAGCTCATGAGGACTCAACTTGGGCACCCCTGTCATGAGAGGTTATCTTATTCACAAGCTTTTTTTGTGAGAGGGACCCAACTGCAGTCACGATACGTCACCATACATCCAATCCATGCTGGAAATCCCAAGCAGAAGTTTCTTCTTCATGTAACAAAAATCTAACCCTAACCCTGACCCTTCCCCTAACCCTAACCACACGACAACACCACATGCATCTGGGTTGGCAGTGTTTAACTGACTTTCCCTCGAGACTTCCTGTATGGATTGGATATATGGCGGCGACCTTGTCGGCCATTGTAACTGCAGTACTCTTGTCTTTTGTGGCAGATGTTTAGTTATTACTGGCACATCTGAACAATTTTGGTCCCCGGTAAGACAGAGTTTGTCATGAATTGTGACTCATTACTGGACCTCTCAAGGTGGAAAAAGTATAATAACATGCACAGAAATCCAATGTTGCATTTAAAGAAAGGGAAATCTAGAAGGTGAGCTTTTAGTTCAGGGATTCAAACAGTGGAATGTAAGAAATGTTCAGGACTGTACAGTTTGAAGAAGACAAAAATGAGAAGTATGTGAAACTTTCTGAAACCTCGACATAGATGAAGACAAACTTTTGAAGCTCTTTTATAAATCTGACAAATTCATAATAAAATAGTTCGGCTTGTAGAATGTACAACTCAAAGGAGAAAATGCTCTAAAGTATTTTCGCTAACATGTGAGTATTTTACAGTAAGTCAGTGAGTGAGCACTGAAAACTACATGTATCCTCAGTTTAGAGAAAATAATAGTTTTGTGGAGCAAACAGGTTTTGTGAGGGAGAAGGTCAGGCTCTTAACATCTCTGTCAACAAAGTCAGAGCAGGCAGGAAAACAAAGTGAGGCCCGGGTGAAAGGATTAAGGACAGAAGAGGGCTCTAGGCAAAGTGCTGCCACTGCTTTGATAAGTTTGCTGAGGAGAATGAGTCACATTGGAGTTTAGAGGATGTTAGTAATAGGAGACCATTTGCTTTTTGTCAAAATGTAGCCAGGAAAGTGTAGCAACAGACATAGCAACAGACTTCACCTAATTTGCATGGCTTACAATGGCAGATAGCCAGTTCGCTGAATTTAAATATGGTGCATTACTACAGCAGATCAGACATGGCAGAGGGGTGTAGTTTCAGTCATAACCTATGTTAGATGCAGCACTTCAGTCTAAGTCCAGGTTTTGGTCTACTGTTAATAAACTTTTGTTTAGAAGTTGACAGTGGTTACAGCAAGGTGTTCTCTTTTTTCCCCTTTTTTGTTAAACACTTATTAAGGTTTATCAGCTTGACTGATCAGTATTAAGTTATTTATTAATGGAATATTTCAAAATGCACTTGCTTTTACCAGTGTCACATAGCCTACAAGAGAATTAATTCACCATTTCTTTGTTCCATTAATTGAATTTTCAGTCCAAATAACAGGCTGGAAATTTAATGGTGCTACCTGAATGATAGATTTACAGAATCACTGTAAAAGCTTTAATAAGCTCGCTTTGCAAGCATGTGTCTGATACACTGCCTTTGTTTTTAACAGGTTGGGTTTATCTCCATTACATTTTATAGCTATTAGCAGTTTACACCAATCAGAAGTGACTACAGGCTTAATGGTAATGCATTCTGGTGCTTTCAACCAGCAGGGGGTGGAGAGATTTCCAAAACAAACTCACTGAACTGTAGCTCTGATGTTACATCAGCTTAATGTTATGGCTGACATGTTGGCAAACAGTTATCGTTATACATCTAGAGGACAATGAGTGATGGGGGCATTTCCAAGGAAAAAATGGTATGAAAACAGTACACTGGGAGAAACAGTTAGGGGCGGGGCTTACAGTTCAAAACTGTTGAAACTGTTTAAATAGACAGTCATTTCTGTAGATTTAATTTGTGTTATGGTATGGGATATAGGAAAACAACCAACAATCTTTTGCAACTGTGACAGTGTGGTCCCATTGTCTCTGATTGATCATGCACCCTGGCATATCCTCTTGGCTGTCTCGTTAGAATGCATGACTTTCATCTGAGAGTCTGGGGATCAAATCCTGCGTATCTTGCCATATTCTGGTGTTGCTGGCAGGATTCATGTAGCACTAAGGATGGGTTCATGGATTCTTAATTGGTGGTAGCCTGCATGGAGCATGAACATGTGTTTGTGAAAAAGAGGGGGGAGAGGTGTGACAGTTTGGGGTCCTGTCACTATGCCTCTGATTGATCATGCACCCTGTGTACTAGGTCACAGGGGATGTCCCTTTGGCTGACTGATTAGTCTCCATGACTCTCACCTGGGAGTCTGGGGATAGAATCCCATCTGGGCCATCATTGTGTACCTGCCACATAATGCAAAGTGAAATTAAGTTTTTCCATACCAACATTTTACGCATTTGAACGGCCATATGAAACAGCATAATATAAAATAAATAAATAATAACATAAAATAACATAAATAATAACATCTGGAGCCGCTGGAGCTGATCGTTCAAAAAAGAATGCTGCACAAGCTGATGAAGATGATGGAGGACACTTCCCATCCTCTCCACAACACGGTGAAGAATCAACAGTGTGTTCAGTGAGAGGCTGCGTCAAGTTCGCTGTAGGACGGAGAGATACAGGAATTCATTCCTGCCAGCAACCATCACCCTAAAGAACAAGACTGACTGACTTTTTTGTTTATTAAAAAAAAAAAAAAAAAAAAAAAGTGAGCTTTTACAATACTGAATTTCCTTTCGGGGATGAATAAAGTATTTTTCATTTCATTTTTCATTTCATTTTCATAAAAGCATTTAAGAAAGAAAGTTTTACACTTGACTATCCAGCCACTGCCCTTAAACTGATCAAACATCAGTCTTTAGTCGGTAAGGTTCAGTGGTTAGGTGGATTGCTGTGAAAAGGACTATCCTGTAACCCCTATCACAGTGGCTCCAATCTGTTTTCTCGGAGAACCCTGCATAAAACTGCGGACCTCATCCAGCCCCGTTGAATCCATGTTTGGTTTGATTCTTTCATTAGCTGTTTCTTATCATAAATGATGCATTCTGGCTGTTTCCTTTGCTTCAATAAAACTAAAGTCAAGTTTTTTTCTTTTCTGTAAAATACAGATTAATCATCTGCACTGTGGAATTTCTTAGACATGCCTCATTTCTGAAATGGTGCCGTGTTTTTGGGCTCATGGAACTCAAAAGAGGTTGGGACTCACTACCGTATTTTATTGTTTAATCTCTATTTTGTAGCTAACCAAGTGATAGTCACCTAGCTTGTTCTCTCTAACAGCCTGTCAGGCTCCCTAGCATAAAAAAAACTGATGTTCAGGTTGTTTTCGACACCAGTTTTGAATGTTTGGTAAATTTGCTAAGTAACAGTGTATTTCTGCATCAGTGTCCTCATTAAACGTGCTGAATTAACATAGCTTTTAACCTGACCATTACTTTATCCTTAACCTACCCAATGAATTTTACTGCATAGATGTAAACATGAAGTCGCAAGTTAAATCACCTTCATCCGGCTTTTTTAGTTTTTACACAAAAGATTTAAAAGACAAAGACACCAACATGGTGCAGGCACGAAGGAAAAGCTGAATGGCATTGCTCTACAGGTTTCTCTGGTTTTCATTTAAAAAGAAGATGATAACAATTTGTGTACATCAGCACAAATACAATTATCTTTCATTCATTTATCCATGAGTCACACGGATGTGGTTGCCGCTTTATCCTCCCTCAATAAAGAAAAACGTTCACAAAAGAAAATCCACGCTGCTCTTTAGCCCATCAATGGATGAAGGTCACTGCGTTCAACTGCTTACTGATATTCACATAAAACATAAACTCATCCTGGTGAAGGGTAAAGACGGGAAAAATATTGCATTTAATTTCTTTATGGGGCTGAGGTGAATTAAACTCAACTCACACAGATGAAAAGTGACAATATATTCAAGGAACAACCTCAGAAACAGAGCTGAATCAATTGGCTGGAACATACTGTGCCAACAAACTGCAATGATATGGCTTTGAATCCAACACGATTTAATACAGCACCACTTTTCTTCCATTATTTACATCACCTTTCCGTATACAAGGTGAAAAAGAGCAGAGAGCCAGGAAGCTGTCAAAAAAGTCAAAAGGCAGGAGTGGTATTTGATATGTTGACCATAAGATACATTAGTGTGATTCAAGAGTTTTCTATTTGGATGTGAGCTGAGTGGCTGATACACATAAGCTTACAGTACTTGTGTCTGAGCGTCAATAATATTAATTCACATCGCCATTTGGCCTGTCACAACGCTTTTACTGAAGCTAAAAATCATAAACACATTTACGCTTTAATCAATATCATAAAAAATATGGCGCAGCAATGAGTGTTCCTCTTCTCCTGAGACATGGGTGCCAAACACGTTAGTACAACTTGAACAAGATTTATGGGCTGAGAGGCGCCACTACAGCACTTGAGCTGTTATACATCCCTCAGCTGATTGAAAAGGCTGGTGAAAATAACATTTTCTGCAATGCTTTTAATGAGATGCCCTGCACAGCAACTGATAATGTGCTCCAAGAAGGACTGCTAATGGCTACAGTAATGAAGGAGAAGAGGATCAAGAACAAACATTTAAGGCTTTCTCAACAAATGTAAGCATCAAATAAGGTTTCTGAGGGAGTTTAAAGCAATATGCAAAGAAAAATACAAAGCGAGGTGCCTCAGTGCTCATTTCAAGGGAGGGGCCCAGTGAAGCTGCAGTTTGCACTATCTGGGGATTACAGCTTTATGTAGCAAGCACGCCACAGTCACTACAAATAGAAATCTAAAAAAGGAAAAGTGTAGTAATGATATTCATGATTATTTTTACATGTCTGTTCTTTAAAAAAGGGGTTGATCTCATAGTAGTTTTTAAAGGACTAAATTCTTTAGCTCCATGTTTCTGTAAACTGTTATTCTTTTGAGATAGTGTGGTTATAAAGGGGCTAATGGGGCATGCATGGGTGGGTGTGAGAGGAAGATGGGTGGAATGTGTGTGCTTTTATCTATTCTGATGTAAATTGTATTATATGAAGCATTTTGCATTGTTTTTATGCATGAAAAGTGCTAAATGAAGAAAATGTTTGATTTGATTTTGCTTTTTAAAAAATTATTCTCCTTTGTATTAAAAATTTATGATCATTGTATTTTATTTTTATTTTTTTAAAGGTACTTACCAGAATGCAGTCAGCTAAAAAAAACAGGCTGAATAACATATCTCTTAAAATATGTTTTAATACAAAAACAGCCCTCATAAATTGTTCACATTCCTGTTTTGTAGTCTTTTCTATACCTTCAAGGGCTCATCTTAGCTGTTGATCATTGTGGAGCTGAAGGATTGTGTTTCTTGTCACCTGGTTTCATGCAAACACATAAGGCCCCATGAGAATCCAAGAGATATAAACATGATGGTGGCCCATTTATAGAGGCTTCAATGTGATATTGGAGCACAACAAATCCACAGGGAGCCTAACACATCTGCTCCAATACTGAGGAAACTACTACAAATTTCTAGAGGAGATGTATGGAACTTCACCACATTTAACTAAAAGAAATAATTACTGATTACTTGTTAGAATAGCATTATCTATTCATATTCAGATAATAAATTAATATGTATTTAAAAATGACAGTGCATCAGCTTTCTTGACATTCACTCTGGTGATGAGTATGTGTTGTTAAGTTTAGCTCATTTACAGTTTATTTGCTGAAACTATTTTTTTGTTTGCAGTGTTAATGTTTATGCAGAAAAAGGGAAATAAAAGTTTCCATCATCTGTTTTTCAGAAAAGATCCACATTTATGATACTGATTCTTCCAGTGCGACACTTAGAAGGGATTTATTTTAATAATGATCCGTTTTTGTCTTCAAGTTTATGCTTTCTTAGATTATGTTAGCTTTGAGTGCCATATGACAATCTTTTGCTCTGCTTCAAGGACTCACAATATGGCTCTACTGAATGATGGCTGGTAGAGACCGGAAAGCTACCTAAGTAAGTAAGTAAGCAAGAAAGAAAAACATACCAGCACCACTATTTGTTCCACAGATATTTTTGTCACAGATTTTCTTTCACATGTTTTTCATCACAATGTTTTTGATGCATTTGTCATCATAATCTTTGTTGCTTTTGTTGTTCAGCACAGCAGGTTTGAATGAATGCGTGAATGAATGAATGGATGAAAGACGGTAGCATGTCTGTTGTGCGGTACATTTTAATAACATACTATATGACTGGACGGGTTTAATGCATTTTCCTGGTAGTGTAAACACACAAAATATCAACTCTTTTTCACACACTACCACTTTTTATGTCTTTTTCTTTTCCTTTTTCTTTCATTCATTCTTTTTTTTTTTAAGAAAATAGTAAAAAACACACTATCAGTTGATTAACTGAATCTGATAACTACGTTTCTTATCTGCATAGAGACACCCTCAACCTGGGATAGCCATTGTGTTACTGTATTTATAAAGTTGTATTTTAATTAAATGTAAGAAAAAACGTTTGTGTAACTTTAAGTTTTATAGATTTGAATGAAAAATAAATCTGATTATGAAAACCTCTTCAACTGTATGCATAATGTTTGTGAAAGTGTGTGTGCATTTGTATGTCACTGAATACATGTATTAGACCTCTGTGTGTTTGTCTCTAAGTGTGTTTTATATCGGATAAATAGAATCTAGCAAAATTGTACTGCAACGCTTTCCCCAGTTTGTTTCTGCAACATCTCCCCCTCCTTAAAAAACTATTTCAATAGCAAACGAACCCCCTTTTAATACATTGAGAAACTAACAAGCCTATCCACTTCAAAATCCAGCTGGACATGCATGGATGATGTAAGGAGGCCCCCTTACACAAGGTTGATTTAATCACATGACTTTTGACACGCTGAAGCAATGTATCAAAACAATGCTCACAACACTTTCACTTTACGCTATTGAAACAGACTCGTGATGACAGGTTTGAGCATAACATCTCTATCCAGGTGTTTTCACACTGATGCAAACTATTGTGGCCATTCATCATGGGACTGAACGCGGATTAAACAACCCAAATTTGTGGTCCTGAAAATAGTCCCTTTATATTGAGTTTGTTTATTCAAAAAGGGACAGTGCACATTAATGTACATTGATATTGTAAATATGCAGGATTATAGCAAAGCTACTTTCCATCCTTAGTCCCCTTGACAGACCAGCATAATAAAATAAAAAAGAACAATAATAACATTAACAAAAATAATAATGGAAGGGGATCAACATACACAATAATAAAAAATATTCAGGTCTAAAGGTAAGTAAAATATTCCAGTACACAAGTGATCACGACTGTAGGGCTGTTCAAATGCTCTAAATGAAACAGAAAGGAGCTCCGTCGCTTCCTTTATCATCTTCTTCAGCACAAGAAACACTGAACCCCCATTTATAAAAAAGAGATAATTCCGTTTCTCGCTTCAACATTATAAGTGAACCTCATGTATTTTCAAACAATCACACTAACTGGGATTCATTTAATTACACAAGAGGATAGGACAATGAGCATGAGCAGCTATTCTTAATGAGGCAACACACTGCGGTTTTGTAGCTTCTTCTCTCCTTTTCATAAAGCTTTTAATTTTGTCAACCTAATGAAATAGCAATCACATTTATATCGGGTGCATGGAACAACAGTGAAACTACAAAAGATGAAGGTTGTATTTTTTGTTTTTCAAAAAATCTGCCTTTGGAAGTGTTTCGTGATTTAAAAAAACAGACCCAGTGGAAGTGTGTTTGGATTCTTTTGCAAATAGTTTATTCTTAAAGCCTTAAAATTGGTCTTCCTCTCATGCTCTTTTACAGTCACGGCATAGCTTTTCCTTTGACCTGTTCTGTAACTCAGAGTCCAATGTATTTGTGAGAAAGCTTACTAAAGTGTCCCCCATTCCAAGTGTGATGATGCGTCATAACACCCCCGCCCTGAGCTCTCATATTGCATAACTTCATCTTAATAGTCTATTCCGTCTGTTACAGAACTTTTCTATTAGATAATAAATTTCACTATAACTGCATAATGGAATGTAAAGGGAAATAAGATATAACATCTGCTGCGGGCAAGTTATAGCTTTCAAAGTGAGTGTCACATCGCAATCTGTCTGTGCTTGGTTTAACTCTGGAATGTGAATACTTTCTTCAAGATTTGATAAAAAAAAAAAAAAAAAAAAATCCTTGAGCAAAAACAAAGACACTGGAGGTTAAATCAGCTCCGATATTTTGTCTCCAACAATATGGGCTGATTTTATATTCATTTTAGGGACTAATGTTCATTTTCCATGAGTTAATCAAAATTCCCCAATCAGCAGAGGGAGGAATCTTGGAAGCACAAAAGAAGATTTTTCTGGTTTTTCACTATATTTCTTGTTTTCCTTTCTTTCCCCCACAACTCTAAATAAGCCTGCGGCACATTTGAGAGCGTACAGTTGTGGCAGCACAGGGATGGTGGCAGCAGAGGGTGGCGGTTAAAAGAACGACAGCTCTGACTTTCATGAGAAATAAGTATGCACAGAACTGAACACATGCTGTGCAAAGATCTACAGGCACTGCAATATTTTGCACTAAATGCATTTTCCTGCTGATTTAACGGCAATGTGGGAATACAGGATGTCCATGAACACAGAAAGAGGCCTTTTATGGAACAAAAGTTTATTTTCAGTTAAAGATGTTTGACAAAATGACCACGGGCACTCGGGTGTATTCTGCTTTTCTCAATGTAGCATCTTTTTTTTTTTCTTTTGAATAAATGATTTGTTTACTTTGAAGTATGGCTTTAAAAAATGAAGTTGGCTGGTTAATGTAAACCTTAAAAACATGAAATCTGCCAGCCACTACAAACATCTCATGTTTTATTCACTGAAGCAAAGGACAGAACATATTTCAGATCAAGAGAGATTCATGTCATCCTCCTCTCTGACATGCACCAAAACCTTGATTCCTGCGCAGTCAGGCTTGAACAGTAAAGCATTTGAACCTGGGGACATTGGTTTGACAGCTGCTCTCTTGTGAGTTGTCCTGAGGTGCTTTACGGTGCACCTCCAAGTACTTCCAGATTACAGGCATTCGATCTTCAACCCTGAATCTGCCCTTACCATCAAATTTCATCAATTTTGAAGCAGGCTGCCATGAAAGGTAAATGATTACAATCTGCTCTCCTGATTGAACTCAACTAACCTTTCTGCAACAAATGTCTCTTTACAATAAGCACTAGTGAATGTCAGACTATTCCCTTTTCTTCGACTGGAAGGGCTGAAGGGTCCAATCCACACTGCTTCATCTGGACTGCGATATCAAACAGGTAGTCGTAGCATTCACACCTGCAAAATGCAACAAAGTGCAGCAGATAAACGCAACGTGAATAACTTGAATTAGCTTTCTCAGCCACAAGTGCCCTCAATAATATCTGAAGAATATACTGGGTCGTAAACCAGATCAAAAAGGTTAATAGAGCTGAGATGGAAATGCTCACATGGTTTTTGCCTTTTCCCATGACTCGCCCCAAACGTAGACGCCATGCCGCCGGACGAGAACCGCGCATGAATCGGGATAATCCTCCATTGCCCGAGCCATCCGGTCTTTCAAGTCCTTCTCCTCTGGTGTGTTTTCAATAATGGGCACCACTAACGTGTCATCATACCTGTAAATGGAGAGTAAAACTTCACACAAACATCAAACCTGTTGACTTCACTGAAATGTTAAGGTTGGACTCTGATGTCTGCTGTATAAAGCCTCCAGTGTTGGGGAGTAACAGAATACATGTACCACCATTATGTAAAATAGTATTTATGAGTAACTGTATTCTGGTAGTTACTATTTTAAATCGGGATATTTAGAATGCATCTACTTTTGTAATACCATTAGAATACTTGTGTGTTTTTTTACATTTCTATTAATAAATATGTTATTTGGAGCAATCATCTAGTGTTGCGTAGGCTATCCCATAATTTCCAGTAAATGACACAGCACCTAAACAGTCCCGAGCATGCTCCATAGTACCTCGTGAAACAGCACTGAGATGTGTCTATAAAGCCCATCAATGAAATAACGCCCGCAAATGTAATAAACCACAAAAGTAATAAAAATATGCAGCTTTTAATGTAATAATCCAGAAAACGTAATACATTTCCCACAAATGTGATAGCCGCCGTCTACTACAGTTTTGAGTTTTGCCTATATAGACTGATAAGTGTTATGTGTAAAAATCATCAGTCAATCCAGATTTCTTCATCATAATTTAAAGTGGACAGGTTTGAAATAAAATGTAAGAAAACCCAAAAAGCAGAACATCTGTGTGCTTATGCTCCACCTGCCCGATTTAAAAAAAAATAAAATAAGAAAATAAAGGACGCAGAAGCGCTTTCATAGTGTGATGCGTGTGTGTTTTACTGTTATTTCTGTATAACAGACAGTTGCCACACACCACTATGGACGCCATCTGGTCAGAGGAGCACAAAAAAGAGAAAATATACAGGATAATTACCTTATGATTGATCTGCCTATAAGGCAGCATTAAGTAGTTGAGTTTGAAGCGCTTTGTTACTTTATTACAGAAACAGAAATATAATCTGTAAACCATAATAAATATAAAAAATAAGTTTGAACAAATTGGTAATTGTTTAATTCATTTATAATAATGTTAAGCTTTAATATAATCTGTTCATATACTATGTTTTCCTGTAGAAAAGAGCTGCCATTGTATAATGTGGCATTTAATATAAGGGGAAGCATTCAAAGTATTTAGAATACTCTACAGAATAAAGCAGTGTAACAGAATACATTACAAAATACATTTTAAAGTGGGTATTCTGTATTCTGTAACTAAATACATTTAGGAAGTATTCTCCCCAACATGGAAAGCCTCATACAATTTGACACCCAGATGTGGTGGAAGCAGTCGAGGGTAATTCTGGTTTAGTACAGAAGAAAAACACCCAAGTGTTTCTACAACGACTTCTCACGTAAAGAGAATTGCCATTTCATTCTGTGGTCTACTGTATGACAGTTGGCTGAACAAAAGAAAAAAGTTTCACTTCTCACCACAGATTAATTAATGGATCAATAAAAAATTATTGGTTTCTGCTCGAATCCACTCTGCACAAACCTGCCCGTTTCGGTTTACTAAGAGATAAAAAGCATTCCAACTTTCTGTTATTCAGCCACATTGATGAGTAACTAGCTCACAGTCAAACCCCAACATGTTAGAATGGTATCTGAATCAGTGAGTAACTGTGCGGGGAAACAGAGTAAAACAAACACTGGTGTCAGAATGGCTTCATAATAGCTTGCTGGACGTTTCAGCCCATGATGTATAAAGGCTATTGGGAAAAGTAAGGCAAGACCGAGCATATTCAAAAGAACCAACAAAGGTAAATACCCAGTATGATGAAATGGCTCAGTGCATGCTGCTGATTTGATGTGGCATGATTATGGTTTTCTCAAGCTCGTTGGCGGCAATGAGCCAAGCATTGTGCTTTCCAGAGAAAAGTTGGCAGCAGTTAAACCCGGCGATGCAGGAAGTTTCTACTGTCAGATCTGGTACTGGGTGAACTGGGTGCCACATCAATGGCTTAATTAATTGTTGTTGATGGAAAAAAAAAAATATTCACAAGCAGTCGCAAATTAGCTGCTCCGTAGTTTGTTACATAAGCACTGTAAACTAAACAGGTTGCATTTCTGTTTCAATCAAAATTATTCCTGAACAACTTTAAAGCCCTAAAACTTGACCAAGAGATTAAAAGTCTCTTTTTGGACTTCACTAATGTGTGCTGCTTGATTACATACCGATAGTTTGTGCCTGAGGTTCCCTTACGAATCCCCTTGATCATCTCCTGATGTGTGATCCTGAACTCTTTGCCAGGATACAGCAGCGTTGCCATGACAGCAGCCTTGGAGTGGGTGTGTATAACTGCCAGTGCCGCTGTATTTTAGCAAAGGAAAACAGATATGGGTTTTTAAGGCTCGTCTACTAGAATCTGCTCTCTCTAGCAATAAAAAGAATGCTGTTTATTTTAGCAAACCAAGACAGACCACGCAGAGCTTTAATTAGCCGACACTCATATCTAACTTATTTCAAAATTTGAAGTTTATCCTTCAGCATGCCCCTTACAATCTTTTCATCTTTCAGATGTTTCTGTACTTAAACACGCCCGGTTTAAATCAATGGCTTATTAACAGGCTTCCAAAGAACTTAATGATGAGGTCCTCATTCTCAGTGGAGGTGCACTGATCTGAATCAAGTGTGCTGGAGTAGGAAAACATCTGAAACATGCAGGCAGTGAGCCCTGAGGACCAGGATTGATAAGCATGGCAACAGATCTAACAATGGGGATGGATGACCAAATACACTCCACTAATATTCTCCCAAATTCTAGCGTAGAGCAAATATATAGATGGGAGCGGAAAGGAAATGGAAGAAGTGAGATGGGCAGATATGAGGAAACTTCAATAATGTTTGCCCAAGTCTGAAAGTCATTGGTGTCAGTCCAGCTGAACCTGTCAAAAACATGATAATAAGGGTAAAAGTCCAAAATGTCGTTGGCACCCAGAATTGTTGAAGAGGTCTAAACTACAGTCTGTAGTTGTGCCGAAATTACCACGGTAAATTTTGGTTTGTTACTTAGTTCAAAGTTTTAAATGTACAAAACAAGCAATAAATTTGAATGCAAATTTTTAATTGTAAACAAGGGCTTCATTTGAGCCGGATTTAGCTGGAATCTGTTCCGGCACCTCCCACTTTTTATCAAGAATCTATTTCTCTCCAGTTTATCTAAACTGGCCATACTTACCCTAGAAAGCTAATTTCAGTGGTTACTAAACCAAAGACCCACGTGGGCCTTATCAATAGAGAAAGTAGGGCGGTACGATTATGGAAAAAATAATATTCATGATTATTTTGACTGATATTGAAATCACGATTAATATACACGATTATTCCTTGATTTTTTTTTCTAAAAAAGTGTTTACTGAACCACCAAAACTCAACCTCAAATAAAAGTTTTTAAAATAACACAACCAGAAATAAATTAGAAACAAGGAGTGAAATAAGAATAATATATTAAAACAATAATAGCAATTAAAATGAATGGCCAGTCTACATGCATTCCTGTTTCATACTCTCTGCAGTTTGCTTCCTATAACTCCACCAGTTTGTTCAGTTCAGGATTAATCGTTTTTCTTCGATTACACTGTTTTTATGATCATGAGCAGGTCACAAGCTATGCAATGTTATAAAAAAAATTTTTAAAAAAAGAGCTTGGTCGCTACTACTTTGTATCATCATGGCCAAGCATGTTATCTTTGTGTCTCAGCACTCGTATTGGACAGCTGAAGTAGCAGTGTTTCCTCTACAACATTTTGCAGCCATTCAAATTTATAACAGGTGTTATTTAAAAATCCAAAATTAGCATTTTCACTGTGAGATCAGCTGTTTTTCAGCACAAAGAGGACATCCAAGAACTAAATATTGGCTTTGTGTTCATATGCAGCAATATGCAAAATGAGATATCAAGATTGTCCTTTTGCACTCTCTATATCTCTGTGCACTTTTTTTTTTTTTTTAGCTTGCTCATTCACTTTATCGCACAGTGACTTGAATATGTATCTAAACACATGTGGCTGCTCTAACACACAGTTGTCAGTACTATAAATGCACATTTGTAATGTAGCTGCTGGCGACTGCTGCTAAAACAAAGTTGCATCGTACCCTACTGTACAATGACAATAAAGCTTCTATTCTGTTCTATATTGGGATTAATAACCCTTCTCTAATTCAGACGATGTTCTGATTCAAAGGTATTCTTGACACAGAATACTCAGATATACTTGTTTACATTTCACAGAAAATAGATTACCGTAATAACTCACTCCTACTTTACATTTCCCATTGCATTTACAATATTTGTGCTCATTTATTCATTTATATTCTTAATTATATCCATATCCATGTGCGTGTCTTTTTTTTTTTTTTTTTCACACTGCAGCCTTCCAGTACTGCACCGAACTCTGTTAGGACATAATATTCCAATCAATGCATATACATAAAGATCAATATGATCCTAATAGCTTAATTTCATTATTTCTTTCTCCTTATATGACCTTAGAATATCCAGTTTATGTGACATCGTTTTGAATGGGATTATATTAGAATATACCCACGCATGTTAATGAAGCCAGAGTGACATATCAAGCAAATACCACATTATTCAGAAGCACGTTAACACTTTGTAGCATTTCGCTCCCATTCAAAATCATCACCCCTCTCATGAAATTTTAAGTCACTGTATTTTTAAGTCACAGTGCAGTGTCATTTCAGAAATTTAGTCCTCTCTGATCAGGGTGTTTGTGGTCCTTTTGATGATAATTCTATAGTTAAATATTAAACCTGAAAGATGCTTTTTTTCACATGAGTTTTAAATATCAATCCAGCTTCCCACGTTTTAACTAAATATACTTTCTAGATGAGAGAAAAAAATAAATGAAAAAAGACCAAACTGGTAACTGGCAACTGTCAAACTGAAGGCTGTAAAGGGAAGATTTAAAAACCAGCGGATCCTTAATAGAAACAGATAAAATTGAAAATATTTTAAATTTAGAAAGTATTCAACTAAATAAAGGATTCTTTTCTGACAATCAATGAAAATCATCACAAACTTAATAAAAATGAGAATTAGAAACATGCAGAGACTTCACACAGTGGTAAGTATGGATGGCATGTATAGTGTTAAAGTGACAGACCTCTCATTGTGTAAGCATTCATAAAAAGTGGTGTACATTGGCTCTTCTTTAACTTCTTCCAGGCAGGTGGACAGCTGATGTCTTTCTCCTCCACGTCACACACAAACATATCTTCTGCCTGAGAAACAGGATCATTAGAAATCACATATTCAGGTGACCAAAATTTCACATTGTGGTTAGAACCTGCTTACCTGTATTCTCTCTTTCTGGACGCCCGATGGTGCAATGAAAATCTGGTCCCTAAGAGAAGTACAGAAAAAGGAGGTGCTTATTATACATATGAAACAGATATTTTCATCACCCCTTCTCCCAATTGTACACAAACACAAACTGAAATTCCTAATTTCTGTCTTTTAGCTGAATGTAGGTATACATATATTAATAGAAATAAACATCGAACAAGCCACCCAGATCAGGCAGGCCCTGGTCCAGAGTAAAGCCGTAAAGTCCTACAGTGAAGGACCCCCCGACCACCAAGACAAGGGTGATGACGGTGGCAACTACCCTCCTGCCCGAACAGGCAAAGGTCCCGACGTGAAAAACAGTGTCAAGACATTACGGAGCATTGCTGTTATTCATTAAAGACAAACAGCTGTTCTGAATTTGTCTTTGCTTCATAAAAAATCTTCTAATGTGACGAATGTGTTGAAACACATTTCACAGAGAAAACTCAGCCCCCAAAATGTTGTAATTGTCTTGTTTCTTCGTTGTTATATTCAATTTTAATTTTCTGCAGCAAATCCAAACATTTAATGTGAGAATAACACCACATTTTTCGAATTTCCCATCGTCACTGACGAAAAAACTCATTCCACAACCCTGGTGATAACACAGTACAGATCTAAATGAAATGTAAATAAATGCAGGGTGTTAAATAGATGCCTTCAGTTGATCCCCTCAAAATCTTTGCAACAATCTTGTTTAGAGCCTCAACGATTCCTACCAGAACACAAACGATGAAGCCATTGCACCCTTATTTCTCTAGAAACAAATATGCCCAGATAAAGAAGAATCTCATTGTTGTGCAAGGTTTGGCAAGGTTGCCTCAGGCTGCAATCCATTTCTAAAGCAAACCAAACAACTAGGGGTAAAAAAAAAAAAAAAAGCATCAGCATTTCAAAAGCCAACATTTCCTGTAAACTATCAAATAACCATATTATTATGCACTGAGAAGATAACTGGTGTGGGCACAGGCCACGTCTGCAATGACACCAAATGGAAAAACAACCTTTGCACATCTTCTGCTGGAACTTTTATATGTAAATCTTTAAATTATCATTTATCGACATCCCTGGCTGGCTTCAACAAATGCCAAACACTTCCTGTAAATAGAAGGAATTTGCTTGCTACCCTAAAGAAACAACACTCCTAACAAAACTCTGTAATGACCCGTCACAGGCTTAAATTTGATTTTTGTCTTCACACCTACACATCCATCTTCACAGAGCATTTATACGCATTTATGAACTCTCTAAACTGACCTTCCATCCCATCATCAATTAGCTTTTTGTCAGTGCACAAACATTTTAGCATAATCTTCAAAACAGAGCTTGGCTATTTGAATCAGTAATGTAACTGAGGTAAAACCTGCAGCAGTTAGAATTGAGGTCAAAGATGAGAAAAAAGCAGAAGAAAGTAACCAACTATTGCATCTCTGATGCTTCATTTTACTCCATGTACAAACCCTCGTCTTAGGCTGATCCCACCTCCGGTCCCCGTCACCCATCCCAGCTGGTAAAACTGCCGACATAACTCAGGAATGAGAACACGTGGATGCTCCTTCGCCTGGAAAAAAAAGACACAAAGCCGTTTACCACGTTATAGTGTCTCAGGTATAAACACTCTCCCCATCTTTAAATTCATATTAATAAATGTATATACAACATGATCAGAATGATAACGTCGGTATTCTGTGACTAATACAAACTGCAAACCTCAAAAAAATAACTAATGCATATTTGCTTGTGCTCACACAAAGGGACCTAAAGGAACACGTATATATTTGATGTTGCAGCCAAAATTCTGACTGTGCCACTGCCATCAAAAACACCAAACACACAGCTTCACTAGGTTTCACATGTATTTTATTCCTTACACAGGAAAAAATGTCATTGAAAAATAGAAAGCTTTCTCTCAGCTGTTAAGCAAACAACTGAGCCCATTTTAACTAAGCCGAGTTGTAATTACTTAAACTTACTTGTAGAGATGTCCGATACTGTACTGATATCATTGGCCAATATATGAATGTGATGTAAATATATATATATATTTATATATATATATATATTTTCCTTTTTTTTCTTTTTTTGGACCGACATTTTTTTCTAACAAAATCTCTCAAGATTGTTCCATTAGCACCAGTCCAGCATATAGAAAAGTCCCCGTTGAAAAGTCTTGGCAAAGCAAATCTGCCTGGCACAACACAGCAGTCAGATCCCCATTCTGCTGCTATGATGCTGGACAGGACATGAAGAAAAAAAAAAAAAAAAAAGAAAAGAAAATCCCCCGTTATTCTGGAAAAACTTCATATTCCAGCCTTCTTTTTAAAGTCATGTGACTACAGTGCAGCTTCCACTGCTACAGACTGACTTGCTTTGAAGCTGCTTATAATGTGTCTGTTTTTAAGCAGTGGTTAAGTTACCAATTTGTCAGAAACATTATAATTAGCCACATGTTGGCTAATACCTGCTAGCATCTAATATCTGGCAGCCAGAGGTCCAAAATGAACTCCTCTGGCTAGTTTGGGATCCTTGCTCTCGGAACAGAATATAGTTGCAGCTCTCACAATATGAGCAATACAACCTCACAGTTGTATGCATAGATTGGTATCGATTGATATCAGAAATTAAGAGTTGGGCAATATCAGTATATTGGATATCGTTAAAAAAAAAAGCCAATATCGAACATCCCGACTTACTTCTAATGGTATTAGTTGATGTAGTAAATGAAATGCTATGTTCTCTTTTATTTTCTACTTCAGTGTTTCATTTGTACCCTGCTGTAATGCTTTAATATGTTTTGAAAAGCACTTCAAGGTGTTTTGTGGAAGAAATGTGCAACATGAATAAACTTGCCTTGCCTTTTCAACATGTGGAAGAACTACATATTATTTTCAATCACATTTGGAGTTGAACTGCACTAGTTTTAATCCGGACATCATATCAGTCAGTGCAGCCAACATATAGCTTCTACAATCTGGACAAGGTCTCTTAAAAGCACCTTGTCATATTGTTTAAAAAAAGTTCTGCACCCAAAAACTTTTTGCAATGTACTTTTTGTGGCAATACATTTTATTTTCTTGAAAATGACCAATCACGTTTCCAAATATGTAATTTTTTTTGTTTTTCTTGAGCAATTCTTATGTAATAACACTGTTTTGATTTGTTATCACGGTGGAATGATCCTGCTCTACCATGCCTCTAAGACTGGGAGTCAGCAAGTCAGACAGCATTTCAGCAGATTCACTGAACACAAGGAGCCTTCTCTAAATGTGTATTGAAAAAACGATCCCATCTCAGCCCAACAAATTTATCTTAGGACTGATAAAACTGATCACATGACTAAAGAATGTCCGCCTATCCTATTCATTTTCAAACAAAAGTTTCATCTTGCAGTTTTATACCGGGTGATAAGTTTTTTTCTTGCATTTTCAACACAAATGTTGATGTTATGTCCTAAGCCCCGTCTGTGCTCTCACGGAAACTGATTGCTTTTGATAACACTTGAAGTAAATATGAGGAACTTTCCCATGTTTTTTAGACATAGGTTGCAGCAGATACACCACATCTTATCCCAGGAGACAGCCCTCTGTAGCGGTGTGGTGGCACTTCTGGATTATACTATACCACCCAATTATTGCTGCAGTTGTGCTTCGAATGATATTTAGCATTGTATCTTTTCTTTTTTTTTAATTTTTCTCTCTTTTCAGGATGAACAAATGTTTATTTCCTCAGCCAAATGTTTTCTATGTGGACATGTGATTCTATGTCATGCAGAAAGAAACAGCCCACATGCCTCAAACACTGAGAAAGTTCCGATGTTTATAGGGCATTTTATAACCATGACCATGAAGTAAAACTGATTGGAAATCACAGATGCATTCAAATGTAAAATAAATAAACCTTTCATAAATTTGCTCTCTGTGCTCATAGAATTACTCTTTGTGGTGACACTGAATTTTTACTTTGGTATATACATTTTAAATGACATCTTTCTGCAGTATTTTCTTTAAAAGTTCAAAAGAGATTTTTTTTTTTTTTTTTGGTGTTACTCATTTTCAGGCCTTTAACATACAACCCAAATTCCTACAAGGTTGATGGGCAATGGAAAAGCAGATTGTAATGGTTTGCTGCTCTTGTAAACCAGTATTCTATTTAGAAAAACACAGAAAAAAACATCCATTATTTCATAATGAATGCTAGTCATTTTGCTTCATATGATGAGATAATATTTAATGAAAATATTGGATTTGATAGGAGTGACAGGCCTCAAAAGATGTTTGGTCAGGGTCATGCTTACTACTATGCAGCAGCCCTTCTGTAAATGTTCAGGTTCTGGGAACCTGAGATCAACTATTGGGCCCGTAGGAGAGGAATGTTGTCCCATCCTCGTGTAGCATAAGATTCTAGCAGTTCAGTTCTGTGTTTTTATCCCATTTTGGGTTTGATGATGCCAAATGTTTGTATGGACTGCAGAGCGGCCAGTCCAGCACACAGACTCCACTATCCTGAAGCCATGCTGTTGTCATAGATGCAGGTGGTTTAGCTCTGTCTTGCTGAAATATGCGCGGTTTTGCTGGGAAACTACATCATCTGGACGGGAGCAAACAGCATGTTCCTCTGAAATTTGTATAAACCATGGAGCACTGATCAGATGTGCTGCATGGTAGATGTGTTCCATGAGGAATTATGCACCCCCACACCATCAGAAATGCAGGATTTTGAAATCAGTGCTGATTACAAGCTGGATGATAGGGCTGTGCAATTCATCGAAAATTGATCGTGATTTCAATTTTCAGGTCAAACGATCTCCAAACTCATACAATCGAGTTGAAACAATTTTTTCTTTACACAATTTCTGATGCACAAAACATTCTCTTCCACACGACCCTGCTACAGCCTACACTCACACAGCTGAAGAGCTAAAGTATTTTGCGTAAATTATCAATAACAGTGTTTTCTGACAGAGACAGAAATGCTTGAAAAACGCATTGTGTAACTAAAAAACAAAAATAATCGTTTGAATAATTGCGATTTCAATATTGACTAAAATAATTGTGATAATGATTTTTTCCATAATTGAGCGGCCCTGCTGGATGGTCCCACTCTTCTTTGGTGTTGACTTTTTGTGTTGGACAGATGTCAGTGCTTAAGGCCAAAAACCAGATGGTTTGCAGCCTAATTTTGCTTTTATCTTGCCATCATTTTACTGAAAACCCCAAAAATGGTCATCGCGTGCTGCGTGGTCTGCTGCACCAACTAGATGAGGATGTAAACTAAACCTGGCATTTTATCTTATACGCTGATCATTTGTTCTGGTGATCCAACCAGTAAAAGAAACTGGTAAGCATTCAGACTTTTGTGGGCTTGTCAGTCTGCTCCAGTGTAAGGAGATGCACTGTTTATGACTTAAAGGATAATTTTTTGATTTTTTTAAACCTGGATCTTGTTTCTAGGAGTTTATACATGCATTTACTGTATCACTTTGACTCCTTCAGATGATATTTCATTGAGTTGCCATCCACGTATATCCATATAATGGGAGTGAAGGGGACAAAATGAATGGGCCTCAGTATAAGGCATCATCTGCAGCAAAACTCCTTCATTTCACCAGCACTAAGTAGAATGAACAAACAAAGGAGAACCATTGTCCCATTATACGATACATGGATGGTGACTAATGTAAATATCGTCTGAAGGAGTCAGAGTGACACAGAAATTTTACCAGTGAATAAAGCACATATGAATTCCTAGAAATAAGGTCCAGGTTGACAAGAACTAAAGTTATTCTTTAACCTCTACTTGTGGATGGGACTGTGGATCTCTGGGAATGTTCCTGAACCCATGTGGTGATATTCATGACAAGATTATGTCTGAGAATTCATGGATGTCTGATACCTATTTCCAGCCATGTCCCCTTCCTCACAAAGATTTGTCCATATTCTCAGACACTTCTGAATGCACCATCTCATCCTTTGCAATTTCACCTGAATGAATTTGAAATTGCTTCACGATTTATTCACAGTTCTTTGCAGTCTTTTTTACTTATCAGACTTTTGTGCTGACCTGTTCCCCATCAATGTAATTAGTCGCATCACGTTCTAGTTCTACAGTTGTTTTTTTTCACACCCCCCCCCCCCCCCAAATCCTAACGTCGTTTTAGTCAAATTCAAGATGAGTTCATATTTTTCGTGAAATGGTAGAGAAAATGTCGGTTAATAAACTAGTAAACAAATTTCAGAATAATGTTTTTTTTTTTTTTTTTATCTACATTTTAAACAGCATCTAAATTAGAGTTGCATTTCAGGTCTGCCTTTTTTCCTAAATTAATACTTGCCTGTTTTTCGGTGGCCTCTTGACCTGCATCTTGACAGCCATTGCTGGGGCCGCACAAAGCTGACATCTCCTGTGAAAAAAAATGACAAGGTTGACCACATTATGCAACAATTTACAATCTTAATAGAGGATGTCTGGTAAATGGTTTCAGTAACATTGATTCTGGAGTCATAATGCAGGATTAGTGCTCATGAGTCACAATGAAACATCTCCTGCCTGTCTTTTAATTACTTATTTTGACTTATTTCCAACAGGAACAATTTACTGTGGAAACAACGTGGAAGATGAGAAGGAAGACATTTGTTTTCTCGGTAATTCCTGTTCTTTCCTCCCCTCCTACGCAAGAGCTGATAGAAACAGCATCCTCTTTTGATTGACAGGTTAGATAATGCCAACATTCATACTTTAAATTTCTTATTAAACTAACATTTACACAAAAGGAAAGCCTGGAATGAATATTTTTCTATGGCAGAAAAAAAAAAAAAACACGTCATGAGTATTTAGACGTGAAAAATGTAACATGATAAAAAAATAAATAAATAAACCTAAATATACAGCACCTCGCTGTCATCTCATGCAGTTATTCTTGAAAATATGTTCCAAAAAAACTTTTTGTCTACAATAAATGCTGAGATGAACTTTAAATCTAACCGTCATGTGAAATCACACTACAGAAAGCAAATATTAAAGATATTTTTCTTCGGAGAAGTCTAGCAGAGTGCTGCATCCAAGTGCCAATGTGAAAGTACAGCCATCAATTTTCATGAAGACATGCAAAGGAGTTTTTCCTTTCTAATATGGAGACTCGCTGTCTACACAAAAAATGAAGACTCATCAACAAAACCAGCTATGAAAGAATGCCTTTCATTCCAACAGTTTCCTGTGGGCACAGCAGCTGCAAGGACATTAGCAGCAGCTCTACAGTCAGTTGCATTTGTGACTGAGTATCTGCTGTTTTAATGTTTGGATTGTGCAGCAGGAAACTGTACACAGGAACTTTGATGGATAATCTTTCTCTGTAAATACCAACAGCTTGCTAATCATATTCAGAAGCTTACTAGAAACAATGATTTGTTGAAGGCACAGTATAAAATAATTCTAACAAAGGTTTGCAAGCTACATAGAAATGCCTGAAAGTGATAGACTGCCAAACTGGTTGACTGATTAATCAGACTAATTATTCGCCAGGTAAATCGAGGTAAATCAGCCACTGATTACTCAATGACCTGGCAATAAGAGCAGAAATACATGTATTGGAAACAGTCTTGTTATTGCAGCTGATGTGGACTAAGATTGTTTGAGTCTCAGGCATTTATTTAGTTAATACAAAAAGAACAGCTCTAATTATGCAAAAGACCATGTGCAGACACACCACTGTTGAATTTAAAATCAATTTTAGTTCAGCAGCTTCTCATTTTTGTTTGGAATTTTTGTATTTTGTCAGTAAAAAAAAAGACAAAAAAATCAACAAGTCATCAGCACCATTGCTCTCAAATGCATTTGTAGAAGCAATTAAAAACTTGCATCATATAATCTACAATGTGCATTAACTTCACATTTATCTTTGAATAGTTCCCATTTAAATGCATTTCAAACACTTCTAAAAGAACAGCAATATTTTCATAATGACAAATAAATGTGTGTTTATTTGCCAACTAGTCCTGCTTCTTCTCATCACAATGTCTTTTTCAATGTTTTTTTTTTCCCCCCACTATTTAACACCACCAATTTTTATCTGCACAGAAATGTGTAGCAATTACCTTGGCCTTTACAAATTTCTGCAGGGCATTTTTCATCATTTTACGACTCATTATGCACTGATTATAAAATAATCCACTGATTAACTGACTGAAAATAATTAAAAATCAAACAGTAAGAATTTGAAAATCAATTTGATGATAATAGTCATTTTTCTTGTTATATAACTGACCCAGATATGTGCATTTAAACAACCCAGCGCAAATTAAGGGCTAGTTTTAACTTGATGACAATCTTTTAGTGTATCAAGTTTTATAAATGACTCCTGTTTCTTGCTACAAACCCCTTTGGAGTGTTCTCAATACATGCTACAAGTCAGGACAAACACATATGGATAAGTTTTAAAAGATTTGCATACTGAGTCATCAAACACCATGCAAATTTTAAATGCAATAATAGATAAGATCAAGCACTTTCAGAAGCTCCGTTTTACTACTGGGTGTGTCTGTAAAATTCTCATGTTCTAGTTACATTGAAAATGAATTTGCTGAGTTTTTTTTTTCTAAAAAAAAAAAAAAAGATACCAATATACTTCATATAAAAACTGTAAAATTTTGTTTTTGATACATTCAATCCAAAGACAACTGTCTTGCATAAAATATGTAAAAACTTCTCAGTTTTTAACATCATTGTCTGATAACTCTCCTCCTAAGAAAGTTATTTCCCACATGGGATTGTCACTGAGTTAGGTCTGATGTGTATTATTGAATTACGAAGAACATTTGTCTATATAGTTGTCTATATGTGTTTGTGTGTGTGTGTGTGTGTATGCATATATTTTCTTTTCTTCTTCAGTACTGTATAAATTTTACTTGATGTCTATTTTTTAATGTAACATCTAATTTTGTATTCTCCTGTTGAATATTTAGGTGAGATAGCTCATAACCCTTTAAGGAGTTTTTATCTCACCCACACAATCTGCTTTCTTCATTGATTATTTTTATACTTGTAGTTTTATAAACCACAAGTATAAATTTATATATATATATATATATATATATATATATATATATATATATATATACACATATATACATACATACATACATACATATGTATATATGCTGATTGTGCAAAAAAAAAAATAAAAATTCATAATAAACACCATACGTGGAGTAGGGCGAACACATAGTCATCCTCAAAATTATTCACACCCTAAAATTAAAGAAGAGAAGATGAAAAAATCAGCTGTCAGTGAAATAAAATGAAACTGACTAAAGTAATAATAAATAAAAATTATATGGAAATCATGACATTGATTTTGAATTGTGGTTTAAAAGGAATATGGAAAACAAACACACAAAAAAATAAAACAAGTTACAAGCATGATGGGGCTCCAAAGCTACATTTTTTTGAGGCAATCACTGCAATCAGGTATTTTTTTCTAATATTCAAAAAGACTTCTACACTTGTTGACAGGTATTTTGGTCCACTGTTCATGAGAAAGGTGCTCTTATGTGTCTGTGACAGTTTTCTTTTTTCAATTATTTCCAACAACAACTCAAAAGCAATATCTTATTTCACTAATTATTTATTTTTTTTTTTTTTTTTTTATTTTCCTTCTTTTACTGGGGGGTTTATTTTTTTAGGCCATTTATCAAGGTATAATTCTTTTTACACAGAGGACAGGCTGGAAAACATGAAAATAAAACGTGATCCTTTTGGGGAATTTTACTTTGAGTTGCAGGATAATTTAAAGGTATCTGCGGGAAGCAAGCCTAATCATCAAAGACCCCCAACCCCAAATCAACGGGGCCTGAAGTATCTATGCAAATATCCCAGTACCAGGCCCTGCAGAAAACCTCAAATGCTTTTTGTCATAGTCCTGACTGATCAAAGGTCTTTGTGTTTGAAAGATCTAATCAATAGGCTTGTTACAACTGATTCGGATCTGTAGGCTAACACCAATCTCAATAAAATTGGTTTAGTAGAATAGATCAATGTGCTAATGTTAATAGTTCAGCCTAATTTTTTTAAACGCAGGCGTACAAATCAACTAACTTTGCTAAATAGTGTCAACTTCAAGATATGAAGCCCCTCAGGCAGCTTTGAAAACGTTTGATTTAAATAAAACACAGGCACACATTCGGAACTACATTAGATCAAGATTTTACCAATAGAACAAAAAGTTCTGTTATTTTTTTACTTAAACGTTTGCATCTTGCATAAGTTAGTGTCAGTCGTTTGGATAAGGAGCGAACATGTGGCAATTTTATTTACAGTCTTTAGGCTATATGTGTTATAGTACTCACAGACCATCATTCAGTTTTAGAAGTCACTCATTTCCAAAATTATGTTGTCACTGACTTACTTGTAAGTGCTCGATAATATAACTGGTTTACAGTTTTGTCGAAGGGTTGTCTTACTATAAATGTCACACAAGTTAACGTGCTAACAACAGTGGCTAAGCTCTAACCGCCGTTACTCATTGAAAACAGATTATTTTAGGCTTGCAAATGCGATTTGATGTTGCCTTTCAACAGCAGCTTAAATTGTTTTCTAAAGTGCACTGAAAGAAAAAAACTACTTACCGCACTTAAAGTGTTAAATCACCTTAAAACGAGGCGACGGACAGTTCGTTGCTATTAGCACGACGTCAACGACGTGCGCCGTCTACGTGACGCGTCATCAGCTGTTCGACTGGATCTTAGAAGGGAGGGTCAGTCAAAGAAACAGCTGATGAAACCTAGCACTGACTTTTATTCCACCAAGTGTTTTATTCTATAACAATGGATGCAAAGTAGAGAACACTGCAGACTGTTCCAGAGGAATGAAGCAGAAATCCTCTCAACTGGCAAGAAGTGTTGACCCAGCTTTGGTTCCCAAAGGAGGTCTCTGCAACATCATACTTGTCTGGTGTTGATGTTGTCGGTGTTCAGCACAACTGTCCTGGTAGCTGAGCCTGCTGTCCCAAGGGAAGATGGACTGGATGCAGCCCATAGGCAGAAACATACCTGGCTGCTGAGTGCAGGAAACACAAAGCTGTAAAATATCCTGTGATGCTGGAGCCAAATCAGCCTTTCACCTCACTCATGTTAGCTCAGCTCAATGATAAGCATTTACACTTCGCTGCAAATATTTGATTGTTGTTAAATCTACTTTTGTTTGAGTTAACAAGTTTAATCTATTTTATTCAGTTGATAGAATGTTTTCATATTACCTCTCACTTTTTTTCCGCTGCCTACAGCATTGTCATTTCAGTCCTAAATTTTGCTGGATCTATGGTGAACAGTATAAAAACAAAATAATTAAATAATAAAAAAGGAAATCTATCCATTCTTTACTACTTATCCAAGGTTGGGTCACAGAGCAGTAGCCCACGCAGAGATACCCCTTTAAACTTTTTAGTCTTTGTTTCATTGCAGCCATTTGCCAAAATCAAAACAGTTAATTTAATTTTTCATTAATGTACACTCAGCACCCCATCTTGACAGAAAAAAAGTGCAGTGACACTCATATTTAAAGGTTAATAAAACTCATATGCTGTCCATTTCTTCTGATCGTCTTTGAGATGGTTCTACTCCTTCATTGGAGTCCAGCTGTGTTTAATTAAACTGATTGGACTTGATTACGAAAGGCAAACACCTGTCTGTGTAAGACCTTACAGCTCACAGTGCATGTCAGAGCAATGAGGTCGAAGGAGCTCTGAGACAGAACTGTAGCGAGGCTCAGATCTGGGCAAGATTACAGAAGAATTTCTGCAGCACTAAGGGTTCCTAAGAGCACCGTGGCCTCCATTGTCCTTAAATGGAAGAAGTTTGGGACGACCAGAACTCTTCCTAGATCCGGCCGTCCAGCCAAACTGAAAGAATTGTGGGAGAAGAGCCTTGGTGAGAGAGGTAAAGAAGAACCCAAAGATCACTGTGGCTGAGCTCCAGAGATGCTGTAGGGAGATGGAGAAAGTTCCACAAAGTCAACTATCACTGCAGACCTCCACCAGTCGGGGCTTTATGGCAGAGTCAGTGCAAGACATATGAAAGCCTGCATAGAGTTTGCCAAAAAACACATGAAGGACTCCCAGACTGTGAGAAATGAGATTCTCTGGTCTGATGAGACCAAGATTGAACTTTTCTTTCAATTAATCTTTATTTGTTTCGTGTCAATTCATGACAATGTCACCTCAGGGCGCTTAACAAACAGAAAAATTCAAGTCAGATTGATAATAGCATAACTAAGGAAACCAACAGATTGGATCGAATCTTGGCTTGACCCGGTCCACTCCCCCATCCTGAGCAAGCACGGAGTGGTTGCGACAGTTTTCCTCCCTTTTAACAGGGAGGAAAAACCTCCGGCAGAACCCGGCTCAGGTAGGGCGTCCATCTGCCTCGACGGGCTTTTTGGTGTTAATTCTAAGCGGTATGCATGAAGAATACCAGGCACTGCTCATCACCTGCCCAATTTGATCCCAACAGTAAAACATGGTGGTGGTAGCATCATGCTATGGGTTTTTTTTCCGGTGCAGGGACAGGACGACTAGTTTCAATTGAAGGAAAGATGAATGTGACCAAGTGCAGAGAGATCCTGGAAGAAAACCTCAGACTGGGCCGAAGGTTCACCTTCCAACAAGACAATGACCCTCAGCACACATCTAAAATAACAAAGGAGAGTTGTTTCTTCTTTTTATTTTCCGTGTCTGAGCAGAGGACGGCTGTCACACACAGCTACAGTGTTTACATCTTACAGTGTTGTGATGCAGCCGTGAGCTGTGAACTGATAAATGACTGATCGTGGCGGTGATACTGGTATCACCGCCACGGTGATACCAGTGGCTTCAGAACAACTCTGGGACCATTCTTGACTGGCCCAGCCAGAGCCCTTACTTAAACCCAAGTGAGAAACCTGAAAATGGCTGTCCACCAACATTCACTATCCAACCTGACAGAACTGGAGAGGCTCTATTATGAAGAATGAAAGAATATCCCCAAATCCAGGTGTGAAACCATTGTTGCATCATTCCCAAGAAGACTCATGGCTGTACTAGCTCAAAAGCGTGCTTCTACTCAGTACTGAGCAAAGGGTTTGAATACTTATGACCATGCAATAATTCAGTTTTTCTATTTTAATAAATCTGCAGTGAAGAGAGTAAATTAAATTTGCAAAAATTTCTACATTTCTGTTTTTTTTTTTGTTTTTTTCTGTCAAGATGGGGGGCTGAGTGTACATTAATGAGAACTAAAATTAACTTTTTTGATTCCTTCCAGCATGTTCCTTTCCAGGGACATCATTTCACAAAAAAAAAAAGAATAGAACTATATATATATATATATATATATATATATATACAATAACAATTTTTATATATATATATATATATATATATATATATATAATTATTGTTTTATCATTAATTTTTTCAAGCCTGGCATGGACAGTATGGGTGTAAATCACAAGTCTGATCAGGATAAAATATTCAATGGAATCAATGACTAAAGATTTTATGTTATTGGTATCACAAATTATGAAAGAATAAATCTATTTTGTAGACTCAACAGACTTTCTGAGTGGATATATTCCATAATTATGGAACAATAATGACCAAGAACCATTATGAGCAGTACCTAAGTAGCCCTATGCCCTACTACTCACCATCAATCCCATTTCAGTCTGTTATGGTGTATTTCAGTCACTCTGATTTGCTAAGTCATGCACATAAGGAAGATGAGAGGATCTCCATTCAAATCATCTGTGCAGCAATCATCTGTCAACTCCATCTTCTCTCCATCTTTGCCCTCAGATATTACTTCATATGCAATCTGTCAGATGAATAATATCTGCATCAATATTTGAAGAACATAGGAAGAATTTCCCATCTTTTAGGTCATAATGAAGAAATGTGTGTGAATCAAAGACTTATTCTTTCATAAACTGACAAATCTGGAGGCTTTTGAAATAAAGATTATTGAGGGATAGACTGGTATAGAGAGGGAAAACTGGTCTTTAAAGCCTCTAAGAAGGTTTTTGAGGTCTTTCAATGTTTTTACACCTTAATGGTTTAGTTCTTATGCCAATAACCCTTGAATATATCATTTAGTAAATGCTAAGTTTATCATTAAGACTGCAACTGTGAGAATGATGTTGAAACTTAGTCGTAATTATTGTAGCAGACAGCCCTATAGGATTGGATGAGTACCAGAGGGGAGAAAGGAGGGAAAGGTAATAAATGTAAAACAGATTACGACTTACAATGTAGGCTACTTAATAAACAAAGTAATTTATGGCAAGGAAGCCTGAATAAACATCCACAGGATGTAAAACATTGGGTTGTTGCAAACACCCAACCAAGCCTGGTTGCGAGGTTTGACAGCCTGTTCTCACTCTCAACTTGCCATACTGAAGCCCAGTCTGAAACCTGCTGTCAATTTTGAATGCACAGGCAAAGCATCTCTTTTGGATATGCAGGTTTCCCTTAGCTGGAAGCGTAACAGCAGTCAGGGGAAATGTCACAATGGCTACGTTGAAAATGTCAGCTCAACTTTTCCAATAAAATTTGCTTTATTTTGTATTTTAACCCCTGTGATTCCCAAAGAAAAAGGGAGCAGGGCAAGGCTAGAAATATAAAAATAAAGATGAAAAAAGAAGCCAAACACTAGTGTCAAGGTCACATCTTTGAAAGTATGATGGTTAAGTGCAAAAGGTTAACTGGCAATAAACAGGTACTTTCCTGTCTATCAAAAATGGACTCAAAACAGGTTCCATGTGCCTTAGAAAGTTACCAAGTAGCAGTAAGTGGCAAGTTAGGAATGTGTTTATTTGGATTTTTTTTTTCAACGTGTTTGAAAGAGGCAGCATCCTCATTTCCAATTGTCCATTAGTTTCTTGCATGTTTCGTAGCTTAACTAGCTAGCATCTGCATGCATGTAGCTTCTCAGCTGTTTTTCCTCCTCTTTTTTTATTCCATAAAAGACACATCCTTTGGTTTGTTTTCCTCTCTGATATCATTGTTGAAGTCATAAGCCTCTAAATCAAGAGTTACTCTTAATCTTAAAGAGCTGATCTCTTAAACAACATTCACTTGTAACCCTTGTGATTGTTGTTTGAGAGTTTCATAGGAACTTGTCTGAGCATGCTAACTCAAGGACCTCTGTCTGAAATGGCCAGCAGTTGCCCCATACAGCCACTCCTTCTTAGAGTTGGCTTTGTTTCCTGATAGAGACACAGCAACTTCTTTGGTTTTGGGAAAGACTGATGTAAAACAACCCTGTGAATACCAGAAGATCCAGTTTCAGCCAGTCTTTACCCTGGCTGCTGTGAGTGAGAAGTATCCTCAAATTCTCCATTTGCACTGACCATTTGTGCAGCAGAACAGTTCTATCAATGTTTTAGCTCTACCCAATGAAACTATCAGTTTTTTGGCCTTAAGTTTTGTTAAAGTATTTTTTAATCTAGTAGAAAAGTAAGTGTAAATGCTAAAAAGATACTAGAATACAATAATACTAAAGGTGATACAGTAGCTACAAGTTTATTTCCTCCCCACCTGTAGGTGGCACGTTAACTCTGTACTCAATTAGTGTTAGCACCGTTACAGAACCAGCTAACTAGCTTAGCATGAACTTTAACTTAAAGGTAGAGTCCGCAGTCCCCCCACTGTTTCTGTTTGTAAACAACACTATTCAAAGTGAGCGCCCCTCCCCTTGGGCTAATGGCAGCATCACTCTTCAGCCTATTCAGCTTCAAGCCTCTCCTTCAGAGCTCAGAAGCCAAACCGATATTAACCCTGGTTTTCCAACATGTACTATCTAAAGCAGGGGTGTCCAGCTCCAGTCCTCAAGGGCCACAATCCTGCAGGTTTTCCATGTCTCCCTTCTGCAACACACACCTGACTCAAATTCCTAGGCAAGGAGACATGGTAAACCGTCAGGACAGCGGCCCCTTGAGGACCGATTTTGGACACCACTGATCTAAAGTTCTTACTGCAGAGTACTTCCTTTTCTCCCTGCATCTGCCGTTTTTTTTTATTTTTATCTTCGAGAGTTCTGCTCCAATCATGAACTTATTCCCACACAGCGTCATGCCCTTAGCTCTGTCATTGGCTGGGGACATGCAAAAATCTCCGCCTAGAAACAACCCGAATGCACCAGTCAAAGGGAACGGGCGAATTACAGACAGGGGGGAGGAGTTGCAAACAAACTGACCACCTATGAGAGTATGTGCCCAAAGGAGCAGATTGAGACAGACTTCACTTGCACAAGTCTAACGTTTATTTTCAGGGGGAACCTCCAGACTTTACCTTTAAATGTCCAGGAGGAAAGTGGCAACCTCCAAGGGGCTTTTGAGCCCCTTTGCTGCCTTCACCCTGATTCTGTTTCATTTTTTGTCTGCTTGAATTTGAGAATTGAGGTGAGGAAGATATTTCTACATGTCAATCGAGCTTGCAATTCCTGAGCAAATGCTAATTGAAAAGAATACCGATATTTGCATGATAATCAAAATGGATAAAACAATTATTTACAGCTGTGTAAAAGTTTTTGCCCCCTTCCTAATTTCTTCTTTGCATGTTAGTCACACTTAAATGTTTCAGATCATCAAACAAATTTAAATGTGAAAGATAACACAAAGATAACACAAGTAAACAGAAAATGCAGTTTTTAAATGGAGATTTTTATTTTTAAGGGGGGAATATATCCAAACCCACATGGCCCTGAGTGAAAAAGTGATTGCCCCCTAAACCTATTAACTGGTTGTTCCACCCTTAGCAGCAACAACTGCAATCAAGCATTTGCGATAACTGGCAATGGGTCTTCTACAGCACTGTGGAGGAATTTTGTTCCACTCATCTTTGCAGAATTGTTGTAATTCAGCCACATTGGAGGGTTTTCCAGCATGAACCACCTTTTTAAGGTCATTCCACTGCATCTCAATTGGATTCAAGTCAGGACTTTGACTAGGCCACTCCAAAGTCTTCATTTTGTTTGTCTTAAGCCGTTCAGAAGTGGACTTGTTTGTGTGTTTTGGATTATTGTCCTGCTGCAGAACCCAAGTGCGCTTCAGCTTGAGCCCACCAACAGAGGGCCGGACATTCTCCTTCAGGATTTTTTGGTAGACAGCAGAATTCATGGTTCCTTTTACGACAGCAAGTCTTCTAGGTCCTGAAGCAGCAAAACAGCCCCAGATCATCACACTAAAACCACCATATTTTACTTTTGGTATGATGTGCCTTTTCTGAAATGCTGTGTTGCTTATATGCCAGATGTAATGGGACCTACACCTTCCAAAAAGTTCAACTTTTGTCTCTTCAGTCCACAGAGTATTTTCCAAGAAGTCTTGGGGATCATCAAGATGCTTTCTGGCATCCTGAGATGAGCCTTTATGTTCTTTTTTCTCAGCAGTGGTTTTAGTCTGCCATGCAGGCCATTTTTGCCCAGTCTCTTTCTGATGGTGGAGTCATGAACACTGACCTTAATTGAGGCAAGTGAGGCCTGCAGTTCTTGGATGTTGTTCTGGGGTCTTTTGTGACCTCTTGGATGAGTCGTTGCTGTGCTCTTGGGGTTATTTTGGTCGGTCGCCCACTCCTGGGAAGGTTCACCACTGTTCCATGGTTTCACCATTTGTG
This sequence comes from Atherinomorus stipes, assembly GCA_023101725.1. Lineage (NCBI taxonomy): Eukaryota > Metazoa > Chordata > Actinopteri > Atheriniformes > Atherinidae > Atherinomorus > Atherinomorus stipes. The sequence goes on along the minus strand of JALJCO010010650.1, from coordinate 239,844 downwards.
GATAATGGCTCACACTGTGGTTCACTGGAGTCCCAAAGCTTTAGAAATGGCTTTGGAACCTTTTTCAGACTGATAGATTTCAATTACTTTGTTTCTCATTTTTTACTGAATTTTTTTTGGATCACAACATGATGTCTAGCTTTTGAGGATCTTTTTGGTCTACTAAACTTCGTCAGGCAGGTCTTAATTTCATGATAGAGAACAGGTGTGGCAGTAATCCAGCCTTGGTGTGGCTAGAGAAATTGAACTCTGCTTTCCAAAGGTGTGATAAACCACAGTTAATTTATATTTTTTTCACCCCCTCACTAATAAAAATCTTCATTCAAAAACTGCATTTTCTGTTTACTTGTGTTATCTTTGACTCACATTTACATTTGTTTGATGATCTGAAACATTTAAGTGTGACTAACATGCAAAAAAGTAAGAAATTAGGAAGGGGGCAAAAACTTTTTCACACAGCTGTACATGCTATAAAAAATGGGATAAAACTGAAATTATTCTGCACCCCTAGATGTTCTATGGATGCATTTTATTTTTAAAAAAAAATTATATATATATATATATATATATATATATATATATATATATATATATATATTGTTTTGATGAGAAAGTTGTAGCTATCACCACTACGTTTAAAAAACACAAACTTAGATTATCACTTATATAAAATGTTGGTAAAGTTATGTTTAAATCATCATATGGTCAGAAACAGCTTGAAATCTGTCTGTGATCTACTGTAGGGAACCTGACGGTTGCATTTTAGTAAACAAGGAAAAGAAATTCCCAACTTAATGAAACAGGAAGTGAAATTCTTGGAATTAGTCAGTAAACAAGTTCTGTTGAAGGATGTCTTTTGTTTCAAGAGAAATTATGAAGAAATCAAATATGCAGGGATACATACATCTAAAGAGTTTGCATTATATGACCTAAATAACAGGCTTTTGTCAGAAATGAAAATGAAAGTTATGTAAAATTGGTAGTGTCTGTTGATAAGTGATAAAATCTGTGAAGTTTTGTCAGATTTACTGCTCTCTCTCTCTCTCTCACTCACACACACACACACACGCACAGCTACAAGCTGGAGCTGGTTGGTCCCTGCTTATAGTAAAATTGCAACTGCATCCCTAAAGCCAAGAGTCACATTGGGCTGTAGCAGACTGTTGTATTGCTCTCATCTTCACCTCATTCTGTACAACAGCATTAAAGTCTATCTTGCACTGAAAAAAATCTCATCTTCCTCTATTTACCTTCATTACCCAGCTGTGGCATTACACAAAGGCATCTGATCTATAAACTGAGAGGAGATTGCTTTCAAATATTACATTGTCTGTTGTGCCATTGTGATCATATGTAGCCTAATTAACTCAAATACATTTCCGCAAGCGAACAGCTGAGCTGGTATGCAGAGGTTGACAGTTCCCGCAGTGAAAATACTGCAGACAAAGCAGTCATGTCAGGATAAATCCAGCACTTTTTTTCCTCTCAGTAGAAGTTTAGCTGATATTGTTTCCACTGGAGATTCATTCCATGATTTTTATGGTTTATCAACCAGATCATGATAACCTTTTTACATTTTGTTGCTTAAATAAGACAATATGTAGTGACATGGTTGTAAGCATGTCCCTGAAGTTAATGAAAAAGAAAGACAGTCACCTTGATATTGAAAATGGTTTATTGTTCTGAGCCTGCAAATTACTTGAGCTTCTTTAGATGGATTGGGACGGAGACATCTACAGTATATGTATGACAAGACCATCTGGGTTTTCTAACCCATCTATTTGTTGAAAACAATAACACTCACTGAAGGTTAAAAGAGCATTTATTGAAATAAACTGCAGCATCTCTTTCAAGATACAATGCCATCATTACTCAGGACAATCCACAACTGCAGAACTCTGTGGAATTGAGAGCCCTGATCTTCCAGGCTGCATGTTGATGAGATCTCCTCCGCCTCTTCCTTCCTTACTAAATCTACTTTAACCTCTGCAATCTATCCTCTTTTCAAAAGACTATGGTGCAATTCATGTATGTGTGTGTGAGTGTGTGTTAGTTTCACTTACCAGTTGTCCTTCAGGCAACACACACAAACAGACAAAAGCTACAAATGGGAAAATGAAGGCAAACCATATATTCAATCCCCATCAACCCCATAAAATTAAAATGAAGGGTCCAGAACTGACTTTTATATGTATTTGACTTTCTATTGATTCTGCCTTTTAATTGATGTGAATGTGGGCAACAGACTGCCATAAAATTTCCCTTTGGGATCATTAAAGTATCTAACTATCTGACCCACCAGTGACAGGTGGAAACTGACTTTAGATTTTAACATCCAGGGTCTAGTGTTCTCTTTCCTATTGCAGCATGTTCTTTTTTTTTATCATATCAAGATTTAAAAAGCTTTCTGAGAATATCAGAGGAAGCTTATGGACACCTTTGGGTTTGCCAGAGTGTATTAAAAAGTTGAGAAATAATTCATAAATCTTTCCACACTTGTATAAGTGATTTGGAAGCAACATTTATTAAGAACTGGCTGACCTAAAAAAGACATACAGTACTGCTTGATCAAAGAAAGAAGTCAAAAGAATGTGAGAATTTTACCACCGCTGCAGGTAACATTTACAAATACATCCAGAGATTTGACATGCATGGGTGATGAGCCAAGTAAAAGTTGTTTGGACACAAACCCAAGACCAACATGAGAAAGAGCTCACCCCATTATTATATCACTGTAATACCAGGTACAATATTTGTGAAAACATTTGCATGCATATGACATGCATCATCTGCCCTCCAGTTAAACAGCTTTCTTAGTTTTTGCTGCCAGACAGTATCGGGGAAACTGGCAGGTTAAAATCGGCTGCCATCCAAGCAGATGAGCATATGTAATAACCAGCAGTTAACTCTTAGTTAGTAGTGACTGTCAGTTGATCTCCCTGAAACTACAAAAGAATGACATATAAGTGCTTTAATAACCTCATGAAACAGTCACCACAAACTCTTATTTCTTATAAATATTTACAGAGTTTCTGTGTTTGTATGCATCCACTGAATTATTATGCAGATCACTGACTCACCACACTCACAAAGTTTGCCTTCTTTTTTTTTGTGGTGGTAAAAAATGTGAGGGCTGCTGTATACAGGTCACTGGACTCAGTTGCCCCAGGATTTTGCAGATTGTAGCGATGGTGGTTACCATGATAATAGTAAGGCAAAGGCAGAGGGGGGCAGGATGGCTGAAAATTGGCCTGAAAAAGCCTTGTGGCCATGCCCTTAAAAGGTTCTTGCAAATGTTTATCCATTCATACATTTCATAACACATGAATGCAGAGAAAACCATGCCATGTTTTCAGTTTGAAAATCCTTTGCGGGCACAAGGAAGGTGTCACTTGGGGGACAAAAATGTGAATTAAACAATTTAGTCCCTTGTATTTTCTCTCTTTTTTTTTTCATGTATTAGTCATTTGACCAAGAAGTGCTCGTGTGGAGACCGTGGTTTTGAGAGCCAGGCTTTTACCTTGCAAGATTTAAGTGCACCTACATTTTTGAAGACAACCTCACAGAACCTGAGGCCAAATGTTCACTGTTTCATATCACAGTATGAAAAAGGAAAACAGTTCAATCAAAGTAAAACACTGTTCTGAGTCCAAACACCTAGAATTGCAAAGAAGCATCTCAACCCAGAAAGAAGATTCAGTAATTATTGATTCACCAAAGTCTCAGCTGAAAAACCACTGAAATGTTGATGAAACAATTAGGTTTCCAAATTTCATCTCAGTCTCTTCCCCATTCTGATATTCTTTGGGCTAATTAAAGACTGACAACAAATTTTATGGAAAAACTGTTTTGTTAAGACCTAAGAATAAGAACTTCAAGAACACTTTGAATGTTTAAGCTTGGCTCAGAAAACATTAAGACCACTGAGAGGTGAAACACTGATTTTCTTGTTGCCAGGGCAAAGCTTTGGACACAAGTCAAAATGAATGGGTGGATGTGTCCAAACCTTTGACTGGTACATTTTTACACCCACTGTAAGAATTCAGCCCTTTAATGTCATGTATATTATAACTGGCATATTGCAGCACTTTATGGTAAAATCAAAAACTCATTTTAAGTAATCTGATAACTGTCGTCTGTCACTTGGTGGATACAATGGTGGATACTACAATAATGTGGACATATCACACAGTAATACACTGTATTGTTTTGGTGGTGGGAAAACAGTTGGGGACCAACGACTAAAGGAATGAATGCTTCTTAGATTACATTTCTTCTGGTTGCTCTGCAACAACACCTGGAGGTGTTATCACCACAGGAAAGATGAATTAGATGCAAGGTACCAACAGACATGAGCCCAATTATAAAAATAGTTTATTTGTAAAGCCTTTTAACATTTAACATTTCTTAAACAAAACAACCCCCCCCCCCCCCCCCCCAAAAAAAAAGACAAATAATCAAAAAACAGTTACTGTGAATAAAACTTCAAAGCCTGCAGTTGGTTACCACCCAAGTTCTAGAAAGCAACTCCCAAACCCCAGCTTAATGAACAAAGAATAATTCTTAACAACCACTTGACTGGCAAGCCAGCCTGTCTAACACCATGTATGAGATACATGGCAAGTCAGTCTGGTCACCCTCAGAGGCGGATTTCTGATTCAAGATGAGAAGTGGGACAGGAACAAGGGAACCCCGGAGAGAACAAATCAGAGTAACACGGAAATGACGCAAATGTCTCTTTGTAAGAGGAAAGCCCTCAGAGCAGCAGGTTGTTGCGGTTGTAAAGACGCGCAGCTCATTTAAAACATCAGAAATGGCATTGTTAAATCGTTGCTACTCTGAGGCCACCATCTTGACTGTTATGGTTAGAGAACTGAGTCACTGAAAAAGACGTATTGCAAAGACCTGCCTTCTGCACTGTGATTGGTTTGGCCAACTTTTTACCGAGGTGGAATCAGCGGTGCCTAGACTGACTTGTGGTGTGTCTCATACATCGTGTTAAGTCAGGCTGGCTTGCCAGGCCAAACAACCACAACATATTATTCTTGGTTTGGCTTAGAAATAAAAGATCAAATAACATGCAAACAAAAGTTTTTAAAGAAAAACACAACAAACCTAACCCCAAAATTGCGGCTCAACCTGAACATTCAGTATCAAACAGTTGGTAGATCTTCAGATCATGCTCATAGTTTGGGTGGGGTACCATAATTGGGACCGACACCCACGATAAAGAGACACTAAAACAGAGGAAATATGCACACAAGACAACAGTAACTGGAAATGCCAGCACTGCAACATACCTACAGTAAGAGCCAAGGCACAGCTCTCCAACACAGGAGAGGAAGGTGAAGCAGTAAGGCACATCCTCACTCAGTAGGTGAAGCCTCACACACACACTGGCCAGAATGACCAATTTGGAATCTCAATACGGCCCGGATTCCAGAATTGACAGAAGAGCCAACATGAGGTTTACAAAAGCGACACTGCTGCATCACCAGCTCATGCCAGGGACAGAGACACAATGGAAGCGCTTACATCTGCTCATGGAATCAGCATGTGGCCTGGAACCAGAGCCACACTAGGAGTGTGTCTTTCACAGAAGGATGGTGAAGAGAAAGAGATTCCATCCTTCCATATTCACATTTTGCTAACACCCCACTACAAAAATGGACCATGCTTCAAAGGGTTAATCCACTTTCTCATCATCACAGGATCTCCATCTGCAGCAGCTGTGGGATATCCCTGGTCTGTAGGATCAAGATCTACAAAAAGCGACCCAAGGAAAGAAAATTGATGAACTGGCCACAAGATCCTGGGTGGCCAAGAATCAATAATAGAAAGTGAAGAATAGCCCAAGAACAGTAAAGAGGTAAGATTTTCCAATTCAACTACAAAATAACTAAAGCAAAGACTGCGAAAAATGTTAATGATGGTTCTTAGGAAAAAGGTGTCAACCCATAATGTATTGCAGTTTGTCGCATAAATGGCTGCATAGCAATAGACTTTGGTGTTGGTGAGTTTGGTACCCATGATGACCAGGGTCCACTTCTGAAAAATGATTCTTAAATCATAAGAAGAAGGTGGCCTGGTCTCAATAGTCCATGTGTATCAGTGAATTGAAACAAACGAGAAGGGGTCCAGTGATTTCTCAGTAAGGTCCTCTTGGAAAAACTTTGGCTAGGTACAGTAGATACTTCTGTAACACAAACCCAATTTTGTTGCTCCCCAAGCACATGTCTTTATGGTTTGACAGTATATAGCTTCTTTTAGAGGACTAATGCATCTTACCCAAAGATTGTATTGGACTCACTGGTTCCTCAACAGCTAAAAGTGAAGTCACTTGGGCGGTTCCCGCCGTCACCATTTTAGCCACGTCGAGTGTGTTGTCACTCAAAAAAATACAAAAACAAGCAAAGAGAGGCTTTGGGGCAAATGATTGACAGCCAATATACACTAAGCTTAGAGCTAACTCGGAGTGAACAGGAGCTAACAAAGATAGATGAAGTAAAAGTACTTTTAGCTTTACCTTATTTTGGCATGCTCGGACCTGCTGTTAACCAGCTAAAAACTGCCATTGCCCTACTCTGCCACAGGCTGAGGCCTTCCTGGGAGTAAACAGGGAGCTAGCCGCTAGCCACCAGCACCGATGCCAGCAGCTGGTCTGCTGCCTGACAATCAAAAGGATATGTTCCCAATTATGTGTAATTTCAAGATGAAATAACATTCAAATGGATGAGTTATAAAATTAATTCACCCCCCTCACCATTGAATGTAAACTTAGTTGGCTTTTTTAGCGTGGGAGTTGGGGGCGACTGTTTTGGAGCCAGCTCCATAGCAGCTGATGAGTGAACTGCAATTTTACGGACTTCCAGGTTGGCTTCATCTTTATCCCCAAAGGTTGCTGCTTGGTCGAACCGCATTACAAAGATGGTCCAAGAATGATTTGAGGATGCACAATAGATGGCCAAATTCTTGATTTTGGCTCTGTCCTCTTTAAAACTTAGTTGAATTGATCATTTGGAGTTGTCCTGGAAAAACAAGTCCAACAGAAAGAAGCCCCTCCTTACAATCTACAAGACTTAAAGGATCTGCTACTAACGGCTTCGGGCCAGATATTAGTCCACTTCAACAGGACAGGGTTGTTTTTGTGGGAAAAAGGAAGATCTGCTCAACATGAGCCAGGTAGTCATAAAGTTGAGGCTTAATATTGTACATAAAACATCAACTGGCATGAGTTCAGCACATTTTGTCTCTCAGGATTTTACCCCCCTGCATAATGTGGCACTGTGGCCTACACACTCATTAGAAAAATATAGTGTGAGACTAATTGGAATGGTGAATCAGGAGTATTGTCTAGCCAGAGAAAACAGACTGCCACATTCATGTGAAAGTGACATTTGTGTTTCAGCCTCGGTTATTCCCGCTGTGCATCATGGCTTACAGTGCATCTTGCAAAATTTCATTCTTAAGAGTCACAGAAAGGAGCCTGTGTTGGGTGTGGGATACAAGTCTGGACAAGAGCTCACCCACACATGCTGAGTAATTCATTGCACATGTCACAACTTCATGAATGTGCCAAGTAACCTGAGGGTCCAGCGCTGCAGTGACGCATCAATTTCCGTCAAATACCAGCTTACTATAACAACCATTATCTAGTATACAGTACACAGAACCTGCAGGGAGATGTTCCAAAGCTGGGTTTGTGGTAAAAGTTTTTCTTGCTAAATACAAAACATGTGGAAGTTTCTGGTTTCTTCTGTGGCATAGGAACCGAAGAACATGGAATTATAAGGAATCATCATGGGAAAGGGTGTGTTGTTTCATGTGTCTCCAGAACCAAACATAATTCAACGGAAATCCTGGACTATTTCCAGTTAATTTCCAGTCAGCCAGAGAATTTTCATTCCTAATAAACATAGGAATAAATCATTTCACAAAGCATGTGGGGTAGCGTTACTCTGTTTTCACATGATTAAAATTTTGCCCCAAATCAAATTCACAACTTATCAATTTCCTGATTTCAGCAACAAGTAACTGATTGCATTTGAGACAATAAATGTGCTTTGATTTCTTTTATGCCCAAATGCAGACATGTTTTACACCCATTCATCCTAAATAATTTAGATTTTCACACTATATTCTGGTGTTTATAATTATTAGATTCAGATTCCTTTACTGTCTCTGAAGAGAAATAGGTTTTGCAGCCAGAGCACAAACATACACAGGACAGCATAAAAATACATCACAATAGCAAAATAATCAACACTGGAATCAGACCCAATAGCTTGTGTCAAAAGAGAGATTCTCATAGTACAAAAATACAATGTTATGAAATGTGTAGTTGCTGTCTGGAGTTATAGGAACAAACACAGGCATGAGCAGAGAAAGTTACCTAATCATATTAGTTGTTTTGTTGAGTGGGGTTGTTTTGATGGGAGGAGTATATGAAGAGTTAATAATGGTAATCATTACCTTGAATAACTCTTCATATACATGTTTATACTGTTTAAAATCTGCTCCTTTTAAAAGAAATGAATTGATACAGACAAGAACATTTTATTTTCGCAGCTTCTTCTTATTATGAGATTGTAGAGGTTTTCCTTTTTTATTGTCTTTAAATGTGTTTGATGCTTTTTTAAAAATATTAAAACATGAAGTGATGGCAAGGATTTATATTCTCACCTTGGGCATTTTATTTCTTACTGATTAGCATCACTTTAATTGAAGTAAAATTCCAAAGAATTATGTCTTTTTTTCCCCTGTGCCGTTTGTACGTTGTCACGATCTGCCTGAGGAGGAAGGAAGAAAAAAAATGCTGTGAGAAAACTTGTAAGGAGGTGGGTGTTGCGAACAGGTGTGTCTTACCTTCCTGCGTATGTCGGCACGCCCAGCTATTGTACTGACATAATGCCCGGCTTCTATAAAAGGCGAAGAAGTGATTCATCTGTCACAGATTTCAAAGTTCAGTGTGTCAAGTAGTTCTGGCTCGCTGATACTGAAGATGAAGATGGGGAATCTTCTTTTGGCTTTTTTTCTTGGACTTCTTGCTGCTGTCCACTCAACACCTCTTAACAGTAAGCAACCTCCTTTTTTAAAAGAAAAAAAAAACTGATTCAATGTTATTTTTCTCCTATGAATGACAATTAAACGACAGTTAAATTCACCAACATGTCAATGAAGAAAAACAGAAAAAAATCTTCATATGCATTGATTGACTGATTGATAGATCTGCTTATTTAATTACAACTAAAGAGATGGAGTTTTAATCTGATAAAAAAAATAAATCTTTGATGTAAATATCTGAAATTTCAATCATTTCCATGGCATCCTTTGTTCTTTGCGCTGTGAGTCAGCAGGACACTGGATGTTCCCTAAAATCTTCATGTTTCAGGTCCGGCTTTTTCTGTAAAGCGTCATATTTCAGTGTTGGTGGGCAGATCTGCCTGGCACCTCCAGAGTACACACAGCGGTCTTTGTAAAAATGTTGTGAGCTGCTCCAGGAGGTGCATTAACGCTTTTATCTTGAATACCGTGAAACCAAAGATCAGCAAATAGCTGTTCCGCCAGTTTGAACAACCAGTAACATCATAGGGGGAAACAGCTAATCTTAACATGACTGAGCAGAAATGCACAGTGGAGATTTGTGATTTGAGTCTCTAGCTTTTTGCATATAACTGTTGAATTAACCCAGACAATGGCTTATTGTATTCAGTTGTGCACAAAGTGTATCATTAAGTTTTCTATACTGGAATAAGAATTATTGCACAAACTGCCTTAAAATCATGAATTAATATTTTCATAGTTCAAAGTTTAGACATTCTGTTTTATCATCATTACTTCATTTTACTTTGTATAATAAATGGTAATAAAGAAGAAAAACCCAAACTTCTGCCACAAAATTTGTATTCATCTTGTCTCTGTCTTCTTATCTTAGCTTTTATTCTCTGAAATACTGGGGAATTCTGACTTTCTATGCCATGAACAATAACTCTAATTAAAAACATCTGAGAAGTTTGAAGGGAAAACTTCCTTATGTGGAGCTGCTCATTATTCAGTAGCAATGAAACTCATAAAGGCTGCATTTATATAAGGATGTACACTGCTTGAAAGTTTGAAAATAATCTATCAAATTTTGATAACTCACTGTGGGCGATATGTATTGTACTATCGTTGTATACTATAGTACTATATATTGTACTGTAGTTGGATAAATTAAACCCAAATGGCAAAAAAAGAATCTCAATGTTCAAAAGTAGTTGTTAAATACTTAGATGCTTATTTACATCACTGATTATTAAAATAAGGAATAAAATACAAATATATAAATAAAATCAAAGTAGACTTTAGTAATTAGATAAAAACAATGCCAATTTACATTCACTATCTGATCAATCCATTGCTTCATTGTTTCCTCCATCACAACAAGTCATTGGTGCTCTGACGTATTAGGTGTGTCAGATACTGCAAATGATGCTTTGATGTAGCAAGCCTCTCTTTTGTTCACACAAGATTTGTCACACAGGTTAATGATTACTGTCTCTCCACACCTTATCAAAGCAGACCACAAAACAAGCTAACACAAGTATATTTTGGCAAAGTAAGCTCTACATGGTCCTGTTGTAATACATCACAAGACGTCAGTAACTTTCCTTTCAACTCATGTCAGGGCTGGTAGGTAAATACTTACGTTGATCCATGGATTTTTCTCTTTGTCCTCAGCTGCGACCCATATCCACGCACATCCTGAGGAGAATGATCTCCAAGAGGCCATGACGGAGGGGTTTCTCATTGATAATGCCTCTCACTCTTCACTGTCAACCGAGGCACCCAAAACGAATACAACCATTCAAGCATATCAGCAAACGGCATTTGAGTCCGCAATTACGGAAAGTAGTAAGGCCTCATGGATCGCTGAGTCCATACATGCAGACTCTACAACTACAGTTCAGAGTATCCTGGAGTCCGCGAATGAGGGAAGCAGTGAAGCCTCAGGGGTCACTGAGTCCAGAGGTACAGAGTCTCCAACTACTGTTCAGAGTATCCTGGAGTCCATGATAGAAGGAAGTGGTGAGGCCTCAGGAGTCACTGAGTCCAGAAGTACAGAGCCTCCAACTACAGTTCAGAGTATCCTGGAGTCCATGATAGAAGGAAGTGGTGAGGCCTCAGGGGTCACTGAGTCCAGAGGAACAGAGCCTCCAACTACAGTTCAGAGTATCCTGGAGTCCATGATAGAAGGAAGTGGTGAGGCCTCATGGGTCACTGAGTCCAGAGGAACAGAGTCTCCAACTACAGTTCAGAGTATCCTGGAGTCCATGATTGAAGGAAGTGGTGAGGCCTCAGGAGTCACTGAGTCCAGAGGAACAGAGCCTCCAACTACTGTTCAGAGTATCCTGGAGTCCATGATAGAAGGAAGTGGTGAGGCCTCAGGGGTCACTGAGTCCAGAGGAACAGAGCCTCCAACTACTGTTCAGAGTATCCTGGAGTCCATGATAGAAGGAAGTGGTGAGGCCTCAGGGGTCACTGAGTCCAGAAGTACAGAGCCTCCAACTACAGTTCAGAGTATCCTGGAGTCCACGACTGAGAGAGGTGGTGAGGCCTCATGGATCTTTGAAAACATCCCTACACAAAATCCTGCTGTCTCCATCTTAGATTCATCTACCATCCACAGCCTCCAATCTGGGTTTTCTTCTACCATAATGCCCAATGTAGCAAACAAAGCTAAACTTCGTTTGGGTCTTATTCAGGATACAGATCAAGTTTCAGATCCTAAAGGTAAATGTTGTATAACAGACTAAAGGTTTAACATAAACCGAACATTTCATCATGCAGATGTTTGTTGATTTCATGTGAATTTATATTTTAATGTTTCTTTAGCAGGAAAACTGGAGGAACCTGTCAAGCCCATTTCAAATGAGCACAAAGGACACAGTACACCTGGTGAGTCAAACCAACAATAACAAAGAAATAACCTATAATGAGAAACTCTGATAACTTAATCGTTAAAAAAAAAAAAAAAAAATCCATAAGTAACCCTTTCTCCCATATGTCCAGATTGGATCATCATCCTTGGATTCATTGTTGGTCTAGCAGCACTTGTGATACTCTGTGCAGCTGTTGCTACAAGGGACAAGTAAGGCTTTATTTTCTAGAGCAAAATTATATTTATAAACTACTGTAACATCTGTGAGAAGTGAATTAAGTTATTGTTGTTCTTCTTTGTGAAGGTGGAACAAGCCAAAGCAGGCTTTCAAGGATGAGACCAAAACTAACAACTCTCACCAGACGAGGGAGCTAGAGATGCAGACCTTCCTGCACAAAGAGGAGCCCAAGGAGAACGGGAAGGAAGCAGAATATACAGTTATTCCTTTGGATGATCTTCCAGAGAACTTTTCATCAGAATAGGTTCAGAGATGGAGCCTCTGGAGAATCAGAGAACCACAAGACTGTTTGATGCCGATGAATTTGATCAGAAGCACAAAACTATACAGACTGCTGAGATAAGTGATGACTCTTGTTTAAGAGATAATCATCATTTCTGTTTTTGTTTTTTTTTTGGCTACATTCAAAATTGATAATCATTTGAAGTTACAACAATATTTATTTCATATTAGAATAAAAGGTCAGGCAAAATTTTGTTTCATTTCAATTATATTTATGTACAGTATATATGACTATATCTAAAGAGGTAGAGAAAGAGAGTGTCTCCAGTTGTGACTCATTGTGTCAGTTTTCTTTTTCAGTGTTCAGTCTGGTTAAAATGTATATTTTAAGTGTATTTTATTGTAATTTTATTGTTATATAATTGTGATAATCTCTTTTTTTATTGTAACTTATTTGAAGCTGCTTTGTTTTGTTTTTACCCCAACTGGCTCCTCATGGAAATCCAGCCTGCTAACTCAATATCTCCCTTGACACCCACATGCCACTTCAAATGTTGTAAAATGCACTTATTGAGCACTCTCATGCTTCAATGCATCCCACGTTCTACTACAAATAAACACAACGGCAGCTCATCAATAAACATTTATTTGTTTTTCATTTAATATTTACACACAAGTATTAAAACATTGACACACTTTGAGTCCATTTTTTGGACAAATAGTTTCGTTTGTGAAGATTTATTAAGTACAAGTCCATTCAGTTCTACCTGCATTTGATCAGTCAGAGTCAACACAGTTCAGCATCACAGGAATGTCAGACACAAGAAAAAAAGATTAATTCATTCTCAGACTGATGTGTGCATAGAATCAAAACCAAAGATAGAAATTAAGAGTACATTTTATAAACTAAAATTTCACATATTCATAGAAAGCACTTACTAAACAAAACCAGTTTGCTAAGAAATAGTCTATCAGAACACATGAAACAGATGGAAAAGTGGTGTAACTGAATAATATATCATGGGACTCTGTATCAAGGTGGCAAAGCCACACACTGAAGGGCATGTCAAGTTCTCCTGTGTGGGCATACTGTAGCTGCCAACACCAGCATCTTCACCAATGACAAACCACCCTCATGAGCTTAAAACCTTTAATTCATCGAATTTGCATAGGGTTGGTCACAAGATCAACTTGAAAAATAGTAAAACTGTGAAGTATTGTGATTTATTGTTACCAAATCATCAGGAAACAGGTAAAAAAAACAACAAAAGAAACCAAAAAAGATAAACCTCATGTTTTTCCCATACAACTCTCTAAGTTCACAATCTATCGAAACGCCTACCTGGCCATAAAGAAAAAAAATGCACTAACATTGCTGGATACTTTTTATGGATATGTATAGCCTTTATAGAAACATTAAACATAGTAAAAACAATTATGATGACAAAAATGTCAAGTCTATACATTTGATTTGTACAGTTTATCTAAAGAGAGTATTTACACAAAGTGCAAGCAGGCACTTTAAACATGAATATAAGCTGTTGCTTATATGAAAGAGACATAAAACAATCCAGTTTCCACCTACGTTCAGATAGAGTTTCTATGTGAAACTCAAAAAAACATGTAAAAACAACATCCAGTGACCTTGTTGTTGCAGCGTCAGATTTATGCGAGTGCTGGAGGCAGAATTTAGTGTGCACTTGCTAAACAGACATGACCAGAACTAATTAACAGATGCAATTAGAAGCTTGTTATTTATATGCAAATCTGCTGTGCAAAAAAAAAAGAAAAAAAAAATCTAAATATAGTGTGAGGAAGGCCCAGCCATCCTCGGTCAGGGTGTGGTGATGTTAGAAGGTGGGGCTGCTTCATTTCCTCTGTTCAAAATTTGAGCCTTAACATCGTACTGAAATGTTTCCTAACATTTGTCCACAAATGTTTTAGTCATCATGGTGACTGCACTCTGCAGGTGACATCTTCAAGGCAAGGTTGTCATATAGCAAAGAAATAAACAGTTTGAAGTAAAACACAGAACAAAGCACTAGCCTGCTGAGAGTTTGGGAGACAATCCTCTTTTGTTTCCTCTCACTGAACCACCATTTTTTTTTTCTTTTGTTCATTAATCTTCCTCTCTTACTCCCAGGAGCACACAAAATGATCACACACAATTTCCAGGACACAGGCAAACAGACACTCAGTGCTTCACTCATAAAGAGCATACATACAAAAATAAATAGATAAAGGATTAAATAAGTACAGTAACTGAGAGGGCACCTTTCGTGCACTCGATTTGGAGCTTTACTCTCTGCAACACATTCTGTACTGTTTGTTGCCACTTTTAGAAGCCACTCCCTTTCCTTTTAAATCCTAAGCTTTGCTTATTAGGCTTGACCATGTGAGTGACATCAGGGTGTAATCCCATAAGTCAAAAAGTCAAAAGTAACGCAATGCTTAATTGCAGTTCACCTGTACTGCACCGTGTGTTAAATAGCTTGCAGTACACTGAACCTTTGCTTTAGAGTTTAAAAAGAAGACTGAGTGTTTCAGAAATCACATTTACACTGTTTATAAAGACAACCAAGAAGTAGTGAAGGCTGCCACATTCTGAAAACCAGATTACATCAGTTTTTGCATTGTTTTACGTCTTTGGTCCTTGTTTCTTGTTCAGATGACAAGGCCATCTTTCCGACATTATCAACTCTGCCCCTCAAGCTACACAGAAAGTGCTTCAATGCATTAAAAAAAGAAAAAGAGTTGTTTCAGAATGAAGAATGTTTTTGTAGACGCAACAGGAAGCATGCAGCAGCCACAAGAAAGGCCCTGAATGCTGTCAGCTGACTGATGGATTGTTTTGCACAGGGGCATGAAATGCACAAGTACATTGTAGCTTGTGTGTAGTTAGTACAGATACAAAATCTAATACAAAGTGCTAAACAAGATTTGCTTCAGTGGTTACCCAGATTGGGTAACTGAATTTTTTCCCAGGCTGGCCGACAGTTTGCTGTTGCAGTACAGTTACTCTTTGGTGCTGGCGGTCTCCGCTTTGTGTGTCCTCATTTAAGCCATTTTCATTTTAGTTTTTTGTTGTTTCTTTATTATTTTTCTTTTAGTAGTGTCCATAGAGAGTAAAAGCTGGTGAAACTCGGGGTAAGGTGCAGCGACATCAGAATCTGCTTTACCCAAATTTCCATGGTTCCTCCTCAACAAGAGAGAAATCTCGAGTGTTGCCATTTTTGCCCTTGGTGACCTGTAAGCAATTATTAAGAACATCTAACTATTTGGGCCAAGGCACCATTATTTAGAAACCATCAGTGGTTGGGAGCAGAGAAGCCATTGCTTCGTTAAATACAGGCCATTGACCCTGGGGTTGGGATTGGTTTGCGAATCTCCAAACATAGAGAAACATTTCACATCATACACTGACAGAATGACACAGTGATTGTGTTTACATGTCATTGCATTTGATTGATTATAGTTTTCAAGAGTTGGCCATGTATTTTATGGATTCTCTCCCCAACCGAATTACAATACTCATACTCATCATTAAACAGGCAGTGAAATATCAACAAAACTTAACTGTTTGTAATTAAAAAAAAAAAAAAAACAAGCTACAGGAAAGGATCTGAGACAGGCATTTCAAGAATGTAATGCATCAATTTAGATGACATTTAGTGAATCAGCAGTCTTTATGTATACCACTGGCTACAAAATGATAAGATGCCCAATGACTGAAAACTGTAATTTGGTTAGGGCTGCCATAAATACATGTCCAATTAAATATACAAAGGAAAATAGAAATCAGGACATAACACAAGAAAATACAAATGAAATATAACCATGCACAAAAAGACATTGGGTATAACTTATGTTTAAGAATAAACACTTTCATCTGATTTTCATGAATTTTTGAAAAATGATTAAGACCATAATAATACCGTTTAAAAACAACAAACTTTGCTTTTTGTTCAACCTGGTATCACAAAAACTGCCTCTTCAAATGAGATAAGGGTGAATGAATAAATAAATATGGACATATTTATTTAGCTTTTTCACCACTTTTTAAGAACATTTTCATGAATGAAGACACAGATACACCAATCACATAGAAAAGAACCACAGAGACGAAAAGAGAGACACACACAGGACAGGGGAAGGGGGGTGGTCTACATACAAGTCTCTATGTCCGTTAACGTGAAATGTACCTTGCAGTCGTCTATCAAGATTGAGTTGTGGTGGGCATATACAGTCTGGTTGGTGTTGTTTTCGAAGAAGGATTGTGTCTTTGCCATCTCAAACTCGTCCATCCGGGCCTGCTGGGCATCAAAGCTGTCCAGCTCATCTTTGGAAAGGTGGTACACGATACCGGCTCCGTAGGAATCGCCAACCACGTTTACTGAGGTTCGGAAACGATCCCTACATGTTAAAGAAATCAACACAAAGATATGATAGAGTTATTACCAAATGAAAAACAAATGATAGAACTTCTTTTCTGTGATTTATTGTGATGGGATGGCTCTAGACATAATAATTGATTGTTATGCCAGTCCATAACTGTGTTTCATTATGAAATAAAAAAAATATTCGTGAATTTCAATGATTTTTGTTTGTTTTCGTATTAAATTTATGTACAACTTGAGAAGCTTGCCTATCATCATTTATTAAACCATTAAGATTTCCTTGAGTGCAATCATCAAGTTAAAATATACCTACTTGAGAAAAAAATCAACCACATTATGACTTTAACCTGTTAGCATGCAGACAGGCATTAAAATGATAGGTCTATATTCCCAATAACAATTTTTATCACTGTGCTTTATGTAGTTTTGTTTGATGTGCCTTATAATGCCAAATGTATCATATTTGAGACGTGAATTGCTGAGATCCTGCAACAGACTGGTGACCTGTCCAGGGTGTACCCTGCCTCTTGTCTGATAATTGCTGGGATAGACTCCGCCGACTCGAATTAAACTAAGCAGTACAGAGAATGAATGAATTTCTGAGACCCCTGCACCCCCCTCATAATTAAAACATTTCCTAAAATGCTGTTGTGTACAACTTAATATAATCCAGAATCAACTCATATAGCATATGTAATACAGTATTCTAATGGTAAGCAACTTGAAGACCACAAAACAAGCTGACGTAATTTTTCAACCTTAAAAACCTGCGTTTCTGACTCGTTTTGATGGAAAATTTGCGCATTATGCATTATTCGCATTTCTCAAGCCATCACTGTTGCATCCCGAGGCTGATAAGCTTCACCTTTTCCCTCCGGTATGCAGTTGCAGCCACTCATTGCAAACGGATATGAACATGATATGAACACAGCGGGTATTTTGAACGTGCACCATGGCAGATTTGGCAAAGAAACGAAAGGAAACATTACCAGAGGCAAAGAAGAAAACAAAGAAAGGAAAGGACAGAACAAGAGAGAAGACAAGTGTCAAGATAAGACTGTCTTTAACTGGCTGGAATGAGCTCATAGTACAGTTACAATGCAAAATGGATGCCAGTATAACCGTCGATAGGGGGTGCGTCATAACGAAAATTGCGAAAAGTTACGTTGTGGGTCTTTAGAGGTGATAGCTACCAGTTTAATTCCTCGCTGCCAGTAGATGGCGCAGTAACGCTTACTTACTAAATTAGCATAGCAACGTTACAGAACCGGTTGACTATTAATCAGCATGAACAAAGCTCCAGGGGTAAAGTCGTAACTTCTGTGGGGCTTTTGAGCCCCTTTGGTACCTTGACCCTTATCCTGCTTCGTTTTTGTCCGCTTGAATTTGGGAAGTAAGGCTAGGAAGATGGTATTTCTACACATAGCACTTGAGCTAGCAACGCTGGAGCTATAGCTAGCAGGGAAGAATCCCGACTTTAGCATGGTAATCAGATGTAAATATTTATTTTTTGAAACCCACCAAAATTGATGTAACAATTATTTATATTTTATTTTTAAAAAAGGGGGTAAAATCATGTTAATGGGAGTAAAATTAAAGGAGCCGTATCATGGAAATTGGACTTTCAAGAGCTTTTCAGCATGTTACTGTGTTATTTCCTCATAAAAAACTTAATTTAAGTAGTTTTTTTTCTTCATTTGTGCATATTTGAGTAATATATATGAATATAACATAACTGACTGATCATCAGTAGGCTATACGCAATGAGGTGGCACCAATCATGAAGCGACAAATACACATGCGCAGCACCGTAGCAAGACGCCCTCAGAGACAAGCAGCCATTAGCTAAAAGACGTTTGCTCTAGAGTTCAGAGGAAAAGCTTTTTTTTTTTTTTAAGCTCTAAATGACGGCAAGTTGGGAAAAATATGGTTGTGTTTGGCGAGGGAGTTCATTTGTTGTACTGAACCAATTGACTTGCCAGAAGTGGTTGGATTATAACTTCAGGAGCAGAAAAAAAAAAACTCAACTTTGTGTGTGAACTTCAATCCTGACAACTTCATGAATCTCGGGCAGTAAAGTGCTTTTTCTAGGGGAGTACTTCTGAAACCTGACGCAGTTCCCACTATAAAAACGCCTCACGGACAGACAACAACACCGGTGAGTGAAAACGTCTCTCAGCTCAATGCCAACTATTAGCCTATGATTTGTTTGTTAGTTTACTTACTTGTCAGGGTCTCTGTGGTACTGCATGTACTTCAAACTCCAAATCAAACTCTGGGTTGAGCGCATACAGCTCCATAACAGGCTGCTCCATTTTATTCCGTTGATCGGAGTCTGATTATCCATCAATGTTTACAAATAACGTCCATGTGAGTGCTGAAGCCGGTGCTAAAAACAATTCTGTGACCCTTCAGAATCAATGTCTCTTCCGGGGCTACGTCATGAAATGGGTGTAAAACATGTTGCAATTGGTCGAGAGCTTCGTGGTTCAGCACAGTCAGCCATCTTACTTCCGTGATCGAAATTAGATGCAAAAAACCCCCCTAATATTTAACATCAAATTAGTTTCTATAGTGGTGTTGGGAACATATTTAGCTCATAAATGCCTGTATTTGGCTTTGGTAATGTTTGAAAAGCTGATACAGCTCCTTTAATGCTTTGATTCTGCATCCCTATACATGTTCTGTGGATGATTCTTGTTTCAATGAAAAAGTTGTTGCTATCACCTTTAATCTATTTGGAGAACTTATTGTTACCAAAAGCAAGAATAATGAAAGTTTTATACACTCCTATAGCATCTGTAGCCTAATGCTGAGCCAGAGGTGTCAGGGTTCATTCTTTGTAAAAGAAAAAATAGCAACCTATAAGACTCTAAGATAGGAAAACAAAGCTAAGCCACTGCATTGTGGTGGGATGTGTCTATATGATTTAAACAGTGATGACAGCGTTGACGTGCAACTCACAGCAACCAGTCGACAGCAACCAGGAGGCTGATGTCCTGAGTGGGCAGCCCCACTGCTGTGAGGATCAGGAGCATGGTCACAAGTCCAGCACTGGGGATGCTGGCAGCTCCGACACTGGCCAAGGTGGCTGTCATACTAAACAGGAGACAAATAAAAATTATCAGCAGGAAGACACACAGCAATTTAACCAGAAGAAGTTAATTAAGCAGCTTTCAAATCCATTAGTATCACTTGGCAGTGTTTTTACAACTTTCTAAAGCAGAATTCTTACCTCACGGTAAATATTTGACCCCAATCAAGGTTGATCCCGTTCATCTGAGCGATGAAGATGGCAGCCACCGCTTCATAAAGTGCTGTGCCATCCATGTTTATGGTGGCACCCACTGGGAGGACAAAGCGTGTGACTCTTTTGTCGATGCCAAGGTTCTCCTCCAAGCATCGGAATGTGACAGGCAAGGTACCAGCACTAGGTCAAATAAAAGAGGAAGAAATGCTTTTTAAAGACAGTCACATACAACAAGCAATGAGATTCAGGTTACAAACTCTGCACACAATGTGACACAAAAAGCCCTGGAGAAATAAAAAACTCCAAGATAAAGAATGCACCTGATACCATTAATAAAACATCAAGTAAAGGGAAGGTATCCCACATGGAGGCAAGGTCAGAAGCTGGTCCTTCTCTACTTTATGGTTATCGACTGAAGCAATCTTTTATATACATATATATATATATATATATATATATATATAATTAATGGTTTGGACTACTCAGAAATTACATAGCATACTGAAAATGAAGTAACAGACGCTCAGAGAGGTTTTAATCAAGCAATATTCCTTTTTTTAAAAGAAAGAAAATAAATAAAAGCAGAAGTCCTTCCTACCTTGATGCTGTTCCAAGTGCTGTGACCCAAGCTTGGAATATTCCCATGAAAAATGTAAAGGGGTTCTCTTTTACTATAACAAAATATATTAGTGGAAGGAAAATGCCTCCATGGATGATGAGGCCCACTATTACAGTCACCATGTACATCCCCAGCTGCCTTGCAACCACCTCCAAATCAGCAATGGAGATGATCTTTCCACAGATGAGGCAGGCGATACCAACAGGAGAGTACCTGAAGACAAATATAATGTGCTATCATTATTTGATCTTTTTTTCTTATAAAGCAAATGTTTATGCAGTATACGCAATAATAATGATGGCAGAGAACTGCACTTACCACATAATTGCGCCAACAAGTTTCATAACGATCTCATTCAAGACGTTGAAAAACTCCAACATTAGCTTGGCCCTCTCTCCCATTTTCCCCATAATGACTCCAAAAGCAACAAAGAATCCAATCAAACCTGTTCAACACAGAATACAATAACACTCATTTTGTATGAATGGAGGATTTAACTAAATCCTTTATGGTAATATTCTGACATATTACAACAAACCAGACAGTTTTATGTGTGTTCCCATTTGCATTTACATCGCATACAAGTGTTTTCATGCAGGTTTGAACAGCCAACGTATTATTACATTATTGATATACCTGTCTGGTATTAAATTCGTCTGCAAGGCCAAAGGCAACAAATCAATAATTGAACATAATTTACAAAAAAATCTCAGTCTCATTTTGCCACAGTTTTTTTTTATAACAAAGAACAGAAAATAACTTTTTCCCCTTCACCACCAACTAATTTCAGTCAAACTGTGGGTGAGTTTTTAAACTTTTCACCTACCCAAGACATTCATCCCACTCTTGAACTGAAGTGACCTCTTGACTGTGAATTGTGGAGGTGCTTTAGTCCTGTTAGTGGGAACCGGTACTTTGGTGGTTACAGTCTGGATCTGGACAAGAGACAGAAGAGTGTTGGAGCCACTTGCATGTGAAAAATAAAAGAACATGCTGTGTGAAATTCCTACCTGCTGGAAGCAGGCCTGCACAAGGTTCTCTGGGAAAAGATTTCTGATAAGGTCAAAGAAAGCATCCACGCTGGACACATCGTCGTTCTTCTTTCCCTGCCCGAGATTGGCCCTCAGCTTGGGATTTCCCGGATGGATGACCAGCACCAAGATCACTCCCAGGATTGCTGCAATTATTGTTGTGGACATGTAGTACACCATGGCCCTGGTGCCCAGACGGCCGCTGGATTTGGCATCCAAACCAGCGAGTCCTGCAGCCACAAAATAGTTTAATACACAATCAGTTAAAAGTCATTGATTCCAAAATTGTCTATTAGTCATTAAGTAATAATTTTAGCACTTTGTTGCTAGTTAAAATGCAACAAAGTGCTATATAAGTACAGTCCATTTACCATTTAAAACAAAAACAGTACACATGGAAAAAAAATCTGGTGTCAAAAAAGTATTGTGAGGATGTTCTGTGCGGTCTCAAGGCTGGATAAAGTGTATGAGGTAAAGTAAAATAACAAGACTTTGCAATATTTATTGTATTAGCACTAAGCTGCCATGATCAGATGATTTTTATTGTAATCATTGTAACAATGCCGTTGTATCCATTTATAAAAGTCAGACATGAAAGTAGAAATTCTTTAAGACCTCCTGTGAAGATTTGTTCACAAATGTTTTAGTGTTTTGAGCAAGGGGCAAACTCAGCTGGAGGAAAGTGAAGCCCAGAACTGACCTTAAATATTTGTAGTTCTTTCTTCATCTGCTATAGGGGCTGGCTCCAAAACAGAGCAAATCCCCATAGACTCCCATGTTAAAAAGGCCAACTTTACAGCAGAAATAAACATGTTTACAGCCTGGTTCAAAAACTTATTTTAGGTTTAATAGGTCAACTGTGAGGGGGTGAATCTTTTGTCTAATTATCCATTTAGATGTTTTTTAATCTGGAAATTACACGTAATTAGGGGTGTGTCCTTTTACTGACAGGTGGCAAACTGGTGCTGGTTTTAGCCGTGGTGGCTAATAGTTAGCTCCTTGCTTTCTCCCAGGCCCAGGAAGGCGTTAGCCTGTAGCAGAGTTGCACAACGGCGGTTTTGAGCTGGTTAACAGCAAGTTTGAGCGTGCCTTACCTTAAACCACCTATATTCTTTCATTTTGGATTAACTCAGTTAGCATTTAGCTTGGCTGTGAATCATTTGCCCCACGGCTCGGAGCGGCCCTGTCTTTGCCCATTTTAGTATTTTCTGGGAGTGATGACACATGCGAAAAGGCAAGATGGCGATGATGGGGAATGCCCAGCTGGCTTCACTTTTCCCTCATCAGTCGTGACCGGATACTACGTCCATTTTGTTACAGAGATAAGATAAAAATCACAAAATTCTTCACGAATAGATACAATAAATAAGAAGATTTAAAAGATTACATCAAAGGTAAACAAAAGAAAGTTTTAAATAGAGTTTTCAGCTGCTTTCTAAAAGAGATTAAAACAAAGCATAAAAACTATTTTTATGCAATGTCGTGTCATAGCATAATTTAGATGTACTGTAGATCATGTTGTGTTTGTAAAATAAGTAAGATTTCTTTAAAGAGACCTGCAGTGATCTGCACAAACAACACATAAAGGAAAGGTCATGTGCTCTTCAGTTTGAAGAGATTTAACGAATACAATATGTAACTTAACTTTTCAGACTTTACAGTTTTATTTTGTGAAGCATCTTTTAATCCCAAACAGATACGACTGTAGAAAACCTGTTTCACATAATGCAAAATTTGCACACTGCACACTAGAAATAGTGTACTAATCAGAAATTTGAAAACCTTTATAACTCCCCAGAATGAAATGACACCCATTTTCCAATTTCCATAGTTTTTGGACTCAGCTTCCAGGTAACAACATGTACCATGCAACCTGATTTTCAGACAGTGGTTAGCAATTTCAGCAGAGCATTGTTTGCTGTAGCGACTGTATCTCACCCACCTGTAACCAGGCTGGAGACAACAAGAGGCAAGATAAGCATCTTCAGCATCCTCATAAGGATCTCTCCAGGGAAGGCAATGATCATTATAACATCAGGAGGGAGAGGTGATATGTGACGCAGAAGCATTCCGGCAATGGAACCAAGAAACACACCTGACAAATTAAAGAAGCACAAATCAAAACACACAGCCATAAAATATAAGATGTATGTTGATATACTGGCAGCTCTGTATGAGGGAGAAGTTGAATATGTTTTCAAAGGATACTAAATTAATCATTTTGAGTGGCTCAGTTGTAGTTTTAAGTATGTTAAGTTGAAAAAAAAAACTAGATGAAAAGGTGTAGTTCAGTACTTTATAGTGATTTAAAAAACCTTATGATCCAGATTATCACACCCTTCCCTTTATTTAAATGTTCACTATTTTACACCAGAAAGAAGAAGGTGTGAGCAGTTCTATATTTCAGTGGAATTCTGTAAAATATTTTGGCGTGATGCAGCACAGCACAGCAGCTCAGAGGTTAACACAAGAACATCGCATATTTATAAAGCTGAGGTTGCTCTCGGTTGAGACTCTGTGTTTTCATAATGTGTGGGAGGATTTCCTTCTGATGTTCAAGGTTCTTCTCACAGCCCAAAGACATGAAGCAGCAGTTACCGAGTCCACTGTTTGCACATGCAAGGCATGATGGGAAACACCAAGCTCTCACCTGATCTTTAGTTTTTTTCAAAGTGATCTAACGCACATACCTTTAAATATATATATATATATATATATATATATATATATATATATATATATATATATATGTGTGTGTGTGTGTGTGTGTGTGTGTATACCTTCAGGTCTGAATTATTATTCCCTTGAACCAAGGAAATTAAATCATAAATGCTTTGAAAATCATTAGTTTTCTTGGGTTTAACTTCTACAGCCTTCCTGTTACGCAGAGGAACATAAGATAAAAACAAGCTGAATGAATTAGTATGATAATAATTTATCAACTCTGGATAATATCTGACAGGATGAGTGTGTTCCTCTGACTTCCTGTGCAGACTTTAAAGCCTGCTGGGAACTCTGACTCCCCAGTGGAGTTTTTTCATCTTCACGTCTGCTCTTGTCGGCCTTCCTGGTGAGCCACAGCTCATGTCAAACCAATGCCGTGATTGAAATGTATTTCCAACCTCACGGAGCCCCTGAACAGGCTATATGAGAATAGATGTATGGATTTCCTGTGCTTGGAGGTTGTATAAACTTACCGAGGATTGTGAGAGTGAGAACCATGTTCTTCATTATCTTTTCACAGAGACTGCTACATGGATAATCGGGGGTGTCCACGATGGGCTCCAGGTGGCTTTCGCCCATCCTGACCTCCACTTGCTTCTGCATTTTGTTGGCACTGAAAAATGCAAAGAAAGCAGAAATGGTACTGATATCAATTAATCAATCAAACTTTATTTTCATAGCAGTTTTCATACAAAAAGTAAAACAAAGTCCTTAACAAAAGCATGACAACAATAAAAACATGAATCCCTGTTTTCTTGTTCTCATTCCTGATATGTGACATCACCACATAATAAAGTGGATATATTCTTTGCTTTTAAAAATGTTTAGCAATAGTGTTTTTTCTTATTTGCATCTTGTGGAAGACAAACTATCTGGGTTTCAAACAGCCATCTTACACTAAAACAGTCACCACACACTTTAAAATAAGGTGGGTAATAGTGGAAATAGTTTGATTCCCAGCAGTTGTACAACCAGCTCTTAAAAAATAGCTTTTTGAACATGGTAAGAGAAAATGCTTTGGTCATTGTACTATGAACTCCACTGAACCTTAAATCTTGTCAAGAAACTCACTTCTACTCCATACTGAGGGAAAAGAAGGGAAAGAAGAAGAAATAGAGGCTCCAGCTCATAAAAAAGACAAAACTGTACTCCAGTTGCATCATTAAGTAGTTAATGAAGATATGCCCACATGGTCCACTTCTATTAACTACATATTGTGAAAAGTTTGAGGATGTCATGTTATTGTTCCAGCTGTGGTTTCCAAATGCTCACCACAGACTGAGAAAAGAGCCTATTTATAATCTGCATTTTACAGAAATAATCCTTGTTTCACTTAGTAGATTTTAATAAACAGAGCACTGGCTCTTACTCACGTCCTTGCCTCTGGTTCTGTTTGTGTTTGCATGATAATTAATGCTAATATGAGATATTCTGAGGTAAATCACAGAGCACTGACTTTTGCATAAAGATTCCATTAAAACACTGCTGATTTTTTTTTTTATTTATAACCACATTTTGAATGTTATTTTATTTGTTGAATGGCGAGTAATTCAACTTTAGTCTTTCCAAGTGTTGCGTTTAAGGTGTCCTCAAAGCTTGTTAACTGTGTTACTTAGAGATTTTGGGTGTTAATTGCAGCTGATCCATCCTACTATGCAGATCTTTATCTGCCACCTGATCATGACTCTGAAGCACCAAGGACATCAGGTTTGTTGTGGTCTGACTTAAAGCCTCTTTGACTAAAGATCAAACTCTCCCCTGAGAGGCCTTTAAATCCCTTGTAGAAGACAGACGTACATGGTTATGTAACAGCGAATCCCTGTGGTTATTTGGACAACCTTGACCTTTGTGACTTAAACACCTGGAACATCAGCTTTCGCTGCAATAAATGCAGAATACAAATTTCTTCAAGCAAAGGGTTGGAGATTAAAAGGAAGCTTTTCTCCAATGAAAATACCTTCCTGCAGACAACAATGGACACTTCACAAGAGAAACATCACTTCAATTAAGCTTCACTTATGTGCATTATAGAAACCTATTGAACTCTACACAGTGAAGAAAGGATTTGAACTTTCAGCATATGGATGTACTTTAATAAGAATAAAAAGAGAAGAGAGAACATGTAAGGTGAGGACATGAGGACTGCCAAGTCAATCAAGCCTGTCTGTTACACTGCGCTTTGGCATTAATGAGACTTAAGGTATTTAAAGAGGATAAAATTAGCCCTGCCAGCATACAAGTGATTGAGTTACGTAACAGAAAAGGGGCTTCCTAAGAAAAGTCAAGCTGCCACCACCACCTGCTTGAAAGGGTTACACGAGACATCCTTAATTTCACTTTCATGACTAAATGTTTAATCTAAATTCTTGTTTTTCTGCAGGTGATGACTAAAAGAAATTATTTAAGATTAAATGCATACAAGTATGCACTATTTTGCAGTGTTTTATTTTAAGTTATGAGATGGTAAACACTAAATGCTAGTACCATTAAAATAAAAATTTACTATATCAAGACCTTTCAGTGAAAGGTTAATTTTGCCAAGGTCAAAGGGCAGAAGAGCACAGAATGTACTCTATGTTCAGAAAATGATGATGAAATAATACTTTTTACTAAGGTATCACATCAAAACTATTGTACAATGGATGAAAATTGACAGCCTTGAAGGATTTATAAAAAATAAGATTTATAAAAAACAGGCAACTGCACTTATTGCATCATAGCTGATGCAAGTGTGCACAGGAAAAGCTGCACAAGAACTGCAAACATTCCTCTCAAGGCACCCATTGCCAGTGTTTTGGAGGCTGCAACCACATCACTGCATACAACTATATACTTACCAGCTCTTTGAAATGTTATTCGAGGATGAAACTACACTTGTGGAGAGATACTACACAGCCACGGGCGTCAGTGAAAAAGTTAACCAAGTCATGGCGATGCAACAGTAAATCCAGTCAGAACCATCAAAAACACTTTAGTCCACTCTGTTGTTTAAAAATCTGCAGATGAATTCCTTTTTTAGCATGTGATGTATATCCAGAGTCGCAGATACCTGTTGCTTCAGCTGCAGGGAGGTGAATAGAGGCAAACTGATGAACCCTGAGATCTGACAGAAGCCTCCCAGACAGGAAGGGTGGAGTCAACCTGCTGAGATTAGCAGGGAGGTGAAAATCCTGGTTGGTACTTCACACTTTCTTTTCTCATTTTGTTCTGTTTGCTCCTCGTTTTTATCCTTTCAAATAATCTTAATTCATCACAGCAATGCAAATGTGGTCATAAGTGTCACATTTCAAGAGTCAACATTGTACAGTGGCTCTCAAGCAAACACACTATTATCAATTGTTGCAGAGGTCAAATTTTATAAAAAAAAAAAAAAAAAAAAAAACTTTTACAATGTTCTCTGATCTTTTAAATATTTCTTTACAATTAAATTGTATTTCATCAACAGCAGAAGCCAATAATTTACTTGCTTTGCATATGAAGAAACAAGAGATTTTACACCGACTGTGTGCTGCACATGGCCTCCACTGACTAGTTCCCAACATTTACATCAGTTCAGAGAAATACAGAATTATGTCAAACTCCAAAGAGCTAGAACATCGAGGATCTTTGCATTTTTTTTCTTTTCATTAACATATGTTAGAAAATGTTATACAGAAATAATCTATCAAACAGCACTGTTAATAATATCATATCAAGTAAAGCCATTTTGTCTGTGTTGCCTCACATGGGACTGAAAATACATATAGATACCACATAATTAGATTTTTACAACATTAATTAATATTTTGCAGACTGATTTGTTTGTTATATAATATTGGCATACTACAGTATTAGTATGAAATATTAGATTTTAAATTTATCAGTTTACAGTCAACATTAGCTTTCAGGTTAAGCAACAAATGGCTTTGAGCAGATCTCATTTAATAGAATAAATATTGTTTAAAAATCAAAAGTTTTCTTTCAATTCCATCCTAAAATATTTAATCACACCTGAATAAATACTTGTATTTGAATAGGATTTCTTGTTTCCAAGTGATTTTTGCACCCAAGTGGCTTCTGTGAACTCTGCTCTGTGCATAAACTAAAGCTGTAATGCTTGACTTTATTAGAATCTGGGCTGAAGTGAAATTAAACGGTATATTTGTTGCTTTCAAAAGATGAAAACCTGAATGTTTCTAACATTGCTGTCAGTTTAAAAGTAGCACAACAAATCTTTGTGTAGTGTAACGACACAGGCAGTCACCAGGACCTTGATGTTTGAGTTATTAGTAGGAGCACATCTGTTTCCAGCACTATCATTGACTGGTTGCAAGTCACCATTTTCCCCTCTTAATCTCAGAGTGACATCACCATGTAACATCAAGTTCCAATCTGGGGTTAAAAAATGTGAAAAAAAGAAAAATGGAGCTTTTTTTTTTTCCTTGTTAGCTTAGTTTGCTTGTGCAGCATTTATTGACTTTTTTTAAAATATAAAATACACAGTCATTGGAGTATTTTATTCTAGTCTGGTAGTTGCTGTTTATTCTCAGTTTCCAACTGTCCAAGCTCTCTGCACGCTGCTGCAATACTTTTAATATTTTATGTAAAGCACTTCAAATGGTCTTGTACATGAAATATGCTATACAGATAAACCTGCCTTGCCTTGATAAACTATTAAAATGCCATAAAAACATGGTCATATCCCTGTTCACACATCTATTAAGTATAAATCTGTTGCACAGGTTAAACATAAGTCTGTGTAAAGACTGCAATTATCAGGTTGTTTCCAGGGCATGCAGGGAGTAAAGAGCAAAGCTAAGAGCACATGGCCAAGCATTTGTCCACACAGTTCCACAGTTGCTCCGCCTTTTCTCCCTTCTGCAACAAGCCAACCTCATGCTGCAACACCTGACAACACAAGGCCACGCTTAGACAGCAGGTGTCTATAATTAACTAATCTGTTCTGAGCCATCCTAATTCCAGCACACATACACACCAAGATGGATCAGACACACTCAGAGAAGTCTGCAGCTGTGAAATCTCCAGAGAGATTTCTTGGAACTATAAGACAAAGGTCTCATCACATTGATGCTGCAGTTATGAAAAGAAATTAAACACACACTGTATTTCTTTAAAGTAAAGAAATGTTGGTTAATATCTTATTGCAACATTGTTTGTGACAACTTTCATATGTAATTGCTGCAAAGTTTGCAGACATTTCACTCTTAAGCACAACATTTGTGAGTGTGATAAAAAAAATAAAAATTATATATATGCAACCGAAAATGTTGGTATTAAAAGGATATCAAAAACAGGGTAAAAAAAAATAAATAAAAACAACAACATCTTACTGAATAAATAACTTAAAGCAGGGGTGCCCAGGTCGGGTCCTCGAGAGCAAAGTTACAGTATCCTGCAATTTTTAAAACACACCCTCCACCCACACCTGAATCAAATGGCTAATTACTTCATGCACATGTCATTCAGCTCTGCAGAGGCCTGCTAACGAGCCATTCATTTGATTCAGGTGTGTTGGAGAAGGGACACAACTAAAATGTGCAGGATAGAAGCTCTCCAGGACTGGGCTTGAGCACCCCTGACTTAAAGTGTTTAAAGCGCTATACCAATGAAGTTCACTCAAAAGAAAAAAAAAGAAGAAAAAAAAAAGATCTCAATATGTCCATATGGTGTCATTTATTTGTTACAAGAGCAAAATCAGCTATGAAGACAGATTTCTGATTTTAATGTGCAGAGCATTGCTTTCAGCCTTAGAAAGACAAGGTCAGAAAGTCTGTACTTTCCACTGAAAGATCACAAGAACCAATCTGGACTAAATAATAGGTGTGGCTGGACCGCATTTACCACAAAGAACTATCTAAATAAGATGCTAGGGCAAGCTGAAAAGAGTAAGCTCGAGGTAAGTGTAGAGGGTACTTGATGTGCTTTCCTCTTGTTATAAAGACGGTTGACCTGACATGTTTGGTTTATGGCTGTGACAGCACTGATTCTGTAAACCTTCATGTCTAAGATGGTAAATTCTAACGATACATTTTGAAATATGACTGTGTCCCATAAAAACACCAGTCATAACTTTTGGGGTGGCTGCCTCACAAATTTTGGTGCTGACACTGACCTTATTATGGAATCTGACACTGTACCCCCCACCATAGCCTATATCCAGGCTATATCACAAGTGTATACAGGTAAAACTGTCAAATCAAATAATCTGAAATTTTCAAATGACGTATTTATTCAATATAGCTGCAAGCTGGTTTTAATGGGCTCTATGCAGCTCCACTACTTCCTAAACTTAAAGGGGAAGTTGACTGTTGAGTGGATAAGATTGTTTTTAATGACAGGCTAGTAGATTCCTATTGACTTACACTAGCATTAGCAGCGGTGACCTCCTGGAACTAGAATAATGGAATAAAATGAGTTGAAACTGTCTCCAGAGATAAGTAGCATCCAGGCTCACTTGAAAATGAGACCCTATGTCTAAAATCCTGAACCTCCCCTTTCAGATAGCCCCTTTGTTTCCTGTCTTTCATTACTAGACAAACTGATCAATCCAGGTGTGCCTGACCTCAGTAACTGGACCGTCACCTGGATTAATCAGTTTGTCCAGTAATGAAAAACACAACGGTTATTCTAATATCAAGAAACAAAAAAAGAAGTAATAAATGAAAATTTACTAAATTGTATTTTTGTGGTTGAAAATAATCCTGTATACATGATAATTGCAATCAACTGGAATATCCTGACCCAACGATGCATGGAAAACATCACAATAATGGTGGATAACGAACTATCCGGAGCCACTGCCATCAAGCCAGCAAAGTTTCAGAATTACAGCCGAAATAACGCCGGTTGGCTTGACCGCGGATCCGCTAGAGGCGGCTTGCCTGACCGCAGTCCGGAACCGATAGCAGTCCTTTGCTGGCACTGACCCAACACAATTTAATATTCCTTATAATAGAGATATTCCGATACACGTTTACATGACCAAATATTCGGGTTAGAAAAGAAGGGACCCAGCGGTAATATTCTTTTTTTTTAAAAACCCAAATATGAGCATTTTCGGGTTTTTGCTGGTGTTTACATGGCTGTGCACAACCAGGTTATTGCTAATATTCTGGTTATGAAAGGGTTATTGGCTGTATGTAAAAGTGTTTGTTTTTTTTATCAAGGGCAGCCCCCTCTGAGCACCAACATGCGTCAAGTGCTTTCTATTGACCCCAGAAATCATCCATTATTTCCTACATTACACTAATGTTTAGGTAAAAGGTTAAACGGTATCCCTTCAATACTGCCATTTAAGCAGAAGTGCTACTTCCTAATGCATTTACATCTCATTTACAGTAAGTTCTATTTTGAAGAATTTTATGTTTGCCCAATTCAAGAATACAACTCACATTTGGTGTCAATTAATGTAACCCAAAGAACTTAAACTCATTGGGATTTGTCTTAAGTATTACACCCAAACCATCTTCTACAAAACTATTTTACATTCACAAGGTGATAGATTAACATGAGCAGGCAGATGTTTTATAGTTTTTTCATCCTGTTTTGTTCTGTTTATAATTACATAGGTGATATATTGATCTATATGGTCCTCAGATATATGACTTTCTGTGTACAGTACAGTAATCACCACCTTAAACTTTTAAGTGGGATGATTTTTAAATGGACAAAATAAAATGCTTGAGGGAAAATATGAAGTGAGTAAAACACTATACTGTATATATTTGGAAGATTATGATTTGATATCTGATATGAAAATTTTATAGGGAGTCCATTTTAAAGGGACTAGGGGCAGGATTAAGAAATGAGACTTGTGAGTGCCGCGACTGGCGCTGCGGGTAGCTGCAGCCATGAGCCAAGCTGGCACAGGAGCGAGCACAAACTGAAGCTATAACGGTGTTTGCAATGCTGATAAAGTCTTTTTCTTCGTAGTGACACTTTTTAGTGTCTTTCAGTTTATCTGGATCGTTTGCTGATGGCAGAAGAATCCATACCTATCCCTTGCAGTGTTTGAATACACAACAATCGTCTCCTTCCTGTGTTAAAAACTGTCGGGACGCGTTTGTCGCGTCAATTGACGTCACATCCCATTATGCAACACACAGCCTGTTAAAGGCAACGGAAAGAGACGTGGGTGGGCTTGTTCTTTTTGTTTTTCAACGCTTCATCACCCATGAGCATTAAAAAACTGGACATGCATGTTTATTCTTTCACAATTCCTGCCCCTTGTCTCTTTAAACTGATGGAAAAATTGCTACATAAAAGGAAGATACAATACCTACAATAGCTATATAAGCACTTAAGCATGGAAGAGAATAATAGTCGGCACCTTGTTTTAAACCTGAAACTAACTGTTATTATTTTATTTATTTCTAGACATTATGTCAGATTATGGACTAATACAGTGTTTCTCATGCCCTGCATGTTTTCATGGCAGCCCTATGTTCACACACCTGAATCAAATGAATGGCTCGTTAACAGACGTGACGAGGAAGTTCATTCATCTGAATCAGGCATGTTGGAGTAGGAAGAAACACGTTGAAAACATGCAGGGCAGTGGGTCCCAAGGACTGGAGTTGAGAAACACTGGACTGATAGCTTCACAATTACTGCTGAGTTTGCTAAAACGTCTTATTGTTGGGAAAAACAAAAGTTCTTCTTAATGTTTTTTTTTTTTTTTTAATTAATTTTCTTTCTTTTGCTTTCATGGTTCTTTTCTCAACTGCAATAATCCGGTTAAACAGTGACTTATAGTGAAAAACCAATTCACCCATCTACAGATAGACCTTCATATTGGAAGGTTGATACATTATGTAAAGTGACTTGATAAAGAAAAATCTAATATTTTTTTTTAGATATTGATGCCACTCATCATGTCAGCACTCTATGAGGAGATTTTTTCGGTTTTTATAATAGAAAGCCAAAAATAGACACAACCCCCCCCCCCCCCAAAAAAAAAAAAAACCCCAACAAAAAACAACAAAACAAAACAAAAACAAAAAACAATGAAGTGACTTTCTCTACAGGAAAACTCAATTTGAGAAGAAAGTTCAGACTACTTAGCATTTTGTTTTCCTTTGTTGTTGTTTAACAACACATCTTGGAAATAAAATTGGGAGAGAAATTCACATTAAGATGGATGGTGTTTGTAGTGAATCATACTGGCAGCTGCTATGTGTAAATTACTCCCCCTCCCTCCATAAATATACATAAGCTGTTTATTCAGCAAATCAAACAAATACCAGTCAAAGTACTTTGTCTTTCATGAACTAAGCAGAAGTAACAAGGCATTTGATGGTTGCCATTTATCCAGAGATCTTCTTTACCCATTATATTTTCTTTTTATCTGTTGTTATTTTATATAAGAAATTCCATATCCTCCCATGCATTAAAAGACATAAATCAAATTTCACTGCAGTGATTTAAAAATTAGGCCTGGCACCTTCACACATACAGAAATTCAACTGCTGAAGACAAATTGACAAAACAAGACTTCTTAGAGAGTTAACTGATCAAACTCCCAATAAGCTTAATAATCACTTGCATTTAATTCGTGCCAAGAAGGAACAAACTACAGCCAAACATCAATTAGATCAGAAAGTCTGCCTTTCTTTGCTAATTCTGTTTTAAATGCATTAAAAGAAAAAAAAACTAAACCACTTTTTGGGAAAATGAAATATTCATGAAAGTATGCAGCACTCATGGAGTGTCATCACTAAAAACAATCCGCCATACTTTGCATAAGCTTAGACCGAAATCATGATGCACTGCTGATGATCATGTTTCTGCGATGGTTTTAATGACGTCTGTCTCATAAGAGGGGGATTTTAAAGCCAGAGCTGAGCTCCAGCTTCTGATTATGGCAGTTAAATGCTCTTACTTATGCAGATGTACAATCAAAAATAATCTAAATTGGATAAGCAGCTCTTCACTTGCTCTGCCATCATGCCTCCACTTGAGAATGAAGCAAAGAAGGAAATGCAATTTTCTACTCAGTCATTTAAGTCCTCTTGTCCCTTTTCACACAGATGATGACGAGTTAAAGGTACATCAGCCCTGCCTCACAAGAAAATGTGTTGAGGGTATGTTTGTCTACATTGTGACACTGCTATAATTTATTCAGATGGTAGCAGTGTTGCAGTCAAGATACAAAAATGGAATTATTTTATACTGTGATTGTTTTCTTTAAAACAGCATTCATGCAAAGTGATGTTTTTTAACCATGTCCTGCCACCATTTTTCTTTTGATGGTAACTTTAAACTTAAAAAAAAAAAAAAAAAAACATATTTAAAGCTAATCATGTGTTTTACTTTTGTAAGAAGTCCTTGGATAATGCTGGGCCTAATGGGGTTTTACCTGCTCTTTCCTTCAACTTATAAGGGTTGAGTATTGTTACTCTTCCCAACACTTACCATAATGTGAAATGTAGGCAAATAAAATTGAGTAAAAGAAAAGAAGGCAAGTAACTATTCTGAAGTTTTTCATTGTTGTTGTTGTTTGCTTTAATATATATATATTATATATATATATATGTGTGTGTGTGTGTGTGTATACCGTACATATATTTGCACCAATATATATGCACCAATTTCAGAGCCCAGAAAGTGCAGAAATTCTAAACTTTTTACCCATTATTCTCAAATTTGCTACTACTTCATGTTTTACAAGGAGTTTAGGGAAAATGCTTTTCCTAGAGAGTGCGTGATGCAGATTAACTCGAGGCACTTAATTCCTATGGGAAAAATAATGCATACTCAGGTTGAAAAAAATGTAAGTCAAATTCTGCATCATGCAAGCTAAGAAAGCTCAACCGCATCATTTTGTAAGTAACTGTCATTCCATAGAAAGAATTCAAGTAGTTATATTTTCCTTTTTTGCATTACTTATTTTTAGTAATCTTGCCCATTTAATTTGTCCCTCCCATCTGAAATGTATTCAACAGTAGATGGAAACAGCCAATACATCTTGAAATCATGAAGTTATGTTGTTTTGCATCCACAGAATGTAATAATCACTTATTTATTAAAGGGATACCGTGTAACTTTTGGCCACTAGGGGCACTAAACCTGTAACTTCCCATAAGCCACACAACTGTTGCAAAAGAAAACAGTCTCTATACGCGTTTTGGAATCATGTTTGCAGACCACTTTGATCAGCAGAGATAAAGTAAAGCGCTCCAGGTCACATGATCCAATGAGAGACTGATCCGCTCCTGCAAAGTTACAATGTCTTGTTTTTGAGGAGGGCAGTCCCCTCGGAGCACCGACATGTGTCAAGTGCTAAATATTGACCCCAAAAGTCATCTATTATTACTTACATTAGGCCAATGTTTGGGTCAAAAGTTACATGGTTTCCCTTTAAATGGCCAGAAATACCAGACATGTGACAGTGTGTTTAAACTTTGTTTCACTTGGTGACATAAGTAAAAACATCTTTAGTTTTAATTAGTTTCTTTCATAGAAACATGCATTTATACTTGAATAAAGACACAGATTTATTGTTATCTCAAGTTATATTTACCAGCCAAAGAGAATAGTCATATTATTTGCACAAAAATAATTTTAAACTTTCGAAATCTGGCAGAATTTTTTTTCTGAACTTGTTAAGAATAAAATTAATTATAATTATTACTGGCAGCTAAGCACATGCTAAGAAGTTAAAGTTTCTTCATTCCTTCCACCACTCTGCACCATGAACATGTTACTTGACATATTTAAAACTGAAGTTACCGGTACATCTTTATTAAAGTAAATAGTGATCGAGTCCCTATAGTCAATATATTATATAGCTAGAGAATACTTTAAAACTAAACAGATAAAAGAGTAGAAATAAAGAACAAAAATTTAATGACAAAGAAATTTTTTAACAATTAGATTCATTTTGGGCATTTGAATCTTCACATTAAAACGTATTTAATAGCTGCAGGGCCATTTATTTGACTGCTCCCACATCAGGAGGTCCTTCCTTCCCCAGAACTCAGTCAGCAAAGTCCAACTGAATTTCCTTTCATATCAATGCATTCAATTTAAGCAACCAACATCCCTAATCTTCAGTTCAGTCACATGTGTTACATATTTACATGTATGAGGATGAAAAAGACATTTACTTTTTAAACAATAAGCTGATAAAACTCCATGAGTATGCATATGGCTGTCTTCTCTTCAGCAAACTGCAACTTTCTGCTAATCTGTTCAGAGCCAGAAAGTTAACGTAGTCCCCCCCCCCCCCTTTTTTAAGGGTATTGTGAAAACAGTCCTCTTAAATAGGGAGGAAGGCACATCAGAGCCTTCTGCCGGCCAGTCGCCCCTGGTAGTTACATTTTCTGACATGAAGTGCAGAAAAAGTAACTGTCTCCTGTGAAATCCATCAAGTTAATTTACTTGGGATTAACAGTCGAAACCTTCAGGCCATTCTTTTGAAGTTCATCGTCTTGCAGCTTTGTCTCAAGTTGTTGTGGGAGTCGATCACACTGGAGCATCATATCTTTACTGATGCACACATGGCCCAAGGCAAGCCGTGCTGCATTGCTTAAAGAAACTGTCACATCCGTACAATGCTCTGGCTGACATTAGTTCCTGTCTTGAGATGTGAAGCCATTAATCTTTTAATTTAACAGTTTACATATTTCAGTTTGTTTCAAGACTTTGAGGGCCGATGGCTTTATGTGAAAGCACTGTGCCAGTATCCTGGCATGACCTACATCGAGCTATCCACCCAGGAGTAGGAGGAATGCCACTGAGCACCAATCATCACACTCAGGTATGCTCAGAATGGGGTCACATCAATCACAACACTGTCTGGAGCAAATCCTCTCTCATAACTATATTTAGACGTATATCTTTGACCCAGTCGTACATCTTTAACTGATCTTTAGAATTTAAGGTTTAACATTTCTGCAAAACATGATTTACACAAGCAAAAAAAAAAAAAAAATTGTTTTGACCACCCTGAGGGAAATTATATAACTTACAGGCTGAATTACTCTCGATAACTTTTTGCCTGTTTGACCGACCCCTCCACAAAATTTCTCATAAAGGAGACATACTTATATTATTATTATTGATAATATACTCAAACTTCTTGAAATGGAAAGTGCTCACCTGTGGAAGTCTTCTCTTCTTCAATCGTGTGGCTTTTCCTGATTAATTTCCGTGCAGCTGAGTGTGCAATTAAAGCAGCACTAAGATTTGCAGATTTTGGGGAGAAATTAGCTGTAGCAGCAGGTTTCTCCTACTCTAAAGTAAAGAAATTTAAGCAAGCTAAACAACACCCGGCGTATGCACAGTGTGCTAACTGATGCACACGCAGAGAGGGTGGGGATTTGAGATGAGAGGTCAGTGCCTCCTCTCAGGTGTGGGTGGGATGTTCCTCCAGTTAAAGAGTGATGGATTAGCAAACCTTAAACCATTTTTGCATCATAGGATCATTTTGAAAATGGAGACCTCTGCAAAATAAAATTAGGCTCAAGTATTTTTCTTGCATCAATGCAAAATGATAAAAGGGTTTTTGAATCTATTTATATTTGCATTTGCTAAATGGTTCTGTATCCTTATTAAAGGAGCAATGCTTTTATGCAGCACACTGACATGTTGTGTTTGCCAGACATATAGATCTTGAATTTCAGGTTGTTATCTGTTTTATTCTTGCAATTCACCTTGAAAGAAGCAATGACTGAGGACTGAGCTACTCACTGTTTAATTGGCTGGGCTTTACAGGTGTCCTGCACAAAGCCAGGGTGAGCACAGCGGGCGTCTCTGTCGCAGGAGTAAGAGCTAAGTTTAGCAAATCCTCTCAGTGTGTTTCTCAATGACAGCACATGTTGGACAGTCTGCAGGGAAACTCACGAATGCATAACCTCACATGCAAACAGGCTGCAGACACACACGTTGTGTGCATACTTACCGTGACAGGTTAATGTTCAGTTTGTACACAGCGTACTGCTGTGCACATGCACACTTGCATGCATGGCTTAGACCTGCACACAATGGAGAAATGATTTCTAATTGCAGAATTGCATTCTTAATAATAATGATCTATTTAAATGCATTTAAGAGCTTTTACCAAGATGAAAAAAAACTATCCATGTAGAGATCCATACTGTAAAACAGAGAAACTCCTTCCGTATGCACATTTGCAAAAACGTATGGCTGACTCTGCAGATAATGAATTCTCCTTCGCGGAGAATGTTTATCTCTAGATATTAGAGGTAAGAACCCTGAAGTTAGCTGAGATTAAATGACTTGCCACGGAAAAATTACAGGAGGGAGACGAGAGTTTACTTCTTTTTCAGTAAAGGATAGATTGAGGTTGTGAAGCTAACTGTGGATAACTGATGGAAAGTCACATTTGGTTTTACTGTAAGCCACAATCTAGAGACAGAGACACACAGCTCTTTAAGGTTATCGCTCAGTAAAAATTTTATATGTCGTTATTTCTTAAAGGGGATGATGTCATCAGTTGAGATGCAGTGCAGGACTGGGATACTGAGCAGACTGTTTTGGCCTACAGTAAATGTATAAAAAAATGAAACATTTAAAAAGTATCATGGACATTCTTTATTTTTTTAATGTGAAAGATTTTCTAGCAAATACAAACATGCACACAGTAAAACAGTTAATATTAGCACATGATGTTTTCATGCTTAGATAATCTTAAAATTGTGGAAATATCTACTTGATATTTTCCTGTATCCAATCTCGAAAGTTTGCAATTTTTGTCTGAACTGTGTAAATCTGTTGATGACAGTTTTTCTCATCGATGAAGCTCTCCAAAGCAAGCAGCTGCCAGCCTGTGGTAGAGACTCCAAGGCTCTCCTCATGACCCGTGAGGACTCCCTGTCCTGAGGAGGAAATCACAGGTGGCACTATTGTGATGCCTGGAATAACACTGGGACAC
Organism: Atherinomorus stipes; assembly: GCA_023101725.1. Taxonomy (NCBI): domain Eukaryota; kingdom Metazoa; phylum Chordata; class Actinopteri; order Atheriniformes; family Atherinidae; genus Atherinomorus; species Atherinomorus stipes. The sequence continues at coordinate 200,547 of JALJCO010010650.1, read as the reverse complement.
AGGCTTTGAGGACTGGACGGCTTGCTGAGGACACAGAGAGAGCTGTCACCAATCAGTGTGGCATGTGCTCCTCCTTCAGCAAACTCTCTCTCACAATGTGAAACATCGCTCAGCTCAACAGCTTTTGTCTGGCTCAAGGTTGCATGACGGCTCAGGTGCCGGCTTTTGTTTGGTGGGAACCACTTCACGGTGAAAGCCTCCTGCACTGTCACCTCTCCTCCTTGCAGTTTTGGTAGACACACTGGCAGCACATGCTCACTGATCTTGGTCTTGTCCTGCAGCTTGAGGACTGCAACATTAAAGTCTGGAGCAGAGTAAAAATCTGGATGCAGCAAAATGTCTGAGACCTGTTGAAGCAGACAGAAAGAGAAGTGTGATAATGTCCACTTGAATATACAGTATGTACACATAATAAAGACTGCAAACCCTTAAAACCCTTATCAAGCTTATCTGGATCTCACTTAAGCTCACATATCTAAAACCCAAAGGATTCCATGTTGTATGATTTAAGAACAAAACTCATTCAACAGATTGCGTTATTCTTTTTTTTTTTTTTTTAATCTCTGCTGTTTGGTAGATTTAGCAGTTGTGGAAACTTTTCAGTGCTCTGTGACCTGAAAATCAAAAGATAAAAAGCAATTTGCGTGCCAAAATGTATTTATGATTCTGGTTTAAAGAGGATGAATATGAAAATTCCTCTCATGAAGTGAGGATGCTAAAATACAGAGTAGAAATTTAGATTTGCTTCCTCTTTTCACTGTAAATTCTTTACAAAAAAGTATAAATAACAGAGAAAATATAGAAATTGGACTTGTTAAATAAAACACATGATAGATCATTACTAAAAGTCTGAGTGGTTGTGTTAGAAGACTTGTTCACTGTGTTTTACCCTGAGGTGGTGCGGGTTCTTTGGCCGATCCCTGGACGTCTGAGATTTCATCCCTACGACAACCTTCACATGAGCAGGATGAAGCGCCTGCTGCTTGTCCTTGTCTAATACACACTGAGCTGCAACCAGGACTCTACGCTGGGCAAGCAGAGCCCCGCTGCAGGCCAGGGACCAGAATGTGGACTCCTCTGAGGCCCCCTGCTGGTCCAGCATGGTCCCTCCAGCATACTCCTGGTTGCTTGCAGTTTGATCAGGAGGTAAGCGGATATAAATGGCTGCATGCCACGGCCACTGGGTGTCTGAAAGGTTGTGTCTGCTAAATGTGTCTAATTTGCCACAAACTATTAGCAACCACAAAAGAGAGAAGGACAAAGCAAGCTTCATGTTAGCATGCAGATATGAAACTAGATTTTATATAAGCAGATGAAAGTGATTCTCCAAAAATGTCAAATATATTTTTGAAAGTTATCCCATTAAATTTTGTATCATCAGAAGTCACTGTAGCTGTGAGAATAAAATACAGGACCATGTTAAATTCTAAAACTTGGATTCACAAGTAATGTTGATAGTTTTCTAAACAAATGCAAAACACAAGCTCATTATAATTTTAAGGCGAGACACTACAGGCAAATAGGGTAAAAAATGTAGCTAGCTGGTATCATAATGAAACTTTCCTGGTTTATTCCTCACATTAGGGCTATCATTTTTTGTATTGCAAGTTTTCTGAAATTTTATGCTTAAATATGAAAATTAGGTGTTATATAGCCAAAAATGAGCTAATTTGCAAACGTTTCTAGGAAAAAAAATCTTAACACAGGATTAAGCCAGGTTCAAAGTTCCTTTTGAATTTTGTTCACATATTAAAGTCAAAAGTTTTTACGAAACTTTATCGAAAAATCCTTCTGTAAAAACTTCCAAGAATACAGTCAGGAGCAAAACTTGAAAGTTTGGTTTCTGTAAGTGCTCCTGAAGTGGAAATTTTTTTTACCCGCAAAAAAAAATAAAAAAATCATTCTGAGAAAACAGCCTTTAAAGTTTTCGAGTGTAAAATTCTCCTCATTTCTGTTCTATAACAGTATTTACAGACATCAGATCCAATCAGATTCATGAGCTGGAAATTTCAAGTTTGGTTGAGATGACATCTTTCAGGAAAGAAACGTTTCCAACGATACCAGACATGATGGGGTTCAGATGAGCACCACGGTGCTGCACTCCGTTTAAAGACACAAACCTTTCCTGCATTTTGAGGGGATTTGGGCGCATCAGACAAAGTATCATGAAATGAACTCCTAAAATGTTTATTTTTGATGATTTTTTACACTAGTCTGAAAATATACATGTTGAAGGAGGGGGGAAAAAAAAATCTCAAAATTGACCAGGTGATGAAAAAACTGAGTTTTTACCTGTAGTGCCTCAGCCCCTTAACAACCTACCACTCCAAGGTCAAAGACAAGCGCTAAACTCAAAGGTAACTAGTCTGATCTCTCACATCTGTCTGTGCAAAAATATTTTTTTAAATTTTGCATAGTTTAACTCAGAGGGTGCACTCAGTGCATGGATGCATGGCCTTGAAACCTGGGCTCAACAATCGGACATTTAAAATATTTTTTGCATTTAAAACTAAGAATTTTTAAAATTATTATTTCTCAAACATAAGAAAAAATAAATTACCACGAGGAATAAGTTACTCTTACAGTGTGATAATAGAAACAAGTTTATATAAAATATGTTTTCAGTAAAATTGTGTTGCCACATGAAGGGGGGTTTGGTGCATTTCATGAAGTTATGTAAAACTAGGCTTCTCTAAAACTGTGTATACAACTTTTGAACAGTTCATAATGGGGAAAAGAAATTTTTGCTAGCTACTTGGTCATCTCGAACATTTAATAACTAACATATCTTTTAATATTTATATTACACAGCTTTAAATAATTGATTTAATAGAGAAAATTATGCTGTCCTGCTCTAATGATGTGTTGGTTCACTTTTGAACATTCTGTATATTCATTAGTAATCATCATACATAAGTCTTTATCCAACACTATAGTATGTATATAGTATGGTCCAGATAGTAGAGGATGCAGGCAGCATTTTGCTCTACTATTGAGAGAAGGACTGGTTTATATGCTGCATACATCCTCAGAGGATTTTTCTATGAGAATGTGAAAGTGAGAAGGGCAGCGTGAGCTCCTCTGGCAGAGAGTGAGAATGGACTGGTTAGCAGCAATGAGGAGATATATGATGAGAGCTGTGAATGTTCAGTCTGGCTAATCTGAAGGTGTTTAAAACACATTCTGATGAGGCCTTTTATAAACAAAATGAACTGAATCATTAAATTAGATGAAGGGAATGTGTTTTTGTCTGACAACAAACACACAGGATAGGGAATTTAAACTGTTCATTTAAGAATAAATGCTAAGTCATCACTTATTGGCCACTTTATTAGGTACACCTGTTTAATTACTTGTGAACACAAATATAATCAGCAAAAAAATCAAAGCATTTAGGAACGTAAATATGGTTAAGACGACCTCAAACTGAGCATCAGGATAGGCGAAAGGAGATTTACATTACTGTGAACGTGGCACAGTTGCTGGTTGAGTATTTCAGAAATGGCTGATCTGCTGGGATTTTCACACACAACCATCTCTAAGGATTACAGAGAATGGTCCGGGGAGCAGAAGTTGTCTGGACTAAATTGCTTTGTTTATGGCAGAGGTCAGAGGAGAATGGGCAGAGTGGTTGGTGATGAAAGAGAGTAAAGACTCAAATAACCATTCATTACAATCAAAGTATGCTGAAGACTAACTCATTATGCACCAGTGTCAAACTGTGAGGCAGCAGCAGATGACCACACTGGGTGCACTCCTGTCAGCTAAGAACAAGAAACTACAGCTACAGGTTCACACAGGTTCACCAACTCTAATAACAGAAGATTGAGAAACGTTGCCTGTCTGATGAATCTTCATTTCCGCTGCAGAATTTAGATAATAGTGGACTACAGTAGTGTGAACAGCATGGATCCATCCTGGCTTGAATAAATGGATCTGGATGGTGGTTTAACGTGTGGGGCATATTTTATTGGCATACTTTGAATCTCTTCTACCAACTGAGCATCCTTTAGCCATCACAGCTTATCTGAGTACTGTTACTGACCATTTCTATCACTTTATAGCCACAGTGTACTGTAGCATCGTCTGATGGCTACTTCCAGCAGAATAATGCATCATGTCACAAAGCTTAAATCATGTCAGACCGGTTTTGTGAACATGACTCTGAGTTCACTGTAGTCCAGTGGTCTTCACAGTCACCAGATCTCAATCCGAAACAGCAGCTTTGGTGGTGTGAAAACACATTCGTATTTGCACTCTATCTTGCTTCAACCATAGATCTTAAAGCGTTCTGTCAGGATATACTATTACAGTATAATAAGGTTATATAATAATAAGTATAATAAGGTTATACTGTAACCTTATTTTGTAACATACTTTGCGGTTTTGCTTTTTTTTTTTTTAGAATATTTAAAATGTTCACAATTAAATCACATAATGATTTATACAGTATGTCTTTCTACAGTTTCTAGTCCTTATCAAATGAGACCAAGTCAGTGTAAAAGCTATCCATCTTCATAGCAGAACATAATGTAGCCTATTTAGATTTGTCTCTATTATACAAAGAAACAGCATCACTGAGTGGTGTGGAATAGTCACACAAAGGCAGGTGACAACATTCCCATTTGGAGGCTGTTAAAGATACGAACACAGCTGAAAATACAAACAACTTTTGTCCCAGCGTCTGATGTTTTTACGTAATTAAACTTTCTAATAGTATTTTAGGTCTTAAGTCTAGAGATGTCCCAATACCATTTTTTCCCTCCTGATACAGATTCTAATACTTGTGCTGTGGGTATTGGCTGATACCAAGTACCGATACCACTATGTTTTTAAAAAAAAACAAAAAAACATATTACACCGGCATGACTTTGATATGATTATCATTAAGGCCTGGCTCAGCCATTTATTTTTAAATCTTACTAGTGGGCGAATCCAGTGTGAAATACTACCACACCCCTAACATGATTACTGTTAGCTCCTTGTCTGACAGGTGTCAGGTGATCAGTTCCTCCTCACCCCTCTAAACCAGCAGGCTGCAGACAGCAGCATAGCACAACTGTTTTAAGAGCAGCGAAGAAGAACCATGTCAGAGCTAACAGAGCTAATCCGTAAATAGACTCTGCAACAGGTTGAGCCCTACTGAGAGCAAACAAGGAGCTAACTGATGGCTCCTAACTGATAACTTGCTGGTCTAAGTGCTGGTAGACCAGCATCCGGTCTGCCACCTGTCAATCAAAAGGACTCGCCCCTAATTATGTGTAATTTCAAGATTCAATAGCATCTAAACGGATGAGTTATTAAATAAATTCACCCCACTCACAGTTGATATGAAGGTAAACTTGACCTAAGATGATTTTTTGAACCAGGCTGTAAACATGTTTATTTCTGCTGTAAAGTTGGCCTTTTTAACATGGGAGTCTATGAGTCTAGAGGATTTAGCCAGCCCCTTGCGGGTGAAGAGAGAACTACATTTTTCAGCACTTTTCCAGGTGAAATGGAACATGTGTTCATCAGCATAGACGCAGGGCTTTCATTTGCACAGAAAATAGGGTGGTTAAAATGAATACGATTATGTTTTTTATGTGTAAACAACCTCTTCTCTTACGAAGGGTCTAATCTCACCTGGTGAGCAGGAAACATGGCTCCCGCTCCACCTGCCAGTCTTCAGACAGGTGCGCCTTGAGCTTCCCGTGTGGCGGTAGAGAGGCGAAGCACATGTGTACTCGATGCTTGTGTAGAGCAGGTGAAAGCCTCGAGGCATCTTCTCCAAAGCACTGTCATCTCTGCCTTCATTCAACTGTCTGCTCAACGTGAGCGGAATAAAGCCAGCTGACAACAGGTCATGCATGTTGTATCTCGGTGAGAGTCTCTGGTCTGAACTCTCTCTGTGAAAAAGTCATGCAGTTTATCCTTAAATATTCTATGTTGAAAATCAAACACGTGTAATTAATAGGAAAAAAAGAAGTTAGCACACTCAGCTACCTTTTAGACCTCATCATTTCCAACAAACCTTGTGGAACTTTTGACCTCAGTTTACCAGAAAATGGAGCAAAGTCCACTGCAACTTTATTTCCATGCTTTTAATTCCAAAGTTGATAAATCTCCAAACTCTCCTTTAGATGGGTCGTCTAATTTTGTCCCCCCCCGCCCTCCTGTTAAGCTTCATCTGAGAAAATGATTTGGTGGAATGTAAAGGACTATATTGCAAAGGGCAAAAAGAGCTAAACTGGACATTTCTAAAAATGAAAAATCCAAACAGCATTAACAGCACAACCCATATTTAATCGGATATCCATATGCCATCTGCAAAGCTTTGAGATCCTTATTGTTTCCACTTTCATTTGTATGACTGCATTTAATTTTTTTGCATCTGCCAGATTCATGTGGGGGGCTTATATTATCAAAAGGCTTGATACTACTGAAATCCTGCAGTCTCTCTGCTTAAAAGCCACCATGTTCTGAATTTGAACATTTCTGGAGCTGGTGCCCCCCACCGGCTGCATCAAAGAGAATTTGGAAGATGCTAATGCACAATTCTGTTAACTGCTCTCATCCCACAAATCCATTTAAGGAGCTGTACAAGTTTTGAGGGATAATTCCAGTTCTCCTTCAATAAAAACCTTCATTTCCAAAGAATATTTTTTCTGATGGCACAAATCTGAATGACACAAGTAAATCCGAACTGGTGACTTCAAGTAAACCAACATTATGTAAATAATGGCATGATATCAAAAAAGATACCTTAACAATAGATGTGGTTTCACAACACTTTGCCGCACAAGTCCGGACACTTTGGGTTCTCGACAGACTGCAGAGGTAAATCAAACAACATGCATTTCAAACACAGCGATTCCTTTATGAGTCGCCTATGACAGCATAGTTACCCACAGCAAATAAGGATTTTATGCAGGAACACCAGGAACAAACATGCTCTACAAGGACATATTTGCATGCAAAACAGCTACCTCTCACGCACTTTGGTGGCCTCGCACTCCAGGATCCATCAGAAAGGCAGGTACTCTGATGGTTTCCAATCAGAAGGTAGGGGTTTTTACAGAAATACTCAACAGTCTCTGCACCTTTAAATGCAACAGCAGCAGGTCTGTAGTGGCCATGGAGCAGTTTAGGTGGAGGGGAGCACTGGACCGGGCTTGTGTGGCCTTTTGTTGATTGTGACAAAAGAGAAAATGACAAAAAGTGGGGAAAAAAAGGTAAAAGGAAAAAGAAAAAACAGAATCAACAGGGTGAAAAAACATACCTTTTACACAGAAGGGATCAGTGTCACTCCATGTGCCGTTAGGCAGACAAGTCCTCTGCTGTGCGCCCATTAAAATGAAAGGTGGATTGCACCCGTAGTTTGCTAATGCAAACTCTCCCTCTGAGCCATACACACGCGACACATATCCATTCACTGGTTTTTCTGGAGGTGTGCATGTCTCCTTGATGGTGGAAACTGTGGAGAAAATGTTCTTGTTGTGATAAATGACAGACAAACCTTTTACATTGATGCAAAACTCTGTACATGCATCTGAAATATCTATAATTAGCTTAATTTACATTAATGAAAAAAAATATTTCAAAGTCAAACAATGTCACCAAACTGATAACATCTGGTTTAAATCGTTTAAGATTAGCAAAGACAAATTTAGATTAAAGGTGCAGTTTGTAACAAAATCCAGGTTTAGTGACAAGAGAAATGAATATATCATTAAAACTTTTTCTGTGGGTTTCTAATTACATTTCTAAAATTACTCTTATTTGCTTATTCGCTTAGGATGAGCCATTTACTTACTGTGGGTCCACACACAGCAGCTGTCATAACTGTGGCACCATTTTTACTTTGGTGTCACTAAATAGACAAACAACTAATGTGAAGTGAAACCCTCTGAGCTTTTAAACTGCAGTTCTGCTGTGGCAATATTCCATAACATGAAACCTTTATTTTATATGCCAGGTTAAGCACACACAAATACATGTCACCATGAACTCCATGTTTAAGAAAAACTGTATATCTGTGTTGTGAAATAAATTAATAACTTTAATTTGATATATTTTTATCTATTGTCATATAAATTGTGCACAAAAAATGAATGCATGTACTACCCTCATGAATTTATTTGCAGAATGATTTTTGAATACCTGCGGCATCATTTTTTGAGACTGAACCCATATGTGGATAAATGAACTTTAAACAAACATGTTTTTGTGTTTGTTTGTTTGTTTGTTCCTTTTCTCTCTTTTCTTCTTTTTCCCGTTTCTCTCTTCTCTCCAGAATAATCTTCATCAAATTTATATTGGTTTTTTTGATACTTTTGTTCCTTTTTCGTTCTCCCCCCCGGTTCATCAAACCCCTTTGGGGGTGAAACACTTTTGTTTTTCTCTCTTTCTTTCTTCAACCATATATTTTAAACCTTTCTGCCAGGATATCCTTTTACAGTATAATAAGGTTATACTGCAACCTTATTTTTTAACATACTTTCAGTTTTTTTTTTTTTTTTTGTTTGTTCCTAGACCGTCGTGAAATTGTATGAAAAATACATGTGGTCCTCTTCTCTGGTAGGTAAGCACAGACCAACAGTATACCTCAGCAGGTTATTTCAGCTCAGCACATTTTAACAGAAGACCGGTTTTGTTTGATAGAGCACCACTTTGGATAAGTAACACCTTTAAAGGCATACAGGAAAAGATGGTATGAACACAATTTTAAGGTTGTTTTCTGTAGTGTTGTCATGCCTGCATCTGAGGTAACTCACTGAATCCACTTAAAGACGTGTATATCTGGAAGAATTTTAGCCACCATTCATTCACAACTGTGCTTGACATGAGAGTAATTTCTATGCCCATATGTACCACTAGATGTCAGTATTTTAACCGCAATAAACCTTTAATGTAGTTTTTCCTTCATTTTTTTTTTAATCTGACGATTTTAAACTTAGATACCAAAAGCTGAGAAAATTGAAAAAAGGAGAGCAGGGGAGTCACACGCAGTAATGACTGACAAAGAACTGAACCCAGACTTTCATCTTGAAGCAGTTGTGCTTGTGTGGTGGCCACACAAGCAGGGATTAATAAAGTCTATCTTATTCTAACCCCTGTTTTTACAGGATGATAAGATAGGATATAGGATGTTGTATGTCATCACATGAAAGCTGATTATTTCCTGGTTTTGAATTTAAGAAATCAGTTCTCGACACTTCACCCCAGTACTGAGTGGATTCCCTAAAAAAAACTGTCATACCTTCAATTTAATCGATGTGTAACGTCATTAATTGAGCTTAATATTAACAAAGAGAACATCTGCACATCTTCCTTTGCAATGCTAATTTTGTGGACGAAACATTTTCATCATAGTCTTTATTAACGACCTATTTTTCTTGACGAAAACTAAACGAAAACCAATGCAGGGAAATCAAAATGATAACAAAAGTTAATGACATTTTCGTCAACGAATAAAAACAAGAAAAAAAGTGCCTGACTGCAATGACATCCAATCACAACAACTGTTTTTATTGAAAGGTGGGATGTATTGCAAAGACATCCAATAAGAACACAAACTCATGCAGTAAGGCTGCACACGTTTGATTACTTGCTAAACAGTTCTCACATGTTTCACCTTTCGTGATTAAAGTGATCTTAAAAATGTCCAGAGCTGATACACGGACACGTTTCATGACAGAATCATGTGACGCTTAACAAGACGTTGTGTAAACCATGCAGAGCGACTATTACCAGCAACAACACAACCAACCTGAAGCCACTCCTGCTGACAAGTCATCCTGAAATCCATGCAAAGGTAACCGTGCTAACAATACCTCAAAATTTTGGTGTGCTTTTGCAAAGTTAGTTATTTTTGAAGGAAGAGTTTACTCATTACTTTGATATGATGAAGAAAAAAAAAAAGACCTGAAACGTGAAATGGAGTAGGTGTTGTGAAGAAGACAGAAAAAACAAGCTTTTTAAATTAACAATGCCTGTTATTCTAAGGTGCCAGAATGACTGTTATTTTATTTATTCACACACACACCTATATATATATTTTAAAAAGAAAGGCGAATTCCATAAAAATATGTTATACGTTCAAACTTACTCATTTACATTTTAACCTGTATTTTAGTCAACTGAATCTGCTGTATTTTAGTTAACTATAATATTATGATATTTTCATAGACTAAATCTAACTGAATTAAGATGAAAAAATTATGACTAGAACTAAACATCATTTTTGTTAAAAGACTATGACAAAAACTAAATTAAAGTCTGCTGTCAAAATTAACACTGTTCCCTTGAAAGTAGTTCTTGTAGAGAAAGATACAATGGATACCCTAAAGTTTAGTACTTTAACTTATTTGCAAAGGTGTGACTGAGACGAATCCCAGTACTCACTGATGCTGTTTCAGTAGGATGCAAGCTGAATGCATGATTTGCTTCAAAGAGAGTAAAGTAAGAGGAGAGGAGCTAGACTGTGTCATTGACTGTCCGTCTAACATCGCTACCCTAACAGCAGGCTGCACAGACGCAGAGGAATGAAAGAAAAAGTGTCCAGGGGGCGCTTGTGCTGCATTATGAATGGAGGGTCTGCACAGTGTCATCTCCATGAAATATTCATGATACCAGAAGGAAATACCTACAGAATATCATGAATAAGGACATGCTGGACTAAAAAAAAAAGGGTTATCTTTTGAGTGTAGAAAACTTGACAGCTGAATCATATGGTGAGGGGAAAATAACTACCTTGGTGGACATCATGGTTGTATACAGCAGATCATTATATTGCTGAGTACTGCTGTTGTCAACATACACTCACCAACCACTTCATTTTGTGCCCCTTACTAGTGTGGCAGGACAAAGGAGGGCCCAGGCAGGATTTGATCCCCAGACTCCTGGGTGGGAGTTATGTGCGCTTACCAGTCAGCCAAAGGGACATCTCCTTAGCCAAGTAGCCAGGGCACATGATCACTCAGAGGCATAGTGACAGGACCGTCAATTGCCACACTCGTATCAAGTTTTACCCTCTTTTACCATCAGAACTGGTTTCATTTCCATGGCATAAATTCAACAAAGTGTTTGGAGAATTCTTCAAAGATTTTGTTCCATATTGACATGATAATATCACACAAATGCTGCAGATTTGTCGACTCCACATCCATGATGAGAATTTCCCATTCCACCACATCCCAAAGGTGCTCTATTAGATTAAGATCTGGTGTCTGTGGAGGCCATTGGAGTACAGTGAACTCATTGTCATGTTCAAGAAACCAATTTGAAATTATCTGAGCTTTGTGACATGATCTTATCCTGCTGGAAGTAGCCATCAGAAGGTGAGTATAATAAAGTAATGGAGTTGGCCAGCAACAATACTCTGGTGTTTAGATTATGTTCATTTGGAACTTTGGGGGGATCAAAGTGTGTCAATAAAATATCCCCCACACATTAAAAAGCAGCAGCAAGCTGAACCATAGATACAAGAAGGGGTGGCCATTGCCACCCTGAACAAAAAGCTGCTGCCCCCCCCCCCCCCCCCCCCCCCCCCCCCCCAGCAAAAATGATATTTTTCTATTTATATCAACATTTATGTACTATCAACACTTAAATTTGAATGTCAAACTCTTTATCAGCAAGTAAAAAAAATAAAAAATATTACACTACAGTTACTATTTTCTGCCATTGGTGTTTTGCCGTAGTCCCCCGCAGGTCTGTCACGTCTAATTTACTCAGCCTTTCCTATGTAAATTCATCCAGGAAGATGCCACCTAGCAGAACTACCCTTACCAGTTTCTAATGCCCTTTTCACATTAGCACCGACTTAGCCCGGTCCTCATTGGGCCGATACCACTCTACCACAGTTTGATTTGTTCACATTACAAGTGAGGGCTGTTGAGGCCACCTTGAGCTAATTTTCAGTGTGGGCGAAGTCATCATAGCAAAGTTTTGTGACGTCAGTTGTTTGTGACACACACACTGAACAACAATGGAGGAAGTTGAGCTTGTGATTTTCCTGCTGTTCATTTTATCAACACTGTTGACCACAGTGTTGTGGGCGCACGCCCCCAATAACTACAGCAAGCCAAATCTGAACTCACAGGACAATAGTACTTGTTCTCTCGTTCGTTCATTTGTTCGTTTATTTGTCATATAGTATTAGTGAAATTAAGTTTTGAACCAAGGAGGTTTGTTTGCAAAGGCAGAACAATGGAGTTTTGCTTATAGAGGCCCATTCATTCTGCCCCCTTCACTCTCATTATATGGATATATGCGGATCGTGACTAATCTAAATAGCATCCAAAGAAGACAGAATGATACAAAAATTTTACTGGAGAGTAAATGCACATATAAATCCCTAGAAATAAGGTCCAGGTTATAAAAAAGAGAAAAGTATCCTTTAATAACCCTTGGCTACCCTGCTATTTTCTCTGGCAACCCTGCCACCCCTGAAAAAAATAAATTCTGCAGGGGCCCCTGACAAGGAGGGATGGAGTCATGCTTTTTATGTTGTTTCCACCAAATTCTGGCCCCACTATTTAAATTTTGCTGCTGAAATAGAAACTCATCAGACCAGGCAACGTTTTTCCATCTTCTGTTGTTCAGTTTTGGGGAGTCTGTGTGAATTGTAGCCTCAGTTTCCTGTTCTTAGCTGACAGGAGAGACACCAAGTGTGGTCCTCTGCTGCTGTAGCCCATCTGCTCCACAGTTCGATGTGTTGTGGGTTCAAATATGGTATTCTGTATACCTTGGTTAGCTGTAATGAGTGGTTGTGAACTACTCGACAAACAACCATGCCATGTTGAAAGTAATTTAAAACCCCCTTTTCCTTATTCAGATTCTTGGTTTGAATTTCTACACTTCAGGAACTCTGCTACTTATGTTAACAAACAATGTAATGGGTAATGAAGTAGTCGATGATTGTTTATCTATACTGTGATGCATGACCACTTGACTAATTAGGAATATACTTGCCTGAATTCTCTTGGAATACGAAAACAAATCCATCAAAGCTGTTGTAGCCATCAGAGGTGAAAAGAATGTGCAGCACGTTGCTGGAGCTTTTGATTGGAGGAGGCAACTGATCCCCACAAAACCGTCCAATCACAGGGGAGCTCAAGTCGTCACCATCACGCACTTCAACATTGTCATAACGACAGTTGAGGTCAGACTCCAAACTAAGTGCAGAGAACCTGAGAAGCATGAGAACACAGAGAGTGTGTGAATTATGGAGGAAGTCAGAAATATTTAGATTTTTAAAGGAGTAATCACCTGGAAATTGCATTTTTCTAGTTAAAACATGATTATTGGTTTTAGGCTGAAATGTAAACTTGCCTGGAACCCCCTTTTTTTTCTCACGGTCAAATTCTTTTCATTTAGGCTCTTTCCTCACACCAGAACAGCCCAGAAGAGCAAATTCCATGAAATTTCAGAAAGGACAACATCACATTCCCTACACCTCCTGCAACAAAGGGGTGGGAGGAGGATGATGAAGATCTGGCCAATAATAACAAACAGCAGCCTTTAGCTCCTTCTTAGCTCTGTCACGTCTGACTGTGAAGCAATGAGCAATCGTAAAAGCTCCGAGGCTTATCAGTACCTACTTAATAATAATAATGATAATAATAATAACAGTATGCATAATAATAATAATAATAATAATAATAATAATAATAATAATAATAGTAAATACTTTTAATTTGACAGGTGCCTTATCAAAGCACCAAAGGACACTGTACAAAGCGGAAAAAACATTAAACTAAAACACTAAGCAGAACACAGAGAACAACATTGGATTGATGTACATGGAATTAGGTGAAATCAGACGTATGTACGGAGGAGTTTTGAGTCTGGATTTGGAGAGAGGGAAGGAGTCCACTGCAGAGATCGAGAGGGAGGGAATTCCAGAGATGGGGAGCAGAGTATTACAGAGGAATAAGGTTGGTCGTATGTTGTTGAAAGAGGTGAGATACGATTTTATTTACTTAAAAGTCGATGATATTTTAATCCCTAAATGCGACCACTACGTCGCAGTCTGGAGCCCTGGAGCCTCTCTTTCACTAAGACCGAGGTGCATGTTCTACAAATCGCTGTTGTAGCCACAAATTCAACTTGCTCTGCTTGTTAGTACAACCACGAACCACACAACGTGTTCCCGAACCGTGCAAGTACATTTTTCTGGGGAAAATGTTGAAATGTTCAACTAAACCGCTATCCGAAACAACATCTTATACTGTGAGTCAATGGCGAAGCGCTATTTCCGGTATCACAGAGGAAGTTGATCGCATCGTCGTTTCTACATGTGCTAGCTCAGGAATAAGATGGATACATTTAACATTATAAATTAAAGTTACTATTCAGAGACATTTTGCTGTAGACGTACTTCATCCACCGTCTTAGTATCCTCTTTCTCTGGTTCAAACATGAACGGTTGAATCCCAAAAGCTCCGTCAGTTACATTCGCCATCACGATTGTTTTGAGTCAGGCAATTCATGCATGAACTGGGCCAGTCCTTATTCCAGCTCAGTCCTTCCTGCAGCCAATCAGCGCGCGCCTCATTAACATTAATAACATGAACATCCGTATCAGTCAAAATATTGCATGTACTATCACGAGAGAAAGAGGTGGTATGAGCAAAGAGGCAGAGTATGCACTTTGTTTGATTTTTTTTTTCTAACAAGTTTTTAGGAATTATTTTAAGACATTGTAAGGAGAGTGGACAGATTAAAAGACCAGGTGATTACTCCTTTAAGATTCAAAAAGAATTACCTCCAATGGGCACATTATGGAAAACATCATCAGAAAAAGGGTTGATCCCACTTCATCAGCTATTTTTGCTTCTTACACTTGAGTTTATGCACTAACCCCAAAACATTTTCTAGTCCTTAGTGGCCGTATTTAGGGAAGATTAAGCTTTACTTGCTAGACGCACAATGTTTAAATGGGAAAAATGTGCTGCTTATTTGTGGCTCATTCTCATTTCTGAGATCAGATTGAGCCTCTCATAACGGTATCATTCTGTGGTCATTTGTTTCTGAATTACTTCTTCTACAGGTTCCTTGGGAGCAAGAGGTGAGCTAAAAAAGAGAAAAAACATCACTGAGATAAACAGAAGAGATCTCATAATTGTTTCCCCCTGATCTGAATTATGTAATAGAGATCAGGGGGCAAACAATTATGAGATCTCTTCTGTTTATCCCACTTCTCAAGTATGGCTCAAATACAATAGTTATCTCAACTCAACCTCCTTTGTCTCAGTGATGTCTTTTCTCTTTTTTTACCTCACCTTTTGCTCCTAGGAGAAGTAATTCAGAAAGAAATGATCACAGAATTACAGGTGTTACTATACATGGATCTATATTGACACATAGATATAGAATTATATATTGATCGTAAATTGATCCAAAAACCCAATATCTACCAAAAATCAATATCAAACCCACTTTTATTAAGAAAATGGCTTTATTTTGTAAGTCCTCTGACACAACATTTTCACAACAAAATACACATTTATAGGGAGGGAATGAGGGAGGAGTTTGTATATTATTAAATATAATATTTTTTTTTTTTTTTTTATTTTTTTTATTTTTTTTTATTGGTTTTTATTTAAATTAAATCAATTCTTTTCATGTCTATTTTTAGATATTGGGTGGTCTTCAGTCCTCCTTTCCCCTTTTTTATTTTTATTTTTCTCTTATTAAACCATTGATTTTCACCCTTCCCCAAAATATTCCCTTTTTAAAAATTTCAAACTATATCAAGAGATGAGATTAAGTCACAATGAGCAGCTCATTTTTCCTATAGGCAGCTCCTTTTTGCAGTTGTTTATTGAAATGTTGGGACACATGCACAAATGTCTTGACAGCCAAATGAACAATAGTCAACTACCAACAAAATGTCAGGGATTAGGGAGTGGGTGGGATGGCGGATGGCATAAGAAAACTGTTGTTTTCCCTTGAATATAGCAGTTACACTTGGTGGTAAGCAATCAATAATAAAAGATTGATCTGGTTTATTTTTCTACATACATTTTTCTTTTTTTAAATTCTATTTATTTGATTTTATTTTTTTCTAGGGTTTCACATTTCCATGAAGGGCACTTGGTCTGCTTAACAGGACATAAAATACCTGGTTAAATACCACTTTGATTCACAAGAAGCACAGATAGGTGCATACTTACAGTATGTGCATATATTTTGGTTTCTAGATATGTGAAAAACCAACATCAGATTGGGCTCACTAAAACGACATGTTGTTTACATAAAAGCCATGAAGTCCCATACCTTAGCTCGATAATGCTGTCCTTCTTCACTTGCACGATCCATTCACATCGGGCATTTGTTGGGTAACTCTCCAGGACTATATGACCCTGAGCTCGCTGAATGATGCCTCCACATGCTACCCCCAAAGAGATGAGTAATTATTTTCCACTTAGTAAAAGCACATTCCCATTAAATGCATGTTTATCACAGTGGCACTAAACATTTTGAGGGTTGCAACTACAGCAGCAAGCAGAGTAAGATGGTGGATAATGGCCAAGAAATTATGAGGTGATCAGATTCAACCAGGCACTTCTATAAACATACTGAATAAGATCATACTGATATGTGCTCTTCTGAGGACAAAGAGGAAAAATAGCACAAAACTCCCTTAAGACTCCAAAAAAAAGAGGCCTGAAAAGTTATGCCTTTTACAGGATTTCTGTGTAGAATTATAAACCCCATTCAATTTACATGATTAGTCAGCTTGACTGTTACTTCAGTGTTGTGGAGGACAGACAAAGTCTTTTAAAGTCTTATCTTGTGTACATCAAATAGAAGTCTGACTCAGTGGCATCTACAGAACAATTTGCCTCAGGCCTTGGAAAGTTGAGACAGGAAAAATGCCACAGTAGTGAGTATGAAAGGCGGTTAGGTACGCCTGTTTGCTAAGATCCCCTTATCATTATTTTCTATAAGCACAAACAAAAGCTATCAGTCGATTACAGCTGTAGCCTGGCCAAACAAAACAAAAAAACCACTGTCACCACCAAGTGTTTGTCTCAGGTATCACAAAAATTTCCCATTCTGAGAAGGACTTTCTAGCGTACAGTACATCTGTTCTCAGATAATGGATTTATTTACTTTTGGTGTTGATTATTCTTCCATAACTCCAAAAAACACATTTCCAGCAGTCTAGATCGGATACTCTATGGAGATTTGAAAGTTTTTGTGATACATAGATGACATTTTAAGTTTTTATCTATTTTCAAGAGATCTACTAAAGTGAGATGACTCATTTTATTTAATTCCATTTCATATAACTCAGCTCAAATGAAAAAGAAAGTAAATCTTAACAATTATGTAAGAATAAATGGAACTCATCAGCTCTTGTCAGACTGCAGTTGGTCGTTGTTCTTTTTCTGCAGCAATAAAAATGGGAATATTAAGTCTGTTCTGATGCAGAATTAGGCTGCACATTGATACGGCATTAAAGCAGTATTACTCACTTCTACAATCCCCCCGCTCCAGCCTTGACGACACTCTGTACAATACTTTCCATTGACAAAGAAGTCGTCATTTGCTCTCCATGTTCCATTGTGACAGCTTTTACAGTTCTCAAACAGGCTGCAGCCTGGAAGGGACAAAAGCAGGAGGAATCTGAAAGGACTGTCATAAAGGAGTGATAAGCTGAACATTTACGTGTCAATTTGGAACTCTTGGTCATTTTTAATATTATAAATGAAATATTCTGTTGCAATATGTCATTTAATAAAAAGGAAGTTGAGTGTTTTTTGTTCCATCCCTCTGTGTAGCTGCTGCTGGTACTGTATTCAGTGTGACTATAAGTCACACTGAAGTATGAGTTGCATCAGTCTTAAATTTGTCATAAAGAAGAAAAAACATATGTCGCATTTGTTTCTAAATTCAGTTCAGAAAATCCAAGACGTATAACAGAAATTGAATCTGGAAAAACATCTACACACAAAACAACGCGCAGAATATGTGTCTGGTAAGTTAAGGTAACACAGAACATATCTGGAGGCTGAATAGGTTAAATTGGCTAACAAGCAAGCTACCAGTATGGCGATTTTCAGAGTTTTCATTTAGGCCAACAGTACGGTCCGAAAGTTGAGACACACTTTAATTAAAGAAAAGGCTAAATTCACAATTATTCAAATAACAAGAAACTGGAAAAAAAGCAACAATATATAAAAATTTATAAAAATTATAATTTCGTAAAATAAAACATTGATTTTGAATTATGTTTTTTTTTTTTTTTTTTAAATAAAAACAAACAAACTGTCCCGGGTAAATTAGAGCACCTTGCTCATAAAGAGTGGACCACCTGTCAACAGGTGCAGAAGTCTGATTTGACGTTAGAGAAAACACTCAAGTGCAGTGACTGCCTCAAGATGTTGCTCAATAAGATTTTACTACAGGAGCTCCATCATGCTTGTTTGCTTGTTTTATGCTTTGTGTATTTGCTTTTGATATTCCAGTTGAGTCATTTTTTTTTATCTATTACTTTTGTCAGTTTCAACTTTATTACTGACAGCTGACTTTTTCCACCTTTAATAGGGGATTATCACGCTTACCGGAACTTCCCGGTATTTGGACACTCCTCTTGCCATGTTAACGACAGCCGTTCCTGCTCTGTTATACTGTTTAAATCGTATAAACTCCAGACATACTTAAGTTTTCATTCCAGACTGAAGTGATACTGGATCAAAAGCAGGATCAAAGCGATCGATTCGCCGCGGTGAAGGGCCGAACTTTATAATAAACACACGTTTGTTTGTCGCCGGTGGGGCACAACATCGCACGACACCGGCACTTCACAGCATGCTAGCATTAGCCAGCTAGCGTTTACTGACGTGCTTAACAATGTGCGTCTTAAAACACACAAACATCTGAAAATCGGGTCTGTACTTCCCTGTTTCCAGTGGAACAACTGGGGACTGCCAAAAAAAGGAGACGCTTTCAGATGCTTGTGTGTTTTCAGCCGCACAAAGTTAGGCACGTCATCGAGCTGGCTAATGCTAGCCTGCCAACACGACTGTGCAGACTGCTGGCTACAAACAAACGTGTGTCGTTTTATTATAAAGTTCGGTCCTTCACCGCGGCGAATCGGTCGTTTTGATCCACTTCTTCCTTAGCATCACTTCAGTCTGGAATGAAAACTTGGCATTGGCGTTTAGCCGGCAGTCTGCACAGTCCTGTTGGCAGGCTAGCATTAGCCAGCTCGATGACGTGCCTAACTTTGTGCGGCTGAAAACACACAAGCATCTGAAAGCGTCTCCTTTCTTGGCAGTCCCCAGTTGTTCCACTGGAAACTGGGGGGTACAGACCCGATTTTCAGATGTTTGTGTGTTTTAAGATGCACAATGTTAAGCACGTCAGTAAACGCTAGCTGGCTAATGCTAGCATGCTGTGAAGTGCCGGTGTTGTGCCCCACCAGCGACAAACAAACGTGTGTTTTATTATAAAGTTCGGCCCTTCACCGCGGCGAATCGATCGCTTTGATCCAGCTTTTGATCCAGTATTACTTCAGTCTGGAATGAAAACTTAAGTATGTTTGGAGTTTATACGATTTAAACAGCATAATAGAGCAGGAACGGCTGTTGTTAACATGGCCCGGAAGAGGAAGTGCCCAAATACCAGGAAGTTCCGGTAAGCGTGATAATCCCCTATGGAAGTGTGTCTAAACTTTTGGACGGTACTGTGTATGTGACTAGTTAAACTTCCCCAATCACTTTGATTTTAGAGTTATTGCTTGTAAATTATTATAAACATCATAATTAAATAGGATAGATATGTTTTTTGAGGATTTGTTCCACCAAGTAGACAGTGTAGCCAGATGTCCAAGTCCCCTTGCTGAGAAAATGCCATTTTCAGATCTTTGGTCTTGTAGCAAGCCATAGTTTTCACAAGCCTAGAGCGCCCTCTAGTGGCGTCAGACAGTAATGTTTACTCCATTTAAAAATATGTTAAATTGTATATATTTTAATATAAGTCACACCTGTTTATAAGTCACAGCAGCCAAATTGAAAAAAGTGTGACTTATAGTCCGGAAAATACGATTGTTCAATCAGTAAACAACAGAAAACATTAAAAGCATCCCCCATATTCAGACAGTTAAAACATTTGATGTGACAGTTGGAGTATACCTGGGTGTATGATGCAGGGATCACACTGATCCAGAGCACCGCGGCAGCAGGGAACAGTGTAGCCCACCCGCGCCCCGTTGGAAGGACACCGACACTGGATCAGGTGGTACTCACAACATGGCCGACACATGGCGTTCCACTTGGAGCTCGGGCAATTGTCTGCTGTCAGAGCTGTGAAATCAAAACAAAAGACTCCAGCCAACTATGAAATCCTCTGATTCCTGACATCTTAGTTTTCTGATAATACACTCACACAAACACACAGAAAGAAAAGAGCTGAGGAGCGATGTGTTTGTGGAATCACAGAAGAGGTTTTTAGCAGACTGAGCATCAAATCTGTTATATTAATACATTTGAAAGTCACCAGATTATGCGGAACAGAATTTCTTTTAGCAACAAAACAGACGTAATGCTTCACAATGGTTAAAAAATTGATCTTGGCAGGTCATTTTTGTGGCACCCAAACCTATTAAGCTCAAGCTGAAATGTAAACAGCTTGTAAAACTAAATCCCTACTAGAGTGCTGCTTTTCTCTGCTACAGATTGAATTCTGGTAATGTTGATAACTGCTGTAAATCATCGTCACTCTCTGAAAACTAACAAGTAAACCCTGGCTGAAAGTTGCAATCACAGATCTATTCCACCCATTAACAACTCTGGATTTCTTTGTTAAATACAGTAAAACACAAAAGCATCACAGGTATGCAATACACACTTATCCCTCCAGTTTCGTTCACGTGTCATTTTCTTTTCCTGTCTTTATGTGACACATACTGCCTGTTGTATTAACTGTGGCACATTTCAGACAGCAGGAGAAGTGAATCACTGTCATAAAATAACTTCACAGTTAGTCAGCGACTAAGTCAAGCAGCTTATTTCTTGTTAAACGTCAGCAACATTTCCAAAAAGGCCATTCTGTGTGATGTAAAGACTCTCACAGGCTGAGACATTCAATCAAAAATGCAGTAAAAGCATACTACTTACCATGTATCCACCCCGTCAGGCAGAAACAGAGATTTAAGAGGTAAAAGAGTTTAGGGTCTGCAAGAGTGAACAGGGGCATGTTCCTTGTGAGGTAAGTGAGCATGCTGGCTGCTAGCTCACACTCCTCCAATCTGTTTGAAATCTAACCTTAGTACGTTGCTATGGGTGATATATTTTCCAATCTCAGCATAAAGGACAAGGATCCTTAACTCATTCCTTCCACTAAGTTTTCATCTGTAAAATCAGCTTCAACTTGTTCATTACCAAATGGAAAAAACAAAGGTCTGGAAACTGGTTCCTGTTTCTCGTCCCTCCTTGTGAGTCCTGATTCTCTGCTGTGGACCAAATAGAAACAGGAGAGAGAAAAAAAAAAAAAAAAACTGGCAAAGGAAGTGGAAAGTGCAAAGGGTAATATGGACATGCTAATGAGAAAACCAGCGAAGAAGTTTAGTTAGAGACAAAAACATGTGAAGTGGATTTAAAAAGACATTTTTAACATCTGTTTTTGCTAACGCTTTTTATTGTAATGAACTTAGCACTTTTACTGAGGTACTGTACATAAACGTAATGTAATGCCCAAGCACTAAAAATTTGTAGTTCTATGCATCAGTTTTTCCATTCAGCCCAAGGGGCGAACTCCGCTGGAAAAGAGTGAAGCCCAGAAGTTAAGTTTAATAACTGTAGTTCTCCCTTCATCCGTTAGGGGGCTGGCTCCAAAACAGAGCAAATCCCCATAGACTCCCACATTAAAAAAGACCAACTTCACAGCAGAAATAAACATGTTTACAGCCTGGTTCAAATAATCATTTTAGGTACAATAGGTCAGGTTTACCTTCATGTCAACTGTAAGGAGGGTGAATTTTTTTTATAACTCATCCGTTCAGATGTTATTTAATCTTGAAATGACACATAATTAGGGCCGTATCCTTTTGATTGACATGCGGCAGATGCTGGCCTGCCGGCTAACAGTTAGCTCCTTGTTTGCACTCAGTAAGGTCTCAGTCTGCAGCAGAGTAACAAAATGGGGTTTTTTTAGCAGCTAACAGCAACAACAAACATGCCTTACCTTTAACCCGCCGCTTGGGAGGCTAATCTCCGTTAGCTCTTGTTAGTTTTGGGTTAGCGTTTTGCATTTAGTTCACAGTACGTTCGCTGTCAATCATTTGCCCTGAGGTCGCATTTTGCCCATTTTGTCCAACTCCTAATTTCCGATATCCAATATCAACCGATACAGATCTATGCAGACAACTGTGGTGTTGTATCTTATGGATAAAACTATATTCTGCTCCGAGAGCAAAGATCCCAAAATAGCCTTAACTCAGCCAGACAAGTTCATTTTGGACATCTGGCTGCCATATTTCGGATGCTAGCAGGTAGCAGCCAACTTGTAGCTATTTATAATGTTTCTGACAACTTGGTAACTTAAAGTTAGGGTTGACAATGTTGGAAAAATGGTTTGAGCAAGTGACAGTTTAGAAAAACCCACCACCCGAAACCACGCCTTCAGAGTGTAGGGACGTGCGCCGATGTTTTACGAGCAGGTTAACGATGACAGCCGAGCGGATAGCTCGTTAGTTTGATAGTAAACTTTTGACAAACCATGTTTTTAAAAGCTTTAATCTACTCACCTCCAACTCCTGCAGTTTAAAAAGTCCACTGCAAACATTAATGCCTCCAAGACTTAATCCTTATCTGTTGTTTTGGTTTAGTTTGTTTTTTTGGCACAGCAGAAGTTAGCAGTCTGTTAGTTAGCTATATTTGTTTACAGTGAGCAGCGCACAGGGGCGTGGGGGACGGAGAGAGGGGAGGGACAGAGACAATACATAAAGGCATCAATTCGTTCTTTCCATAAGTTGCAAATTACCAATTCCTGCCTTTTGGTGCGAATGGCAGGAGTTGGTCAGAATTTTTACAGAACTGCAGCTCTCACATAGGTCTGGAAGGACCATTTCACCCAGTAAAACAAAAAGTGTTTCTGAGCAGGATTATCAACTCTGGCTTTAACCATCAACTTAAAACCAGACATATTAAAAGCAGCGTCAAAGCAAGTCAGTCTGTAGCAGCAGCAGCTGTACCAAAGTGACATGACTCCAAAAGGAATGCTGGGATATGAAGTTCTTCCACAATAACAGTGACTTTTCTGCATGCTGGACTTGTGCTAATGGAAAAAGATCTCATGTGACGGAACAAAAAGATAAAAATATCAGTCCCAAAAAATCATACAGATATTTTTCTATATCTTAATTCAATCCCGATGTTAGCCGATAATATTGATTGGCCAAAATATCGGACATATTAAAGTTAACATATATACAGGATAAATACAAATTTTTCCCTCTAATCTTCTAATGTGGAAAAAAATGCCAGATCATTCAATATACTACACAAAATCTGAAAAAGTTCAGAAAAGGGCTAAAGAAAAGGTGGAAAATTGAAATTTGAGGCATACCCACAGCATTCTTATTTTTCAGTGCTGAATAAGGTTTTGATATACTGGACAATACACAGGAGTTGTGATAATAATTTTACATTTAAAGCTGTACATTTACTGACATCTAGAGGAAAAGATGAGCATAGAAATTCCTTTAAATGCAGAACAGAGTTGTGAACGGGCAGTGGTCGTCAATGCAAATCCTCCCAGCCTATCTAGAAGTGAATGCAGTAGGCCCAGGAGCAGCAAAAACTGCTCCACAGGTGACAACTGAAGAATTGTGTACATTTGTACTGTCTTCTTCTATCTGCCTTTTATGGTGTTTTATCCTAAATGTTACTCTAGTTTCTATCAACCAAAACTTCAACTTCAGTTTTATTGTCAAGTGGGCCGTATGTTGACATACAGCACAGATGAAATTACATCTTTCTCGACCCACAGCGCATTCAATAAAATACAATAAACTATAAGATAAAAACACAAAAAACAAAGCTGGTACTGAAGTTTTAAAAGTTATAGAGTTCTCTCTTCATACACAACATTGTTTATTCTTTTGAGACACCAAAGTAAAACTGGTGGCACAAATATAGCAGCTTCCATGTATGTGGATCCACCTCAAACTGATTCAAATGGCTTATTCTAAGACAATAAAAACATATAATTTATTTTATTAAAGTGAGGAGTTAACAATAGAAACAGTTTTAAAATTGTTTCTTCAGTCATTGCTTCTTTTATTTTTAGTTATTTCTAAGGGATTAAAAACAATCGGGCCTGACTCAGCATAAAACTATTTTCCAGCAGGTTCCTGCTCTGCAGAACATACAACACACAACCATCACAACAACAGAATACAAACTGTCAGATTGATGAGAGACTTTTTCTGTGGTCCACACTGCACCTTTATTAATATTTTCACTTTACTGCAAATAATCGTGCGCTTTGACTTGTAGTTGCAGAGGTTTATACCGCTGTATCTGCAGTTGCATTTCTAAGTGAGTGAACACCATTTACTCCAAGCCACACGTGTTACGTCATCATAAACCTGCTGACAGACGGTCTCATTGATGACACTTTGAAAGTTTTAATGTCAGTCTGCTTACATGTGCCTGGAGCAATGAGGCTGACAAGATCTGCACCGATTATGTAATGTACAAGGTTTGTTTTCCATTACCAAAACTTTAACATCTGTGTTTCCTGTGATGTCTGATCTTGGTTATACATCCTTTCTACTGCAGCAGGTTGCAAACACACTACCTGAGAAGCATAAAAACTTCAGATGGCATTTGCTATGTTGACTGTTGCAACTGACTTTCTATAAACAAATTTATTGTGTGTATGATTACATGTGATTACTGTATACTGTATGTAGGAGTATGTATGAAAGTGTTGATGGACAGTTTATGTGCGTAGTAGGAGGATTAAGTAAGAACAAGAAGGGGGGCAGGAATAAATGTGATTCCTTCATCCTAATTCTTTTTTTAACTTGAAAATCATCAGTCAAATTTCTTTGAACAATGTTTTTCTTTATTTTTTCAATTATGCATATGTTGACAATGAAATTTACTTTTATTTCATTTGACTAGTCATATGTCATTTCATACATAATACATACTTTTTTGCAAGCTGTACCTATTTTTTTTTTTTTAATCTTTTGCAAAAAGCTTGGATACAAATTTCTTGTTCCAGCTGCTCATCTCAAAACAGAGCAACAAAGTCAGATTTTTTTTTCTTTCTTCCCCAGTGGATGAAGATACAAACACATTCAAGTTCAGCAACTCCGAACTTAAATTCATGAAGTGATGAGAATCATCACCATGAAAACCAATCCTGCTTCATATGACCAGTCACATTATACAGCATGAATTTACTGGATGCTTCACAGTGAGTCAGGGTGACGTTTGTAGCTTCCTTTGCTGCCCTCAAGTGGCTGAAAATGATTTAATTTGGGTTCAAAATACCTCTGATGACGACTGAGGGCATTAAACTAGATGAAATTTTACAACTAACAAAAACACAGTGTGAAACTCTCATTGCATGCTGAGAGTGTGTTTCCACACACAGCAGGGAAAGAGTTTAGTCTCTACTGAAAACATCACAGCAGTAATTAACTCTCCAACTGATGAAGTGACAAGCATATTTTCCCCATCATTTCGAGCTGACAGATATAAAGAAACATGAGTGACTGCTTTTGATAGCTGCACCCTTTGAACTGTCAATCATGACTGGAGATTTTGCCTCATCCTGTCATATTGAACCTGATGCAGCCAGAGATGGGGGAGACAGATGAGGGTGGAGGTTATGTATTCCACATTTTGACACAGTTAGAGAAACTTTCATTGAGGTCACAGGGTCAAACTAACTGTTGAAATGAGTTCTCGACGGCAGAGACCAATGTTTTTGGTTCATATAATTACCCGCAGAGCTCTGCCAGTTATTTTTAGCCCCTCCAGTTGCTCAGAGAAATATTCCATTTGGAGCCAGGAGACTGACTCATCCAACCCTGCTGAAAAATTCGTGACCTTCCTCACCTCCAACCAGGGGCAACAACCAAGCTGCCCTCATTAAGTATAATGAAGCATGGACACACCTCACAGAAACTAACTTTAATATCCTAAAGGGGACAACAGAAGTAGTAAAGATCATAATGTTGGTTAGATTTTGAAATCTTGGGGTATCTCAATTTTTATATACAATCATCTTCAAAATTATTCATACCCTCCTATTAAAGACTGGAAAAAAAATCGAGTGTCAGTGAAATAAGTTAAAATTGACAAAAGTCATGATGAATAATTTTCTTAATGAAAATCATGACATTGATTTTGCATTTTGGTTCAAAAGAAAGATTAAAAACAACAAAAGCAAAACAAGTAAACAAGCAAAATGGGGCTCTGAAGCTAAATTTTTGTTAAGGAACACTTTGAGGCAATCGTGTGTTTTCTGTAATGTTCAAAAAAACTTCTGCACCTGTTGACAGGTATTTTGGTCCACTGTTCAGGGGAAAGGTGCTCTAATGTGTCTGGGATAGTTTTGTTTCTTTATTTTTTTAAATATTATTTTCCAACTAAATTCCAAAGCAATATATTAATTTAAATAAATTATAATTTTGCAAATTTTTTTTATCTATTATTAGTTTCAGGTTATTTGAATTCTTCTCTTTAAGGAGCAGGGTATGAATAATTTTTAGGACATGTATATATATATATATATATATATATATATATATATATATATATATATATAACATGTATAATTTTTTTAATCATTTATCACAATACAATTATATTTGAGTGACAAAATTGGAAGACTTGTATAAGATTTTCAGCTTATTCAAAAGTAAAAGACAGATTTGCATTTGTAGGTGCAGAAAAATGAATTATTACCAACAGTCTGGATGAGTTGAAAATCATAAAAAGGATTTATTAGACAAAAAGGAAAATCCTGTCATAGAAATAAATCAATATCAGTTGCAACCAGAGAGCCTGTACAGAACACTGAGAGACATTAGCCTCGAGTTCTGAAGAGATTCGTGCAGCCGAGCAGAGATTGTTTTAACAAAGATTAATCAGACTGGCTGACTCCGGGGAAGACTGTTTACAGTGTCCAGGTCCTTGGGTGAGACGAGATATGTCTACTCAGTGCAACACACACACTAACAAGACTATCTTCCATCCTTGGGATCAGGCTGCACAGCAGGTCATGCTGTCACCTGCACGCATCCTTTGACATGTGAAGATCAGATTCTGAGTGTCCATTGACATATAACATGATACCGCAGGTCACAGAGGTCTTAGTGTAAACAGACTTAGAAGAAGTGGGACAATGGTGAAATAGCGTTAACACACTCCGAACTCAGATGGGGGGTTTTCTGCTGTCATTTCTTGAAATTGCACAGGTGAAGTATATAAAGTTAGTTTGATGTGGTATTCAGATATTGACAAAGCTCCTGCTCATCCCAGCCAAACACTATCCAACACTAAATTAACTTTAAATTTCCCCATTAAAGGCCTCAAGAAACCTGAGTATTCAGAGTCATGCAAGCTTATGCTCCTTCACTCGGGTTCTCTCAGGAACATTGACTGGAACTGCCATCCCTGTGCAGTCTTTTCCCAGACTGATCTCCATGCAGTTCCATTGTGATAGAACAATGCTGCAGTGTCACAGCAGGAATGTGCATTTCTATCTTCAGTAGTCTCCTTGAAGAACATTTTCTCATAACACCTCAAACACCGACAGGCCAAGCCTACATTTACTCACACCTTTGCACTTTTTTGCACCTTTGTACTTGTGCTTCAGGATTTAAAATGTTTTTTACTGCTCTGATGCTTGAATATTAAAAGTTGTGGTGCCTGTTAATCCCTCTTTCATGACCTCTTCACCCCAACCAGTAAAGGCAGATGGTCACCCTCTCTGAACTGCTTTCTGCCAGAGGTTTTACTTCCCATTAAAATAAGTTTTTCTCCCTTGCCACCTCCCCCGTGCACGCTCAGGGGATTCTATCAAAGTCAATGCAATCCATTTGTTTCCTTAACTAGGCTATTTGTTTCCAATAATTGGCTTGTATGAATACTGTTTAGAGCTCAGTGAATTGTTTTGTTTGCAAAGTGCCCTGAGATGACGTTGTGAATTGGCGCAACAAATAAAACTGAACTGAACTAAACTATGGAGATCCCTCACTTTGGATAAAAGCTTCAGCTAAGCTACTGCAAGTAAATCCCAAAAAAAAAAGAAAGTTAGTGCTGCAAAACTGCAATATGTGAGAAAAGCAAAAGTTCTTTCTGTGGAAATGAACCGGGCAATGCTTAAGGTACAAAAACAAATGCCTAAATCAGTTTGGTGAAGGGTGGCAATCAACTAACCAATAAATAAATAGATGCACTGATAAGCTTGGCAACAACAATAAAAATGAAGGATAATTTCTTTAGCAAAGGGGAAAAAACAACAAAAAAAAAACCAAAACAAAGACCACTCACCAGGAGGTAGATGTGTCATTATCTAAGACTATGATTAAAAAAAAAAAAAAAAAGGTGGTTTCACAAGAACAAATTCAAAGGGTTTCGCCACATGGTGCAAATTTATAAAGACCCCCTGGTGGCACCGATAGGGAAGAATATTATCGTATGACCACAGGTTATTACAGCGTAGAAAGAGATTATGAAGATGTAGTCATAAATTTAAACATGAGATCAAAGAGCATGATGCCCAGCCCCCCCGTTTCTGAACATTATTTGAGATTTAAACTGCTTTATAGCAGCTGGTAGTGTCTTATTAATGCAAAACTGAAAGAGATTGCAGTGTATCAGCATAATTCATGCAAATATTACACACAAAAAAAATGTATTAAATCAAATGGATTCATGCTTCCTGCATGATAATAACTTTGTGGTCCAGAGTTCACCCTTTATTATAAATACAACAAACAAGCTCAAAACTACCTAATATTGTCATATTCCGTATAGTTTAACACTTCATAGTCTCAACAGTGAGAAGCCAGTTTGCGACTCACTCTGGAACAGAAATCCTGAGACAGACGAAACTCAGACCAACCTGTACTGGAATGATGGCAAGAAAAAAGTTAGTGTGAAATATGATCTGAAGCATTCAGCATCATCTGTCAAACATGGGACCAGACTGATGCCATGGACATGCATCGCTCCCAGCGACAGCTTCACATGCTGAAGGCAAAACAGAGGACAGATAAACACAAAAGTGAGCGATAACAGCTGCAGGAAATGCCTGGCAGAGCATCACCAGGGCAGAAACTCTCCAAAAATACATGATAACTCAGAACTGTATCTCATTTCTATGTTTAACTTTTGACTTTATATGTAAAATACCCTGAGATGACTCCTGAAGTGAATTGGCACTATACAGTCCTCAAAATTATTCATACCCTCCAGTTGAAGAAGAAAAAAAAAGAGCTGTCAGTGAAATAACTTTAAATTGGCAAAATTCATAATAAATAATTAAAAAAAAAATATTTTAAAAAATCATGACATTGATTTTGAATTGTGGTTTCACAGAAATATTAAAAACTAACACAATAAAATAAAACAAAGAAACAAGCATGATGGGGCTCCAAAGCTTTTGTTGAGCAACACTTTGAGGCAATCACTGCAATCAGGTGTTTTCTGTAATGTTCAGAAAGACTTCTACACTTTTTCACAGGTATTTTGGTCCACTGTTCATGAGAAAGGTGCTCTAATTTGTCTCGGACAGTTTTTTATTATTATTATTTTCAACCACAATTAGAATGCAATATTTTATTTTGGTGAATTATATTTTTGTCAGTTTTTATCTATCATTAGTTTCTTTAGTGTCCTGTTGCTTGAATTACTATTGTGAATTTAGCCTTTTCTTTAATTGGAGGTTATGAATAATTTTGAGGATGACTCACTTTTTTCATTTCAAACATGCTGGAAAGGAAATCAATAATAAATGCAGGAGCAAACAAAGCATTCATTAGAAAAAATGCATTTTCATATACACATGATAATTAACTGAATAAATAAATATTCATCTCAGTTACCATGTTCAAAAAGCAGGAGGAAGAAGTTTAGCTTATGATGCAAAAGATAAAGCTAAAAATGCACCTTGACCCTCACTCTTATTTTTCATTAATACCTTCCAACAGCTGGAAGTGGAGAAATTCTCACTGTCAAGATTTATCTGGGCAGAACTGGACATATTAAACTCTGCACCTAAATGTACAGAAAAAGTCATCTAATTAAAACTGATAAAGGATAAAGTGGGAAATTTAGCCCAAAATAAACATACTGTCAATTTATTTCTTTATTTCTTTTTTCTTTTTGTAGACAGTGTGTCTGGAAAAGTGTGTTTTCTGTAAGCAACTGAAATGGAAAGTGCTTTCAGTCATATATGGAGCACTTAAACTTTGAGCTGCAGTAATTAGTGGGTTTAATTTGTTATCAGACACGTCCTAAGCCATGACGTAGCCTACCTGACATGTTTCGACAGTAACTTCCATCCTCATCAGAGGAGTAACTGCACAGTCTGTGATGTGCATTTATCAGCGGATGTTACTTGGGGCGGCGTGGATCTGTCACTCCTGCAAAAAATGCACGTCACACACCATCCAGTGACTTCTGATGACGATGAAAGGAAGTTACCACCGATACATGTCAGGTAGGCAACATCATGTCATAGTACGAGTCTGATAACAAATTAAATCCACTAATTATAAGTATAGACAATATGAACATTATTGAAATGTTTAAACTGGAATGTTTTACATTTTCAGATGAAATGAAGAGTTTCACTGTCGGTCTGTAGTCTTGTTATCTATAGTCGTCCTCAAAATTATTCATACCCTCCAATTAAAGAAAAGGCTAAATTCATAATAATAATAATTCAAATAACAAGAAACTAAACAATTAACAAAAATTTAAAAAAATTATAGTTTAATGGAATAAAATATTGCTCTTGATTTGTGGTTAAAAATAATTTAAAAACAAAAAAAAGACCAAAATGTTTGCTTGTTTTATTTTTTGTGTGTTTGTTTTTAATATTTCTTTTGAACCTCACTTCAAAATCACTGTCATGATTTTCATAGAATTTTTATTTATTATTACTTTTGTCAACATCATCTTATTTCACTGGCAGCTGTTTTTTTCCTTTTTAGTTGGAGGATATGGATAATTTTGAGGATGACTGTATGTTACAAAGAACAGAGTCATGTTCTATGTTAATTATCATGTGTTCAGAGTTGATTAACGTCCGTTTCAGGATTCTACTGCCTCCATAATGAAACTTCTTTATGACGATGGTCAACATCCCAATAATAACTGACTTTATTCACGAATATGATCCACTTGTTTATACAGATATTTTTAAAATAAGTCTTCTAAACAAAAAAGGCCTAATAAGGCACATTTGCAGTTTATCAATGTTTTCAATGTGCAAAACATCCCAAGTAGCAGATTTACTCATTTCTGAGACAAGAACCAGCACACACACCTGGAAATCCTGATAAATGACAAAACCCAGATAAATGTACCAAAGCTCAGACTTTTACTGTTTGTCCAAACCATCAACGATTACAGTTTTTAAAACTAAACAATTTTCAGAAAAGTTGACTTGACAGAAAATAACATTCTTGTAGAAACTGTTAAACATTTTATTCAACATTAACAAAAATTCCCATTAATCAAGAATCAAATGCCAAACAATGGTCGTAATTTAACATTAAAACCATAAATTAACTACAATTTACCCCATGATTAAAAAAAAATCTGGGCAATTTCTAAAATGGTTGAATGATCCGATGAGAACTTAAAGCTTATTATTTAGCCAAACCTTCACAGGTAGCGCTACATAAGCTGCCTTATCTTCTGCCACGTTAATGACAGGTGCAGTTTTTAATCGTTTGGAATGCAACAACTTTGACATCCATGTCCATTTTGTTTAGGGATGCACAATATAATCTCTCCCCCATCGGTGTTGGCTTATATCGGCCTTACAACTGAGACATCAGCCACCTCATCGATATTTCACCAACCAGGCCGCTGTTTCTAAAGTCTAAAAAAAAAAAAAAATTATAAAAAAAAAAATTCTTTAAAAACTTATTTTTTACAGACTTTAAAACTTCTAAATATGGTTTCTATTAGGATGTTCGGTGTGAACAGAGTTTATAAACGCTCATTTGTGTAAATAACCAAATATCTCCTGTTTTGGGGTAGTTCTTTTTCTCTCTCTCCCTTCTCTCCTCGGGGAGAAGAAAATCCAGGTGGTTTTAAGATATAATGTAGATATCCTTTTAATTTTGTCTGAACAACTGTCAAAGTTTGACTTGTTCTACATAACACAAGTTGAGGTATTTTTCTAATTTTGCACAAAGGAAGGAATATTACATAGTTTATTTTTCAGCTTTAATATCAGTATCGATATTGGTTATCGCCCACATGAGTTTTAAGATGTCAGCATATCGGATATCGGCCAAAATTCCACTATTGTGCATCCCTAATATATGACATTTTGGCAGAAGTAAGTTGTGACTCAACTGTGCAGATTACTGATTATAACTCGATCATTTACTAGCAAAAAAACAAAATACCTTCTTATGTAGAACACATGATCTTTAACAGCTTTCAAGTCTTTTTTAAAGTGAATTTTAAAATATCAGCATATTAGATATTGGCCAAAATTCCAATATCGTGCATCCCTAATTTTTTTATTCTCTAAATATAACCCCAACTAAAAAAACACAAGTATCAAACAATGCACAGTTTATAGTTGTAACATTTTAAAAATGCCGAGGACATGTTTTCTGTAGAAACAACAAAGGCTCATGAACGCCACAGACAGGTTCCTTAGTCTATTGTGTTCTCTTACACCAGAATATCAGGTATCCTGCAAGGTCTTATCCTAAGGCAAGTTTGAAGACACCAACATGACTACCTTCATCCATATGTGACACCAATCTAAAAGGTGAATTCCCCTTCAAAAAAAATATCAATCTGTAAAAAAGATTTATTTACTTCTAACGCCATTCCAATCAGGGTAAATCTTCATTTTCTTTCATTTACAGTCTAAATCATAAAAGACATAATTCTTAATAGTTTCATTGCTTTTTTAATAGCTGTAAAAGGCCCCAAACAGACTATAAATAGTTTTAAAATATATCCCAAACTCACATTATGAAAAACGCAGTCATTCCTAAAACAACAGTGTGAGACATTCTTGATCCACGAGGAAAAATGAAGCCGTTTCTTCTGATCACACTCCTGCTTTCCCACCTTCCCCCTGCAGTAAGGTTTCCTTGGCCGGGTCCGGAGGGTCTCTACGGGGAGTCTTCTGCATTTCTCGACTTTTGACCCACGTGTAGGCTGATGAGCCACCGAGAACCATCATGTTGCTGGTCCACCACAGCAGGCTTTTACTGGAGGAGTTGTACACCACCGCGATGACGGTCTGCGCGCAGGCTTTTGCCGTCCCCGAGACGTTGTGTGTGAGCGGGCTGGTGAACTTGATCTGGAGGCCCGTGACGTAGCCGATGGCGAAGCCAAACACGCCTCCCAACGTCATCATTCCCCAGAAGCCGAGGTCCGTCAGGCGGCTGAAGCTGGCCACTCGGCCCAGCTCGCCGAACACGATGATGAGCGGGAGGAAGAGGACGCAGGCGTTAATGTTGTTGTAGTAAGACAGTTTCCAGATGCTTCCATCCACAGCGGGCATCACCTTCTTAGTGTAGATGGCATTGAGAGAAACGCAGGCGCTCGCCAGCACCCCAAAAAACACACCGGACCAGGAGAGGGATCCCGCCAGGCCTTCCTGGTCCACACCCAGCCAGAATCCACCTGAAAAAATAAACATAAAGGTCTGCTGTTCAACAGATTCTTGGGGTCTATGCATTGTTTTTTATTTTATTTTCAAGCATGCAAGGGAAGACTTGAATATTTTTTAGAATTTAGACAAATATTAAAATACTGGAAACAGCAAAATGATTAGGGATGCACGATATAATCGGCCCCATAGCGGTATCGGCCACCCCACCGATATTTTACCAATCAGCCCACTGTTTCTAAAGTCTAAAAAAAACAAACAAAAAACCTTCTTCAAAAAAGTCTTTTTTACAGACTTTAAAACTTCTGAAGACTAGGGGTGGGAAAAAATGTTGATACACTGAAATTTTGCAAAAGTTTTATGCAGTGACTTTTCAGTGACTAGAAAAAAGAACTTTTTCCTGTGAAATAATGGTTGAAGAAAGCAAAAACAGACCACATGGCAAAGCTTCTCGCTGAAAAAAATAATTTAAAATTTTTTTTTTAAAAAAAAAAAAAAAATATTTTTTCCAGAAATTTTTATTTTTCTTTTTTTTTTTTTTTTTTTAAAAATTTTTTGGTGTGCGGGAATTCTTCTCTTCCCCCTCCCTTTCGAGGGGCTTTAGCCCACTTTTTCTTCCCCCAATGCTGAAAAATAAACGATGTAATATTCATTACTTTTGCATAATGAGGAAAATACCTCAACTTATGTTATGTAGAACAAGTCAAACTTAGTGAAAGTTGTTCAGACAAAACTAATAGGATATGTGCATTATATGCGTTACATCCTAGAACCACCTGGATTTTCTTCTCCCTGAGAAAGAAAAAAAAATAAAGCAATGCCCAAAAACAGGGGATATTTGGTTATTTACACAAATGAGCGTGTATTAACTCTGCTCACACCGAACATCCTAAAAGAAACTGTCTTTAGAAACTTCTTCTTTTGAAGAAGTTTTTGTTTTTTTTTTTAGAATTTGGAAACGGCGGCCTGATTGGTTAAATATCGGTTAAATATCAGTGGGGTGACCGATGTCCGATATTCAGTTTTAAGGCCGATATCGACAGGGGGCAGATTATACTGTGCATCCCAAGCATACATTAGGAGATGCACAACATTACAGGCCTGACATCGATATCGGCCGATATTGGCTTTAAAACTGAATATTGTCATCGACCAGATATTTTTTTAATTTTACATTTGATAGAAACAGAGCATAAAAAACAAAGAAAAACTTCTAAATACACCAGATTTAGCAAAAAGGCTAATTTTCATCTGTTGTCCACAGCCAGATCTTAAAAGGTTACCTGTAATAAGGAAATACAGATATCAACTTACAAATTAAACAGTTATCAATATAATTAACCAATATATAACAGGCGCTGTTTGGTGGCGAGCCAGCGGAATGCTGTCCCCCCCCCCTTTTTTTTTTTTTTTTTTTTTTTTTTAAATCTGTGGGGTATGGAAACAACATGAGGCCACACCAACTGTGCAACATGATGACGTCTCCAGCAACTACCAGATCTGCAGCAGAAGTATTTTTCAAATTTTGCACAAGAAATGAAGTTTGCATAATTTTCAGCAGAGATGCACTGATCCAGTTTTTTTTACGATCCAATCCAATACCAATAACTGGGCTAACCACATCGGCCGATATACGACACGATCCAATATCAGCGTTAAATGAATGAACCATATACCATGCCATGTGGGCTTGGCCTCGTTAAAAAAAAACTAATTGATACAGATATAAATGTTATTATTATCTATTAAAGTCTTCATTAGCTGCAAAAAGAAATAAATAACACTTCTCTGCCCTGCCTGATGGTGTAACCTGCATTGCGAACAGAAACTAAAGTGATGAGATCGCTGTAACTGTACTACTGTGTATGATGTTAATAAAGAAAATAAAAGACTGGATCAGAATGTTGGATGGCCTCAATCATCCCATATCTGATCCATTTAATATGTCAGTATCAGAGCTGATATCCATCTGGGTATGCGATCAGTGTGGCTCTAAATTTCAGCTTTAATATAAGTGTTGGCCACGAGAAGCAGAAAATTATCAGTTATCAGTGGAAATGTTTTAATATTGTGCTTAGTGTATATGGTATTTAACAAGTGATATCTGGTGGTACATGTAGGATGCAGCAAACTTTAATTTAAGGGATATCAAATTGCTGTATACTTGCCATAAATTTCCTCATTAATCATTGAGGTAATCATTCTAACTGTATCAAATTATTTTACATTTTGTAGCAAATTGCTGAAATGCTTTTTTTCACATTTACTGGGGCCATGGGTCAAGAGGATGAATAATGCATGTTCCCTTTTTCTGCAGACAGAGCTTAAGAGTCAAAATGGCTAAAAACCTGGCATATATTATGTTAACAGAACAAGAAACCTTATCCTCCCTGAATGAAAGCTACTCTGCCTGACAACTTGATCCCTTCTCCCTTTTTCAGACGCTCATGTCTCTTGTATTTTGAAAATCATCAATACGAAAAAAGTGGAGGATGGTTTATTGCAGTTCCATAATCAAATACCCTGCAGATGGAGTGTGAGAAAGTAGTAAAGTTGACCTACCCAGTATAACCCCGCAGCACGCCAGAGCTTGCAATGATGTTGTTTGTTTGAGGATAACATATGACAGCAGCACATTGAAAACTGTGCTGAGGGAGCGGCCGACCGTGTAGAAAGCCACTCCGACATATTTTAAGCACAGATTATTGAAAGTGATCATGCTGATGAAAACGATGGACAGCGGCAGGACCTCCCGGGACGTCTTCAAGTTGAATGTGACCGACGGGAAGTTGACGACTCCCGGACAAAGCCTGGCCAGCAGCTGCATGAGCCAGCACAGTCCAACAGTCACCACGCACTGATAGAAAGTGACAAACAAAGGCGCGTCCAAGTCTCGATTGTCCAGCAGGTAGTTATTAAGGAACACCATTGTTATGGAGATAAACCAGTAAAGAGCAACCACGGCTGCTATTCTGACCGCCCGGAGTATGAAAGACTCTCCTTGGTCGTCCTGGTTCGCGTCGTCCGCTCCGGTCAGAGCCATCCTCAGGATATTGGACCGCTTCAGCTGTATTCTGTTCATGATTACACAAAAAAGAACGACAAACTGAATGAAAACCTGAACATTTATAGGGACTAAAATGTAAATAAAGACAGAGTGGACGCAACCATGACTGCCGTGTTCCGACAGTCTAACAACAACCTGACTTCCGGTAGGATTTTTCAGCTGAAAATCACATAAAATAACATTTCCCCCCAGTTCAACTGAGTCAGATATTAGCTCTATTTATAACTATTTAGAATCCACGAACATGAAAAGATACCTAAAATATTACACCACCAAATAAAACAATACGGTGCAGAGCCTTAAGGTGAACGACAATTTGACTTTATAAGAATTTTTAAGCAACAACTCAGCTGATCAAAGTACACAGATATGACAGCAGATACAACGTGAGACATTAAAGCTGGAGGGTAAACGTGCCCAACATTGTTTATTTATTTTAACGGCTTCTGTGTTTATAAATGTATCCACACAATAAAGGAAGATGCGCAGGCATTTAATTCTCGTCCCGTCATTTTTTCCTCCTCTGCTGTTTACTCTTTCACAAAGTACAGAGCCCGCCCAAACCGGAACACTCTCCTGAGCATCTACTTCCTTGTCTGAACCTCGTTTTAATTTTCCTAGTCCTTATAATGTCCTTAAGTAAAATATTACAAATTATTTCAGGTGAGACGGTTGAACAGTTGTAGAATTATTCCTTAATAAAGCAATATATGGAGTATTATGAGTCATGGGTCGAAATAAATACATTAATGGAAAAAATGACAGGTAATAATTTTCTTGTTAATCCTTAAAATTAAAGTTTGAAAAAAAAATCATACCTCAAATTTCCAGTGAAGGATCTGTACCTGTGTCACGGAGAAAGTGTGACTCTAAGGAAACGTCAACATATCAGACCCTTCATACGCTGAAGCTGCGCAGGTGCATAAGAAAACTTGTATTTCTTGTCCTGGTTCTTGAATGGAAACTGCAGACAAGAGGAGCGGAAACGTCACCAATCAAGCAGGAGTAGCCGTGAACGACAAGCTGTGACGTCATCGTCACAACGGAAGTTGAAAAAATTTCAAAGTTAAAGTACGAGAATATAGCCTTAGGGAGAACTGTTTTTTTCCAACCTGGACCTTATTTCTAGGAGTTTATACATGCATTTACTCTCCGGTAAGATTTCTGTATCACTTTGACTCCTTCGCAAGAAATTATGATGAATCGCCCCTCCAGCATCTATGCACAGCTCCACAAGCATAGTAGCCTAGTGTCCCTTTGTATTGGGCAAACTGATTATTCCAGGTGTGTCTGGCCAGTAACTGAGGTCAAGCACAGCTGGATTAATCAGTTTGTTCAATAGTGAAAGACAAGAAACAAAGGAGCTACCTTAAGTTCAGGAAGTCGTGGAGTTGTGCATCTAGCCCATAATGGGAGAGACGGGGCAGCCTTATACATTAATCTGCAGCAAAACTCCTTCATTTCACCCATACTTTGTCTGCCAGCCTTCATTTTGTTTCCTGCATGAGACAAGTAGTATACTGTAAAAAAAATTGGCAATAATAGCTTATCTATTAGGGATGGGTGATACCGAAATTTTTCATGTCAATACCAGAACAGTAGTTTGTTGCACTTTTTCAGCGACACCGATACTTTTTATCCTTTAAAAGAAAATCACAAGATTGTACATTTTGCAATATCTTGAATGCAAGGGCAATATTTAATAAAAGTAAAACCTGAGAACAGATGGACTGGAAAGAAATGCTTTTAAAACAGTAATAAGTTATAGTGATGATCACATTAAAAATAAATTAAAAACGTCTTTCAGTTATCAAATAACATCAAATATACTAACTAAAATAATCAAATTTATTAAGAGAAAAATGTTAAAATATAAAATGTAATAGTAATATTACAAATTTACCAAATCATAATGTACAATAACCTGCATTAAACCACTGAAAGACAACAAAACATCATCATCATCACTAACAGCAGCAGCATCATCATGACACCTGATAGGTTACCACCATCATGTGATATGGAAGCTAGAATCTGGCTGCTTTCATCATTTCATTGCCTGAAATTCTCAGAAGTAGAAACAAGTTTCGATTGCATGTTTTGATATCTGTACAGCTGGTATCACAATATCTCTTTCCTTTTTGTCTTTTTTTTCGATTTTTCAAAAAAATGAATAACGATGTACAACAATTTGTACACTGACAATAGAGCACTTCTTTATTAACTGTATGTGACAGTGTGGGGTCCTTTTACTATGCCTCAGATTGATCATGTGGCCAGGCTACTTGGCCTCAGGTATGTCCCTTTGGCTGAATGGTCAGCGCGCATGACACCTGGGAGTCTGGGGATCAAATCCCACCCGGGCCCTCTGTTGCATACCTTGCCACGTGTAAACTGTCTGTAATTGAGTTCTCCCCTCAACTGCAGCATCTGTCAGAAAGAAATGCAGCACTGTGCCCTGTCAAATTAATTAGTTACTTAATTATGAATGGCCCCCAGGGATTGATAAATTATCTTTGATTTGATTAACTGCATTCTGTCTGATTAAACTATCAAAACAGCATACTTTTTTTTATCAGCTTTATATTGTCAGATCAAGCATGGGTATGCTGTTTTGATAGAGTAGGCCAAAATCAACAGACAAGTCTACAAAGCTGAGCTTCCAGTATGCTATTCTGACAAGTTATGCCAATCTGACAGAACACCGGGCCATCACAGCCATCAATAATTGTTTCTATTCAGCAATTGGTCAGTTAAATGGACTTAGAAGTGATGTCTAAAATTCCATTTACGGGACCTGGTTCTGTCGTAACCCTGCTCTAAGACTGACAAGTAAGATTCAGGCCTAAACTTCACTAAAAGTGTGAGACACTTGATAAATGACTTTTAAATGCAGCTTTTAACTTAATTTTTTTTTTTTTTGCTCATAAGTCTACTCTTAAGAATGATCTTGGGAATAATTCTAAGAAGTTTGGTTAATACGGCTCCTGAATTCTTCTACAAACGTGGACCTTTTATAACTTGCCATAATTGGCAGGAAATAGCAAAGACATGAAGAAGTCCTCTCTCTTATTTGTAAAATCTAGAATATCAAAACTCACTGAAGGCCAAAGAAATGTAATAGAAGAGAAAAAATGTTTCCACCGTGCTACGGGCCTTTAAAAGGTGAGAAGTGATGATGAAAATGAGAAACTGTGATTGTACCACTGCAGTCTCAACACTAGGTGTCAGTATATGAAGGAAGTAAATTCAATATGCCAAACTGTCATTTGACTTTACATCTTATTTACATTTTTAGGATGACATAAACACCTTTTTCTGACAAGGTTCAGATTTTTTTTTTTTTTTGCATTCATCCACTACTGGATGCTGAATGAAAATACAGAGTTTAGTTTCTTATTCACAGCAGCATCAAGATATGTTTAATTGCTCACAAACAAGTTCAACCAGAGTCAAATAGAACAATATTCAGCAACAGCAAGACATTAAGGTCCAACAGACCCCTAATCACAGTGTTAAGGTATATAATGCTGTTTAAAACAAAATAAATGTCAGTCACACCATACATTAATAAAATTGAGCTGTTTTTGTCTAAATCATAAAGTCAAGCTTATGAATAATCTAATATTGTTTGATTTCAGCACAGAATAAAATCAATCTGCATCTCCATTATACCCAAACATCCCCTTGCTGATAAAAACCTGCTCTTATCAACTGAGCATCATTGTCTGAGGGAAAGTGCAAAAAAATCTGATTATATCTGATTATATGACATGGATTTGTCTTTTATCTAGTTTCTTATATAGACGAAAAAGAACAAAGTTCAAAAGTACAAAAATGTAAATCCCAGTTATATATTTATTAAGCATTGTCTCTTCATTTGTTTTCATTTATCTCTCTGCAAGTAAACCCGACAAAACCTTCAATAATCATTTCCGCACACAAAAGCAAAAGAAATGTGTTGAGTTTTGTCATGGTGTCTAAAAATAAGGATGAATATTTATTACTGTTTTTTTCTTATGCTTGTCACAGACAGCAGCTTCTCTTTGCAGCTTATGACAGTAGGTGGCAGCAAATCTTCATCAGTGTTGTTAATGTGGGCGGCTGCAGCATTATGACTGTGAGCACACTCATTACAAAGCTTCATGGTGGTTATTTGTTGGATTCATTTTTAAATCCAGCTACTGTAAATATATTCGGGAATGGTCTGTTGTAATGACCACAGGGCAACAGCCTTACATTCCCCAACTGCTATTAAAGTAAGACACATGGGTGTGTTATTCATTCATACACACAGCTTTTTTTTATGTAAACAATGTTGGCCCTATCACATGCTGGATTACAGCAGTCTTTGATCACTGCATGACAAGAATGAGCTAGTCCTCTAATTATGATGTTGAAGAAATGGGATTAACAATAAAAATAACAAATTTCTTTGAGCAATGCGAGTTTAAAAAATAATGAACAATTTCTTAAATTTTGCATGATGTTTTTCTTTATTTTGCATAGACGACTGGAAATTTGGCTGGTTGTTTATTCCTAAATCGTCTGTCTCCATCCATTTGTGTTTGACAACTGCATTGCTTGTCTGTCTTTTCCATAAGTTTTCAAATGAATGATATCAACCTTTATTTAAAAAAAAAAAAAGAGAGAGAGAGAGAGAGAGAGAGAGAGAAACAATAAACAAGAATAAAGTTTTTTACTTTACTGGCTAGACTTGCTGTCAAACTCCATGTCTTCCTGTCGTCATTGTTCTCCTCTTCCACTGTTGTAAGCTTGCTCACTTACTGGAAAATTGCTTTGAGTGCTGTTTGTTGGTGTTATATTTTCTGCTACAGTACACAGCAAGTCACTTGGCTGGTGTACCGCTGTTTGCCGCTGAGCTGGTAAGCTACGCCCATGGACCCATACATGCTCCCAGCAAGGATAAGACGCCATCTTCTTCCAGGAACACAGGGGTGGTATTTGTGTGGTCTGATTCCGGCTATACATCACACACATCAGTGGGTGTCCGACCCCTCACTGGGCTCCTTTGTGCTTAGGATTTTTGCGAGGGAAGAAATGTCTTGCTATTGTCAGTCCAGTAGTCACAAAACAATCTGCTTCACAGAACCCATCCAGCTGGGAAGGTTTCCACATTTTTATTATCTAGTGAAAAATAAATAAATAAATGGAAGAGAGTGCCATAGGTGGAATCTTGGATGGTGGAAGGTACCACCTGGAGCGTATACATTTTGCCCTATTTCCACCTTACATTTCAGGGTAGTACTCATCTGAGTAGGTTGAAAAAAGGAATATGAATAATGTACATTAACTGGTACAGAAAAACAATAAAAAAAAAAAAAAGAGAAGGCCTGATATGTAGGCTAATGCAACTGAAGGTTCAAAAACTATGAGACAATTTAATATTCAAGATTAGCAATCGGAGGTTGAAATGATCCAAAACTGCATCTTTCAAAGTAGGTAACTGGAATTTTCTATCAATTTCAGGTCATGATGTGGTATCATGTTTATGGTAAATAACAAAGTCCGAC
The DNA here is from genome assembly GCA_023101725.1 of Atherinomorus stipes. Taxonomy (NCBI): domain Eukaryota; kingdom Metazoa; phylum Chordata; class Actinopteri; order Atheriniformes; family Atherinidae; genus Atherinomorus; species Atherinomorus stipes. Next base: position 158,100 of record JALJCO010010650.1, on the reverse strand, counting down.
ATGAAAATTGCACTTGAACACCCACTCATGTCGAAATCTCCACTGGGAAGCTGGAATAAAATTTATGATACCCGAGTTGCCGATATCGGGTGAACTTTGACCTTTCAACATGGCGGAGAGCAACGAAAATATCCTGAATAGAATGCATTACATTATGTTTTAAGTTCTCTGCTACTGCTATTCGGTTGGTTTGTTGTCTGCATAATTCAGTTATATATAGAACTTTAATTCCATCCCCATTTACACTTAGTTTTGTGTTTAAAAATATGGTTATTGTTTGGTTTACTTCCTCAGAGCAGATGCTAGCTAGCAGCTCGCTGGCTAGTCAGTCAGGGATAGCCTCCAGTGTCATAATTTCATTACGACAACAAATCACTTGAACACAACGCACTGGTAATTTCCATTTAAGAAGTGGGAAGGATCATCTTTCCCATACTACATGAAGGCAACATAAGTCAAAGATCAAAGCAAGAAGACTCAGAGTTACAATAGCAAAAAAACATGAGAAAAATTATATTAAAAGCTATTTTTTTTCAACTTCTGAGCAGATGAGAACTGTTCAGACTGACAAAGAAGAAGATAAATACTCAGCTGCTGTCGCTGTTTTGTGATACATTTGAGAGCACACGTGAGAAGTGGAGGATCATGTAGATCTCATATCATAAGAACATATAGTTAATTTCGGGGTGTCCAAAGGTTTACAAAGGAAAAAATTCTTGTGACTTTTCCCTCATAGATATCACTGATGAATGCACAGCCTCTTCAAACATCTCCATACTCTTACTCTTCTCTTAGAAATCTCATGACTGTAGTTTTGTTTGACAAAACACCATTCAAATAACTTACAGGGCTAATGACACAACCTTGACTTCATGTAATTTTGCAATACAGCAAGATAAAATAAGTAGTTTTGTGCAGTAAGAAGTCAATCAGACTATTCATGTAAATATCTGATGTTTAATACAGTACCGCAGCAACAGCTAGCAAAACCCCTCTCCATGCAGTGCTCCGCTGCTGACATCAGCAGCGGAACCTGTTGTGGTTGGCTGATGGTTCTACATGCAGAATGGGAGCGGTGGAAAACATGAAAGATGGCTCCAGAACATCTACTGGTTTGTGTGGTGGGATCATCACCCAGTTCAGAAGAGTGTGATGATGCTAAAGAATATGGGGAAATCAGACCTTACAGGTTAGAACCGGACTTAGAACTGTAAGTCAGCTTCCAAAACCTTCTCCCAGCCACCAGTCCAGCTCCAACCTGCAAGACTGGCACTGACTGGACTCAGAACTGTAAGGAGTGGGCCCAGAATAGCACCAAGTGGACCCACAACTGTTAAGGAGCTGCTTAGACCTGCACCGAGCAGGCCAAGATCTGCATAATGTCCGACAAGTCATGAGTGATTGTGGAGAGGCAATTTAATTATTGTGGCAGTCGAGGACAGCTAGCAGCCACGGCTAACTTGCAGCAAATAATTAGCCTTCAAAAGCTAGAAGATAACAACTTAAATGGCTCCAGCCAAGGTTTAAATAGTTCTGTTCATTAAGATGAGGATGAAGGGAAGGCTGCATGTTTGGAAGCAGTTGTAAAAGTCCTGTAATAACCAAGGAGCAGCTGTCTCTGTTCATAGCTGCATCACTGCTTTGTGTAACAAACACAGGTAGAGGAAGAATATTCCAGCAGACATGACTGCAGTTCTCATGTGTTATAAGTCTCAACACGTCCAGTAAACAGTGGCTGTGGACAGGGGAACTTTACCAGCACAGACGTGCAGCAGGTTCACTGCTGCCAACCAGCTAATCGACTTGCTTTACCCTCTTCCAGTGTAATTCAGGATCAATAGGAACCTTAAATAAACTAACACGTCCTTTTAAAGGAGCTTTTAAACATCAACTAGCAACACAACTTGAAGGCTGAGCCCAACTGCTCATCAGTGAAACTGGAAAAGTAACTTGAAAACTGCTATTAAGCCGCTTGCCTCCATGTAAACAGAGCTGCAGAGGTTCACCCGCTGACATCATGTCCTGTTGTGATGAGCAGCGCCACAGCCCGGTCAAATGTGCTGACAGGCAGTGGTGTTATCTTGTAGCTAATTTATGCCGGCTCCCTGTATCTGTTACATAGACATAGATCATCATGAAGAATGTTTTGGTCTGTAAAACATGGCAAAAAATTTCAAAATCGTGTCATCAGAACTTTGAATATATGCACAGTAAATTTAGTTATGTTTAGATGTAGCGAGACAGTTTGAGGTGGCTGAATGCTATGAACAGTTTTTCACACAGTCCACTTGATTCCTGTCCTCTGCATGTATCCTGGGTCAAAGATCCAATAACTGGCCATATTGAACTCTATCTTCAGCTCAGTTCAACAATGCATGTAACCAAACTGTTTCCTTCAGCAGAAACAACTTTACAAATATAAAGATTTGACTTTGGGCAGTTTTTGGACACAAAGATAAACCAAACTGTGCCTGATAAATAAAATCATGCCTTCATGATGTCATAGTCCAGTGTCTTTCATCCATCCATCCATATGAGCTGCTAGGTGATAGGGTACACCCTCCACTGGTCGTCAATCCAACACAGACTCCCGTTCCAAACTGTAATCATTATGGCTGTCAAGCAAGTAGAAAATCTGAACCTGAACTCAAAGCCTACTCTCCATAATGTACTGTGGTTTGAGAGATGATCATTTGCTAAATTAGCATCATGTTTTATTCAATAAGATGGTGAAAAGAACTAAAGTTTGTTTGGGCTTCTAAATATTTACTGAAGCAGCAAATCAAATGAGAAGCAGAGGCTCCAGGGAACAGACGTATGAACATGCAACCCATAGCGTCGCCCCCTGCTGACCAACACGGTGCATCTCTGTGTTGATCATCTTTTTATTGGACATTTTAAACTTCTTCAATATCTCAGTAATATCCATTCCACTAGGGAGTGCAATGGTTTATTGTCTGTGAAGTTGCACTGACTCTAGGCCAACACACACACACACACTTACGCAAAAAGAGAGAAAGTAATCAATAAGGCTGTCTGAGACATGATAGGAATGTGCAGTGACTCCTGTGTTTATAAATGCATCTTAAAGTGAGAAGAACAACCAGACTTGGCTTGACATGGTGCTGTTTTAATGGTTTCTATACATCTTTAATTCTCTTCAATAAATCGAGTTTCTGTCAGTAAACTCTTCTGCTTTAAAACATTCTTGGCTCTCCTAAGTCTCCTTGGCATGGGTTTATTTCCTGCACCAGCTGAATATCCTTCAGACTGTCTACACACCTGTTTCCACTATAACAGAAATGAATGCCATGCAGCTTTTGCTTGATTATGGTGAATTTTTAGCAGACCAAATGACTACCCTTTAAGCTGTTTAAGTTTGCTAATAAAGGTTTTAATTGGTAAAAAAAGAAATGAGCTGGCTTGTCTACACCAAAAGCCACAACAGTCTTTTTTTAACCAGAGCATAGGTCTGTTTTACAAGAAACAGAGACACCGCTTTCTAAATTAATCTGCTAAGAATATAGTTAGACGGCCGACTCAGTGACAGTATTGTTCTGCTTTATGAGTAAATGCTATTCGTGATGAATCTTCCTGGAAATGAGGTTAATAGATATTAGGCCGACATGGGTGAGTTGTGTGGTACAATCCACAGGGCAGTTAATTTCCAGCACATAATCCTCCCTTGTGGAGCAAAGTTAGTTTCTAGCTACTCTTCTTTTATGACTTTGACTCCCTCTGGTAGTTACAATCTCCACCTTCTCCCTGTAGAGAAAAGAAGAATCAGGAGGTCCTGCTTAAGAACTCTCCATGAAATTGAAGTGTTAGAGGGGAAAAAAAGATAAAATAACAGGATGATGGACTGTGACACAATATCTAACATTGGGCTGGACATTTTCCATCCTCCTGAGACCCAGTAATTCACTTTTGAGCACTGAAAAGCACATTTTGTTCTTGCCTATATCTCTAATGTCATACATGCCACTCTGCAAGTCCAAATGTTTCTAAGAGAGGACAGATGTAGCTTTAAAATGATCATCGTCACACCTTTTTCACTCTTCTTTATGTTCATTCATTTTCTGTACCGCTTATCCAGTTCAGGGTTCCAGGGGTTGCTGGAGCCTATCCCAGCTATAATCAGGCGAGAGGCAGGGTCCACCCTGGACAGGTCGCCAGTCTGTTGCAGGGGCAACACAGAGAGACAGACAACCATTCACGCACACATTCACTCCAAGGGAAAATTTTAGAAAAAACAATTAACCTACAGTAACATGCCTGTCTTTGGATGTGGGAGGACGCTGGAGTACCTGGAGATAACCCACGCATACAAGGGGAGAACATGCAAACTCCACGAGGCCACTGTTGGAATTGTTAAAACCCCTCCCTTATTAGGAATCAAACTAGCAACCTTCTTACTGTGAGGCTGGTGCTAACCACCACGCCACCGTGCAGCTCTCTTTATCATGGCCGTGTCTCAAACCGCTCACTTGAGCACTTCAAACACTATTTTTGAGTGTGTAGTGAGTTCATGCTGTCATTTAAGCCAAAATTCAGTGCTCTGTAAGTACCAGGATGTTGCCCTAATAATGGCCAAACACGAAGTGCAAAACAAAGCACACTACTCGCACTAAACGAACGCCATCTTGCTGACGTAGCGGAAGAGGCGGGACTTTCAAACTGTTTTCAGAGCTGAATAATGGCCGAGGCTGAATTGTACTGATTTGAGGCTGCGGTTATACCAGCTCAGTAGAGTTAGCTCACGTTAGCGGTCAAAGCTAGTCCGTCACTTCCAGTAAGTGCAGTACTCTATTCAGGTCAGCATTTAGTGACAATAGTGTGCACTACAGACAAAGTACACAGTGCGCACAATGCACTGAATTCCAGTGCACTCGGGGAAGTGTGTGGTTTGAGACACGGCTCAGGTGTCTTTTCAAAATGGCCGCCATCATCAAAACCTGATTTTATGATTCTCATTTTTCAAAATACTTCTGGTCCCTTGGGTCTCAGGAGGATATGCATGTGAGGAGATGAATATCCGGTTTTGAAAAGCTACACTGTGTATTTTTGATACAATACAGTTTAACAGCCAGAACAACTCCTGTCGATATAAACTGTCAAACAAGAGGAAGTTAGAGCTGTGAATTAAAAGATGATCATCTCTGTTGTTCAGACAAAGATGATGATCATGGGCTTATTGATATTGCTGCTGACTAAAAGAATACTATGGATATTATTTAGCCAGTTGAATTAGGTATTAGTGTGACAGTGACGGGTCCTGTCACTATGCCTTTGATTGATCATACACCCTGGTTTCTTGGGATATCCCGTTGGGTGACTGGTAAGTGTGCATGACTTGCACCCAGGAGTCTGGGGATCAAATCCCATCTTGGCCCTTGTGTGTACCTTTCACGATTCTGGTGTTTTTGGCAGGATCCATGTGGTAGATACTGGTCATCAGTCCATGGATTTCTGATTGGTGGCAGCCTGCATGGAGCGCGAGGATGTGCTTGTGGAAAGAAGGGGAGATCTGTGACAGTGTGGGGTCTTGTCACCATGCCTCTGATTGATCAAGTGCCCTGGCTACTTGGTCACACGGGTATCCCTTTGGGTGGTTGGCATGCATGACTCTCACACAGGAGTCTGGGGATTGTATCCCATCTAGGCTCTCATTGTCTACCTTGCCACATTTGTATTACAGTTGAGCAGTTGAATATGGAGGTGACTTGTATTATAGAGCACTTTCCATCATCTTCAGTCTCCATCTCTGGTGTATCATGTCTGCACTTAAGAGAGTTGCTCCCATCAAATTTCATTATACGTGTGTAATGACAATAAAGACTGAACTTGAATTTTAGGATTTATGTTTCTGAATCTGGCCAGCGTATCAAGAATAACCGCTGAGTGCATCTACAGCCACTCACTAAGGTGAAAACACAAGTGAAATGCCTTTTATACAGTCGAAGGGATACTTCTTTGGTCATTATGGCATATAAAACATCCAAACCTTGTAAGTCTTTCAGAGAGAACATCCTCATGAAAAACTAAGATCAAACATAAATAAAACATGAATGAGGGATCCTCTCAGAATTGGAGACCATCTTACAGCTATTAAGTACCTCTTTAACTATTCAGTTTTGTAAGCTGTCTATGCTTTTCTTAGCTTAACTGAATAAAATACAACTGCAGTATACTGAAGTTACAGATGTCCTATTTATCTGGGGTTTGCTCAGTAGACTGCAGTAGAATTCAAAACCTTGTCATCACAGACCAAGGTGACTCTGATGACTCACCCTTCTGTGGGGAACAACAGTTGCACTGTGGAGAGACATGATGACGGTGGTGCTGCCAGTTTGGTTTGTTGAATCTCTTACGCTTCTATTTTCTTCCATGCCAACAGGTGGAGCACATCCCAGGGAAATCAGTTAAACTCCCATTCAAGTCACCAGAAAAACCAACAAAAACTCAAAAAGGAAAAAAAAATTAAGTCCAAGTCAGATATTGGAAACTTGCTAAGCTGCATGTGTTAAATGCAGTATAGAAGATGTTTCTTTCAACAATTTTTGCAATATTTGATTAAATTGGGTTAACTACCCCATAAGGTCTGATTAATTAAAAGCATATATAAATATTATCAGCTGTGAAAGGGGCTGAAAGCGGCGCCCTCAAATCTCATTTTTACAGCAATGTTCAGACAATGATGTCTGTTTCACGTGCATTTGTGACATGATGGGAGAATCTGTACCTGCTGACTGCTACACGCCGGTATCGTGACTTGGCTCGTGCATGTTGTGCCGTGGCTGAGGGAGGGAGCTGTGAATCTAGCAGGCTGGTCTTGCACATGCGCTTTATTCAAAAACTCGCCAATAGTCTCTGCTTTCTGAATTACCGAAACCTTCTATACTGCCTTTAAATAACAGCTGCTTGAAAGCAGTTAGAAAATAAGCCCTACTGAAATGATGCAGTAAAGTCGAAATAACGTATGAAAGGAAAGCAAAAGCCAGAAACACCGTAAAGTTTTACACAATTCCAGGGAAATACTGGAGGAGGTCACTACACAATTACTGAGGTGGCATCCATGTGTGTGTCAGAGCAAGTTCTCTGGAAAAGTCATCCATCCGTCCTCATGCTGCTTATCCAGGGTCAGGTCGCATGGGCAGCTGCCCAAGCAAGGAATCCTAGACTTTCCTCTCCCCAGCATCTACCAGCTCATCCAGGGGGATCCCAAGGCATTCCCAGGCCAGCCGGGAGACGTAGTCCCTCCAGTGTGTCCTGGGTCTTCCCTGGGGTCGCATCCCGGTGGGACATGCTATCATACCCATTCTTTTATTATGGTGTTATCTAAGCTTGCGTGCAGTCACCTAGTTAAGCCAGCCAGAACTGAGGGAATTTTGTCCCTCTAGCGAACTCAGCATTTTACTGATCATAACAAGAGTTGCTGGAGGAAAAGATGAGACAAACAACAAACAAGCAAACTAAGTCAGCAGTTGCTTATTGTATAGCAACTTCTGTCTCTGCCACATATTGTCGGTGTCCTGCATTTGGTTTATTTGAAGCAAACCAGACCACAGTTTGCTTCATAGACGCACATTAGAATTTCATTGCACATTCACACCTCCCCAAACAAACTAGATTTTCCAAGCAAACGAACTATCGATTCAGAGGAACAGGTATGAATCCACCCTAAAGCCTGTTGAGCTGCATGAGTCTCTGTACTGATAAACCTCTGTTCAGTTTAAAACTGCAAGTGATCAAAGCTTTGTCAATATTCCCCTCCAATTTCTTGAAAGTCAGCGCACTTGAATTTTCAAGTGTTCTGCAGCATAATGAGGCTTTTTAGAATTATACACAGCATCAGATTTCTTTCTTCGCATAATGGAAAATGTTGATCTTGAAGCCCTCACAAACAGGTGGATTAGGAGATACTCCATCTGTGTCAAGAACATAGCAGAAAAAACTTTTCTGCTGTTTAAGCAGCAATTAAGTCTCAGGATGTTACCGAAAGAAAAGCCAAGAAAAAAAATGTGCTTTTTACAGTTAGCCTGTTTCTAATTCTTGTTGCATCTTTCTGGCAAAATTGAGAAAATTAACTTGCTCCATTTCACAGGGACTGAACACAATACAAAACAAGTAGCTATGTGAGTACAGCACAAAGGTCACCAGTGGTCCACCTCATCGAGTGACTCACCGGTTTCAGCACAGCTAATGAAGCTTAAGTGGTTGTGTACTGCACATTTGTGTTTCTAGTCCCCTGCACCGCTGCACTAGAGCTCAGTTAATTATCACCTTTGTTTGAAATTGTTCTCACATCAGCCTAGAGTGTGCTGTTAGTGGGTTGAATGAGCTATTTGAACTTGATCAATAATAAGATTCGTCTGTAACGGCAAAGAAACCTGCTCTTTCTTTTCCTGCTCAGTCAACCCTTTCAAAGGTGTTTATTTTGTCCTTTGTTTTTCCCACCTCACTTCACTATTTTCATGCACATCTTTCAAAGAAGGCAAACCACAGTTGCAGGCCAGGACTAATAAAAAAGAGAAATGTTTAAAACATCATGTTTGTTGATATTCTTGATGTCTTCATGTGTTTCAACTAAGATACAGAAGTATTTCATAAATGTATAGAAAATGAATAAGTAAAAAAAAACAGAAGTAATGATGCTGGTGCTGTGCATGCTGCTTGGGCTGTTGTCTTTATTGTGAAGATATTTTTATAATATTATTAGTAAGTACTGTTGTTACTATTACTATAATGTACTGATTGTGTCATGTATGTTTGTATACAAAGTTAGCACCTTTATTGATTGCATCATCACGAAAACATTTTGTGTTTTTGGATGATTATCTGTTTTTATTGTTTGAAAGATTATTATGATGTACCCCAGGATGTATACCTGTAGCTTCTTGCTGCTGCTAATGAGGATCCTAAAGGAAGGAAAAGCTACAAAATAAGATGAATTTTAAGTCTTTACTCATTACTGTTACTTTCTTCTTATCTGTGCCTCTGGAATTTCAAACACTTTTGCAGATCTATCACATTCCTATCATAAAAAACCCAAATATATAAATAAACAGAGAGATCTGTTTGTATGCAACATCTGTTTTTTAAGTTGTAGCTGTTAAACACAGGGTTTCATCCCCATGCATTTCATTCTAGCAGAGCAAGAGAGTGAAATAAAGTATATTACTAAACATACGGTTAATAATCCTTAAAACAGATTTTTGGTTTGTGCCATGGATAGATCGATGCTTTTTGAATAGTAAATTTGCTTATCATCATGATAAAAAAGACACATTTAATTCATAAGGCTCCTTGGTGGAGGTTTGGATTTCAGCTACTTGGTTTACTTTTCATGTACTGCATCCCATTCCTTAAACTCAGTCACCAAGGAAAAGAAGTCATCACTGTTAACCGACTAGTGATTAAATAAGTGGTAAAAGACAAGCATCTGTGTGCACTAGCATTTACTCTGTGCTGTAGTATATTTGTGTGTATGAGTGTGTTGTACTGTATTCGAGTGTGATGGGGAGGGTGAGGCTGGCTGATGAAAAAGAAGCTGTACTTTCCATCCTCTTGTGGCCCAGGCTTTTTTTTTTATTTCTGCTGACACAGTGAAATATTGATGCGGAATAAATTCCCATCTAATTAGAGTGGGTGAATTAATCGGGAAGCGTTTAATTAGGGGAGTTTTCTTTTCAGTGGAGGGGAGGTTTTGATCTGAACCATATGGCTGTTCCCTCAGATGTGCTGTGGTTCACAAGCTCATAAATATGAACTACTTTTGTTTGCAGCTTCAGTTAAGACCCCCCCCCCCCCCCCCCCATTCTGGTAGGGTGGGGTGTAGGGAGTGGGCAGTGATGTCATTGGCATGGCAATATTTTCAGACCAAAACTAACATGATTAATGGGAATTTCAAGTATGTGTATCGCTATCAATGGGAATCTTTTTCATACCTGTTGTGTTTCATTTAGTTTGCTTTATAAGCAGTTATTTAATTAGAAATGTTGGATTAACTATCAATTTAATAATACAGAAAAAGAACAGTAAAAATGTACAAGAGAACTGGGATGCTACAACCTCACTTTCATGTTCACCGTTACATCACTGATGATGGTAACAGGAACCGTTAAATCTCAAGGAAATGCTGTCAGTGCTTATACTGCACAGTCATAAGGATGTAGAAAATAAATCTGCTTTCCCACTGAAATTAGCAGGTTCACATGGGTTTTTCAAAAGCAGGTCAATTAGCAATACAGTCCTTTCCCATTGGCAAAATAAGTCAGGTCTGATTCTCTGCTGGCAAGCTGCGTGGTCTCTGTCCGCACTGTCGCACGTTTGGTGACGGCATCATGCTGGTTTTGCGTTGATGATGTCATCCATGCGACATAAATCAGGAAAGTAAACAATGAAGAGCGAGTCAGGCCGTGGTCAGTGCGCTGACTTGCTGCACTTTTGTCTGTCCTCCAAATGGACAAAAATCAGTGTGGGGGGGGCTGCTGATGGAACGCAGGTGACGTGAATTTGTGGCTGAAGTAGAGTTGTTATGGTACGTTATATGAGACATGACTGGTGTGATGTTATGACTAGGGGTGCAACAATACATGTATTGGTATCAGACCATTCAATACAGGTGTGTATCGAACTTTGAGCACCGTGTATCGAATATCGAACCGTACAGAGTTTTTCATTTATTTTATCAACTTGCGTTCTAATTATGTGCTCTGTGTTGAAAACTTGGTGGATCTGTGTTGGACTACAATTAGATGTGGCATTTGAAACTTCTTTGTTTTTCACATTGAGTATAATCCCGATGGTAAGCTGTTGTGGACAAAAGGACATTGGGTTTAAGAAAAGCCATGAAAATGTATATTGTTGTATCAAGAAAATATCACACCGTGACAGTGAAGTATTGAACCGAACTGAAGCGTGAACTTTTTGTATTGTTGCACCAGCTAGCTATGACGTAAGTACGTACCGCCCAACATCATCACGCAAATTGGCAGCTCATCCTGGGTCTGGTGTTTCCACTGCATGCCGATCAGAGCTATTTAAGGCGATTGTAACCCACGTCGCTTGCATTTGAGTATTTTGATGTGGGTTGCTGAGCCTGTACCATTGCCACTAAAACATGATTGGCCACGTGTTTAAACAGATTTTTTTGGCTAGTGGGAAAGGGGTAGCCTATATGTAAATAAATATGTGATTCTGTATGTCCCCTGCAGCCATGAACTGGAAGAAGTGGATGTTGAAAATAGAAACATCCATGGATGTTTGGTCTTGTCTGATATTGGCCCCCTAGTGTTTAATGTCAGAAAATGCATTCATATCTTTAGAAAGAGCTGTGGTTCCCAAATGTTTTTTTGCACGGCCTCGTTTCTAATTGACCATAACAATGTCAAACAATCCATCCCACCACCTTTACCATGTCCACTCAGACGCAATGAAATGTATGAATAAATGCTCTGCAAAACAGTGTTGTTTGGCTGATAGTCTGGTGGCTTTGGTATACAGGTGTTGGCTGCTACTTCAGTAATCAATCACAGTTGATTCCTTCTGTGGCTGATATGGTTTTATCAATTTCTCCACAGTGGTGTGATGCTTTTTAGATTGGGAAACTCTGAACAGTACTTTATGGGAGGTAAGCTGAGCATTTGACATGAAGGATGCTGCTGGAGTATTTGCTTTTTCCTTCAACATTTTTTTAAACATCCAATCTGAATAGATCCAAATGGAGACTCTTTAGGCTACCCTCTATAAGTGGTAGTCACTCTTTGTTTGGGGGATTTCTTCACTGGCCTTAGAAATTCACCAGATTCTGCAGATCTGGTTTCTAGATGCTTGACTTTTTGTAATAAAGCCTTTTTTCTAACATCAAGTTGGTATCTTGAGTTCTTCATTCATCCATTTTCCACACCAGTGTAAAAATAAACATTACTGCTTTCATAAAAATAACTCTGCTATTTACCACAGTTAAATAGTTTATTTCTGAGTAATCATCAGTCTTTTTTTGTGTGTATTCAGGATGAGAAGTCCTCAAGTGGTGGTGTAACTTTTTTGAACTCATACTGTCAGATGCAAATGTGTCAGTGTGGGGTCCTGTCACTATGCCTATGATTGATCACGTGCTCTGGCTACCTCGCCACAGTGATATCCCTTTGGCTGACTGGTCAGCGTGCATGACTCTCACCTGGGAGTCTGTGGGATCAAATCCTGCCTGGGCCCTCCATTGCATACCTTGCCACACAAACACTGTACTGGGAGACATATGATACACTGGTTTTACTTCATTAGTCGTTATTGATGATTACCATTACTTTACCACCTAGTCAGGACCAGGACAATATATCATTTTTCGTATTTCATATTTTTCTTTTGGTTGTTGAAATATCTTCTGTTGATCTAAGGTCATTTGTGCATTGGTACTTTCAGAAATTTGTCTATGTTTTACTGATAAGGCAAAAGTTATGCTTTTATTTAGCCTAGACTAACTTTCATTTGCAAGTGACTCATATCCATGTGAACAATTTAAAAACCACCAAGCATTACAAGCCTGTATATACAAACTGCAAAAATAGGAAGACAGTTTATGGTAAACTGATTGTATATTTACATCACGTTTATAATCTTTTTCACCACTTAAAGACACACAACGGAACTTGTAGCAGTTTTCTCAGTGATGTGCCCCCTCTCGGCGGCTAAACTAGCATCCATCTTGCATCGTACCTGTAATGTGAGCTCCCTTAAAAGACAGTCTTAACTTGACTCTTCTTTTCTTGACACCTCTCTTTCTTTTCCTCTCTTCCTCCAGTAATGTTTCCGTGCGTTTCTTTGCCAAATCTGACATGATGCGTGTTCAAAACACCCGCTGTGTTCATATCTGGTTCATATCTGTTTGCTAGTACAGTAAGTGACACGGTGCGCAACCAATAGCCGGCTGCAACATCACGGCCCCTTCCCAGATGGGAAACTTACAAACTGTTGTTTCTGAGCCTCAGGACGCCTCTGGGCAGCAATGGCTTGGAAATGTGCATAATGAATGTTGGTGTGCCATCAAAACGAGTCAGAAATGCAGATTTTTAAGGTTTAAAAGTTCCATTGTGTTTCTTTAAAGCCTCTTCACTTTAAAAATCTCTTTCACCCATTCACACAAACACAATATTGCTGTACAACCTCGTATGCCATGTACTGTAGTGCTTTTTCTCTTGCTGAGCAATCCATTGAAATGTATGAATCAATGTCTCATTCAAGGACGCTCCACCAGTTGGAAGTTTGGTTGTTCTGTCTCCAGACTACATCAAATGGCTGCTCTTTTTCCTGAGCTACAGTCAGGACAAACTGGACTTTCATCGAGCTTTGTGGGCAACATGTCAGTTTGTTTTCCTGTCTACATGTTGCTACTCTCCGGAAACTAAGCGCACCTACATAGTTGTAAGTTAGCTTGTGTTATCTCTGTGTCATAATCCGATATCACCTTTGTGGACCAGTACAAGGAAGCAGAAGCGGTTTACTGTCTAACAGGAATTCACAGAGAAAAGACAAAGCCTAGAGCCAGTTATGTCTGGATTATGTGGACTCAGAACTCTTTTTATCTTCATATTTACTTTATTGTTTTTTTAAAAAAACAGGGCAGGCTCATTGAAGCATGACACAATGAAAGATTCCATGCATAAAAACTGTGAAATACACCCGAGCAATGAATAACAACAGCTACTTGTGAATCATATTAACATCTAAAGGTGTGGATACCCCTTAATGTGCAAACTCATAAAATATGGGCGTTTGTGATTTTGATTGATGAGATGATCAAAATACAATCTGCCCCACTATCATCAGTTCGTCAGTGATAAGTGGGATGAAGGCAATAAAGATGGCAGAGCAGTCACTGATGCGATTTATGAGTTTGGTCATTTTGTTGAAGATGTAGATGCACACAGATAACTGTCACAGAATAAAGCATGTACAAAACGTAACATCTGTTTGTAATTCATGATTATATTATCACTCATTTAATCATGATTTACATCTGTGATATTGGTACTTCTTTGTGCAGCAGGTTTAGAATAAACTGCATAATTCCCAGTAGGTTGTTTGTCTCACCAAGTTTGGAATAATTTAAGTTCTCATTCTCATAATGTGTAGCACTTGCCAAGGCACAGTGTGTGAGGAAGGTTGCTGCTTGTTTTCAAAAAGTTGTTTTGACTTTTAAAAAGACTTTGACTGTGACAGTGTTTAATATAAAACAGAGATGACCAACTTCAGTCTTGGTAGGCCAATGTCCTACAGGGTTTAAAAGCTTCTTTGCTCCAACACACAAAGGACACGGGGATGCCATAGATGAGTTTAACATCCATGATGGAGAATTTAAAGGCTAAAGTTCTACTAAGAACAATAACCTCGTACACTGCTGCATGCTTGTCACTTTATGACCATCAGTTTCCATATTCATTTTTGTGACTTTGAAATGATAAAGAAAACGTAACAAGCCCCTTGCTAAAAATGGCATTCATTCTTTTGGAAAGATGCCTCTCTCATTTATGCTCTTTGAAAAAAAAAGAAAAGAAAAAAAAAGAAGAAATATTTATATCTGAAGGTGTGTTCCAGTTGTCTTGGAATTCCGAGCCGACACAAGCTGGTGATGTCATTACTGATATTTTCCATTCCAGTTGCACCGACTCTGGGTAAAGATAGACCTCTCCAAAATAGCCTATTTGTAAACATCAACAACTACAATACAAGCTAGAAAAATAACAGACGTTATAATAATATTACTGTGAATAGCAGCCAATTTTTGAGTGTATTTAATAAACAACATGCAGCTTTTCAAAGAAAAAAAAAGACTGCCCAGTGTACTTAAAATTCAATAACAACTGAGTGCTGTTTACACTAGAAACTGATGAACAGAAAATATATTATAGAAGTTTAATAAACACAACATATTTAAATCTACAATCTCCGGGTCCTCTGCAAATTACAGGCTCACAGTTTTGAAAAACAAGTTCACGACACAACTTCTTGCCAAAGTTACCTCGGAAAAAATGAGTTCTGAGACAACTGGAACACACTGATTACCATGCTGTTGGGATTCTTCGGTTTACCTCCAGACTTGCTAGCTCAATTTTTATGGGCAGAAATAAAATCTTCCTTGCCTTACATTTCTCAAATTCAAGCAGACAAAAACTGAAGCAGGATGAGAGTGAAGGTAGGAAAGGGGCTGAAAAGCCACATGGAGGTTTCCACTTTCCCCCTGGACCTGCAAGTTAAACATTTGTTCCTGCTAATTAATGGTTGGCCGGTTGTGTTAAAATGATTGCTGAAGCTAACTGAGTAAGAGAGTGTTAGCGCGTCACCTACTGGTGGGGAGGAATTAAACTTGTGGCTGTTACCTTTAAGAACACTTGCAGACACACAGCTTATATCAGACAGTAAGAGGCTAATTTATAGTTGTCCATAACGTGCTCTACATAGGTTACAGAGAGCCTGTCGGAGAGCCTCTCTGTTGTCTCCAGCTGCACAAAATACTTTTTAGGTGTATGTCACTCCATCAAGGGACAATGGAGATGGCAAGGGCTGTGATTGGTCCTGTAAAAATATAATTTACAGAATTATTTCAGGTTTGACTACTACCACAACGTAAACACTGGCAGCGCCATTTTTCAAACACGGCTAGTCTATAAAGAAGCAGAGGTGACTCCAACCGAAGAATGTTTGGCCGAAGAGGTGAGGAAATACTAAAATCTCTCCATCGTCTCCATTTTTGTATCAAAAGTACCTCTGTTTCAATGTTATTCAGCTGCAGCATCAACAACAACGCCAGCGGACGCCATTACTCACTGTAACCGGAAGCAAAATAACCACCAAGGCTACCGACCGTTGGCATCATGGGATTAGGCCAGTCAGCGACCCCTACTTATCGGGCACAAAATTGCACTACGTGCTGGCACCATGATGGAGAACTATGAAGGCTCGAGGGGTCTACAGTACATGGTTACACAGACAGAGAAGTACAGTATGTGTAGAAGTATACAGCATATAGCCTTTACTCAAACTGGTTGGTGACAGTGATGGCGTACAAAAACACAAGTGTTTTGTAAATAAAAGAATTGTTTCTGAAACACTAAAATTTCCTCAAGGATAGAGACAACAGATCTTTGTTTACGTCTGGTCTTCTAAGGTGACTCATATTAGGGAAGAGATACACAGATCTTTCCAGCAGGCTAATAATATACTGTAACGCTAATGTTTGCATGAGTACATTGTTTGATTTGTTGTCATAAACAAAAATACTACCAAAGTTTGACCACATTTGCCTAGTGAAGTTTGTGCTATCTTCTGTGTCTGCAACACTTAAAATTTAGAGAATAATAAACAAGGACTGGCACCTTTCTAGTTAGATAACAATCACAAACGATGGCTTGACTGTTGCACACTGCCACAGTGGTGAGGGCATGCTGTTGTCTGAGGTATATGTTTGCGATCTTATGGAGATAAATAGGTAGTAAAAACATATTTTATTTGCATTTCAGCTCTTCTACACTATAACATCAGAAAGAACATCCTTTTAACACGCTGAGGACAAACACAATTGTTTGTTGACAGCCCTTAACAAGCTGATCAAGTTGGTTTTCTGTTATGTTTTGGAAAATTGCCATCTATTTCTTACAGGTGAGTTTTACTTTAACCTGTCTGACTTTCTGTATATCCTCCCTGCTAGTACAAAACATGGCATATTTTGATCTCTATTTTTTTGAAGGCAGAAACAAGCTGCTCAATATCACTGAAGGAGGGATCCTCCTAGAGACAATCAATGTCAACAAAGCAAAAACAGTACTCATGATTCCATTTTTCAAGCAGCAGAGACTGAGAAGAGCTGCAGATATGTAGGAGTTGACTAAAGATGCAATGACAGCTCATCACAGGTGTTTGCTGGTGTTCTGAGCTAACATTTGAGTCATGACAAGATCTTGTCTGTACTTCTGCCAGACCGTGCTTAACTCCAGGGTACACATGAGGTTTCACTTGCCAAAACTTGTCATTGTCTCTGGTCCATGTAGAGAAGAATGCAATATTTCTAAGACCTTTAGCTTCATGTTCATTTCTATAGAAGCATACCAAATTAAGTTAAATTCACCTGCAAAAGGCCGTCATTGAGTCACTGCTGACTGACTCATCCCACTCTTGTGGGATTATTGTTGTGATTGTCTTTTCTTCTTTGCTGGTTTATCTGTGTATTCTTATCAGCTTTCAACTATGCCAGGCGAAGGAGAGGACACATTTTAATTAATAACTGATGCCCATGAGGAGGTTTGCAATTCATTCAGAAGCCACATGACCTTGACAATCCAGAACTATTCAGAAAGCAATGTGAGGATCATATTCTATGATTTCTGAGGTGCTTTTAACCAAGGGCGCAGATGGCACTGGGGACGGAGGGGACGTATCCCCCTCAGTTTTTTAATGACGCTGATCTGTCCCCCCCACTTTCCCTGGGTAAAAGTCAATTTATGCTCGATGCAGAAGACGGTCCAATATCACCGGAAACCGCGGGGTCAGTGTTAAAGCAACCTTTACCGATCTTGCATTTCAGAAAGCACAGCAAGATTATTTGAATATAAACAGTCCCGCCTCACTCCTAAGACACACCCCTTCATTCCCTCCACCTCCCAATTCAGAATCAAAGGTCTGACAGGCAGGTCCGTTGGACAATCCTAGAGGTGCACCCCACTTCAAGGATTGGTTGGAGTTTTCATTGAATATTTAGAGATTGGAATAATATTTTATTTTGATTAATGGTGGGTCTGTCTTGTATTTTAGAGTTCCATTACCTCATTCATAGCATTTTACCCTATTAGAAAAATAGTGTAAGAATGCAACATTGGTAAGGGTTGCTTTAAGCTGTGTAGCTGTTACAAACCAGAGAAGAAGAACAGGAACCGGAAGAAAAACAATACAAAACAGCCGGGGTCAATAGCCCAGTAAAAGCATCTGAGAAAAAACACGCCAAACAGAGGAGCATCTGAAGACATGGCTGGAGCTTTACAGGACAGGCGGTGTGTCCGAAAATACACTCTACGACATCACATTGCCAGGACACGGGGACAGGCAGGGGACAAACTGATTTATGAACCATGGGAACGCAGAAGATGCGAGGAAGTATGAAGGCAGCCGCGCAGGGCGATGCATGAAAGGGACGTTGCCATTTATGTACGTAAGTGAGCATAATAAATGGCCCTTAAGACAACTAACATCACCCAATCCATCCCCGCAAACAAACACTTTTCTAGACATCGCCAGACAGTTAAAGTCAAAGCAGTGCGCACTGAGAGCCCAGTGTTTGTGTTTCGACTAATGGTGCGTTTAAGTTATACACTAATGTCGGAATTTCCTAACTCCAAGTCAGAGCTGCAGTCATATTCCTCCGTAAAATCGGATCTTCAGCTCAGGATCTTCATGCTGTCTGCTGCTTACTTAAACAGTAGTTCCTTGTTTTGTTGTGTAAGGCTGCATATTGCTGGGAGCACTTCACCATACGATGACGTTGATCTGAGCTCCCACTTCCAACACACACCCTCTTCAATTGAACACACCACAAGGTTCATACCTCAGGGTGCTAAGGAGGAATTTCTACCTGCATGTGTGCCTGTTGCAGTTATCTATGGAGAGAATTTTGTTTCTTTATCATTTAATCAAATAAATAGAATATATTTGAAACCAAAAAAGAGATTTGAGAGCAAAATAAAGTCAGGGGCAATCAAAAATAATTTTTAAGATCAAAACAGAACAGGTTGCAATTGAAAAATAAAAATAGACAGCTTCTTCAACTTTAATCAATAATGATGTTTGAAAGTTAAAACATACAAGTATTTTTCTTATGAATCAGTCCTCTTTGATTTCAAGTTTGTAAAAAAATTGGTTACAAATTTGTTCTTTTTGGTTGCAAATTCTAAAGTTTTGCTTGTGAGTTCAAGTACACTTGATGGGCGGGGCCTACACTGGTGGATGAGAGACGTGTTTGTATTGGTTGGTGTGAACTGGTTCCACTTCTCTCTGTGCTGTGCTGCTTGGAGCAAAGTTGGTAGCCAGTAGCTCTTGCAACGTTTTCCTTAAGTAATGAATTGCGCTATATATGGTTGGCTACATTCTGCTGTACATTCACAACAACAACATCACCACAATGAATTAGAACTCTCTGCTGCTGCAAACACACTGATTATCAGCGACATGGTTTTCCCGCTGGTCACAGCCTGCTCAGTAGCTGACAGAGTGAGTGAATTACAGGGAAGCATGTAAAACGTCGGGCTGTGATACACATATGGTCATAATATCTGTATTTTTGTATCATATTGTGGAGTGATTGGACTGTATGTGAGAGCCTGGGAGTGGTAGTAGCTATGTGAGATTGCGACCCTAGTTAAAGCCCAAATTAAGCAAAGATAACTTATTGAGGTGAAATCATTTGCTGACAGTTTGGTCCCCCCCAGTTCAAAAATCCTATCTGCGCCCCTGCTTTTAACAGCCTGCACTGGCTTGTAAGTGCAAATGCCTCTATGACTCCCAAAAAAACACACTACAGGTTGTGAGACTGAAATGTGTGTTCAAGACAGTGGTCAGCACACAGGAGCACCACATGTGGCTGTGCTCTTACGATTTATCTTTATGCTGCGTGTTTAAGATACAATGTAACTCTCACTATCGTTAGGCAGAAACAATCATCTGAACAGTCTACACTGGAAATGCAACACAGCAGTCATCTTCAAGAAAGAATAGAGCAGACTAGTTTTTAAGGAAGCTGACAGCCTTCAATGTCTACACCAAAATGTTGCACTTCTGTAAGTCTGTTGTGGAAAAGTGCAATCAGCTTTGCAGCCATCTGTTGGAGCATTAACATCAGAGCCAGAGACTTAAATAAACTAGACAAACTAATCAAGAAGGTTGGCTCTGTGCTGGGAGCAACTCTGAGCCTTTGGAGCTGATTGTAGGGAGAAGAATGCTGCAGAAGTTGCAGAATACAATAGACAATCCTTACCCTTTATTCAACACAGTGAAGAAACAACTGTGTTTAGTGAAAAGTTTCTGCATGCTGTTAGACAGAAAGGTACAGGAGATGGGTTCTGCCAGCACCAATGGCCTCCAGAACAAAGACTTAACTGTAAATTTAAATGTAAAGACAAAACGTAAAATAAAAGAAAGAAAAAAAAAACCTTCTGTAACACTAAAGTTTTCTTCTGGAATAAATTCAATTCAGTTCAATTCATTTAAATTCAATTCAATTCAATTCAATTCAAATCAATTCAACTTTATTTGTATAGCGTCCATTCATGACAACGTCACCTCAGGGCGCTTAACAATTGGTTTTTTTATTTCACTTTTCCATTAAATTTTATCTACTGTATTGCGACTGGTCTTTACAGAGTAAAGTTGAAGGTGCATTCATATGTGACAAGTGAGTCGGATACAACGCTAGGACATATTTAGGCACAGACACACCGGGCCGATTTTAGGCCGTCAGGTGTCGTCGTGGAGTCTTCTGAAGTTGGGGCTGTGAGTCAGTCTGGTGTGTTCCGTGTCATCGGCCGTCTGCAGCCGTCGCCAATAGTGTTCTCTCAGCCGATTGAACATGTTTAATCGGCGTCCGCCAGTCATTCAGTCGGTGATGGGCTGACCAATCATATCGGAGGAGGCTTGACTTTGCTGATGAATCAGCAAATGAGAAGACCCAAAGTGAAGGTAAACAAACCAGATGAAGAGCAGACATAATGCAAAGTCTCACACATCGTTTGGCATCGTATTGGGACCTTAGCTTGCAGTCCTCGCTCTCTGCTAACAACAGCAGCAGCTTTTATGTGTTTTTGTCTTGACAAATTTTCCGTCATTTCTGGTATTTGGGGCCACAATATATAGCAGCACTGCCTGCTGTCATGGCGACATTATATTTTGCGCATGCGCAGAAGGTACACCCAGGCTTGGAGTCAGCTCGATGTGTTATTGGGCACTTTTTTCACTGTGTTGGCGAGACTGAAGCTAATTGATCAGCCCGACCCCATTTACTGGCAACGGCCACGACGCTCAGCAGTCTGTCCGGTGTGTCTCTGCCCTTAAAGCCAGAGTTGGTAATCCTGTACAGAAACTTTTTGTTTAACTTGGTTAAATGGTCCTTCCATCCTGACAGTAGTCAATAAATCATGTATTCATAAAAAAGGGAAAAAAGTCACACCTCTGTGAGAGCTGCAGGTCTGTAAAACCTCTGACCAATCCCAGCCATCCGCACCGCATGGCAGGAATTGGTCATTTGCACGTATAGAAAAAAACAATTGATGGCATTATGTCTCGTCTCTGTCCATCCTCACTCCCCTCGACACCGCTGTGTGAGCCGTTCGAACATGGCTAGGACTGCTGCCGCTGTGCCAAAAAAAACCCCAAACAAACAACCAAAAGCAACAAACAGATAAGGATCAAGTCTTGGAGACATGGACATAAAAGTGTGGACTTTTTACATCGCAGAAGGAGTTGGAGATGAACGAATTAATGCTTTTAGAAACGTGGTTCCTCAGCTGTTTACTAGCTAGCTAACAAGCACTCCTTGCCAACCTGCTCAAAAACCATCGATGTGCACGTTCCTGCACTCTGAAGTCATGGTTTCTGTTTTTCTTTTCCTTTTTGTTTGTTTGTTTGTTAATGTAGCTTGCTCACACCCTTGTTCCAAGATTGCCAACCGTAGCTTTAACATCTTTTCTATAAATTACCAGAGCTTGTAAGTCTGTTGGTTTTTGCTACTCTATAGTTTGAATGCTGGATAAAAAAAATGGGGTTTTTCTTTTGGGGCTATTTCCATGCACTGCAAATGTCAGTAAGAGAAAAAAATCTGACATCAATGTAGGGTACTCATACTGATTTCAGAAGATTGTGATTATGTATAAATACTTGAGGTTGTCTTAAACAAAAAACGCAATTTATCGTTAATGCTTAACTTAAATATGATCTCATATTCACTGGATTCACAACTAAAAACTGACCACTGACTCTATACAGCCGAACTTGCCTTTAATGGAGGACAAAGGCACATTTACACAACAAGGGTAATTTATCTGTCACTTTGCTTTAAACTCAGACCTATCAACTTCACACTTCAGAGTTTCAAACTGGCAATACAGATGCTGTTACCTGTTTAGATAACAAGCTGAGAGAGGCGAATTATCGCAGCAGCTCAGCTTGCAGGACAAACATGGCTGTTTGTTTGCCTTTTGGATCAGTCTGTTTGCAGTGTTGGGTCATTACCTCAGGAGTGCAAAAATGTATGTATATGACCTTTCTGTAAAGTTTTCATGGCAGCTGATGTAATCCAAATCCAAAATTGCTTCACTTATTCATGGTAATAAAAAAGGATGTTGGGGTCTGATAGAATATAAAGTCTAGATGAGTTAATATCAGCTGTAACAGCTAACATTTACTAAATGATTATGCCTTTTTCCTACTATGTTTGGGCTGTTAACATTTCGTGGACTTTTCTCTCTTAAATATTCATAAGCAAATAGCACAAATGTATTCATGAAAATCCTTTAAGCTGGAAAGATGTAGAGACTTTAGCATGATTGTAATTTGTCACTGTGTAGCTAACCAGAGTTCTGTGATCATTCTTAAGCCGAACAGTTAGATTAAAGGATGTAATCTGTCAGTTTGTTTTGTTTTTTTTATTATTATTTTATTTTCTTAAAGGATGGAAAAAGAATAAATGTATCTCAAAACCGTGTTTAGGATAATATTAGATTACTTTTTTACTATTTCATAAAAAGTTTCACAAGCTGAGAGGATGTTTTGGCTCTATTACTCGCAAAATGCAAAAACATGGGTGCTGAGAACTAATATATCAAATAAAAACAATGCATTTCCATTATGCATTCAAACAATACACTTGTCTTATCCAATGTTAAAGTGAAAAGAATGTCCTTCTGTTTGAAGGCAAAAATTAGATGTGCTGAAGAAAAATCCAGAATGCCAGTCAGGTACAAAATGACCAGTTTACTTACATAGGCATTTGTTATCATCGGTGTGCACAGAAAACTGGGGGGCTGCCTCGAGTGAATGTCCACACATCGCTTTTGTTGTCTGGTGAAATGTGACACTGATGACTGAGCAGGGAAAGCGATATCACAATCCCATCTTTTATCCTGTTTGTCACAGCTTCACCGTTCACAAAGCGTCACAGAGAAAAGATTAGCAAATATATCTCTCATCTCACCATCATGCCAAATTGAAGTCAATAAATTCTCTGTTGTTGTTAGTAGTGTGCTCACATTGGGACGTTGATTTGTTACTGACTGTGAAGCCACTTGGTAAAGTTAATACAATTAATAGTGTTAATATATTGAACGCTAACCTAATTTACAATGTTTTTAAGACACCATAAAACACTGACACACTAAAATTAGTTACCCCTTCTTTCATGCCACGGCTTTTCATTTTTTCTTATGAGGTAAAAACAGCTTCTTATCCTGCTTGCTTACATCTGAATCCTCCCTTCTGATGCATACTACACACCAAAGGACGGCCAAACTCAGTGGGGACTTTTATCGATCAGAAGTAGAATCAGCTCCTCACAGCTCCATTGTACTCATCCTGAGCTACTGGACAGTGAAAACCTTTTTTATTACCCTTTTGAAATAGGTAGAAAATGCAAAGGCTCATCTATTTTCATGGGTTTTCTCTTACACTTAATGCTAATGATGAGAAAAGCTACCGAGAAATCAATCCAGCGACTGATACTTGGGTAAGTAACTTGACTAAGGAGGTCCTTTCTTGGATACACAAAAGAGAAATGGTGAGCAGCGATGTAATCAAACAAGGTCAGTGAAGGGCCATATATTTCTGGAACAGAATGGAGTCTGTCACTGGTTTACTAATGGGCTCTTGACTGAAAGCAGAAGGGGTGGGGATTCCAGACTGCAGGACTAATTCAGTTTTAAGCAGAGCCAGCAGCTCTGAATATCATTACAAATCCACAATCAATATTGTCATGGGTTGTGCTCGATGTTAAAT
Organism: Atherinomorus stipes; assembly: GCA_023101725.1. Lineage (NCBI taxonomy): Eukaryota > Metazoa > Chordata > Actinopteri > Atheriniformes > Atherinidae > Atherinomorus > Atherinomorus stipes. The sequence continues at coordinate 134,076 of JALJCO010010650.1, read as the reverse complement.
GTCAGCAGAAATGGGAACAATGAATTTTTCAGACATCATTTGCAATACTGTACACGATAGTGCCCTCTTTTAAGTCCAACGGGAGTCCGGTGTTAAACGTTTTACTAAATGTCGAAACATTTTTCTTGTGACCCTTGAGAAGCAGAAACTCATAAAGGATTTTCTTTGGTTATTTTAGAAAAGACTTGTGTCTTCCAAAGGGGCAACAATGAAAATAAAACAAAATTATAGGTTTTTCACATCTCTTTAACTGATTTTCTATTGAAAATAAAGACAAAAACATAACATTTTACAAGATTTGGCTATTTTATATGAGGGCAGCAACATGTCCAAAATGTTGGTATGGTAACAAAATGCTAAAAAACAATCCAGTACTAAAGATAAGTAGCTGGAGGAACACACTGCAGCTATTAGTTGACTAAATGTCAGTAACAATATTGAGCATATTAGTGCATCTCAGAGAGGCAGAATCTGTCAGAAGAAAAATTTCCAAAGGTTCAGTAGTCTGTCAACAAACAAACATACAAACTAGTCTACAAATCAAGCAGCTATATAGAATAATATCACTCATCTCGGTGCGCAGGAGACTAGGGCAGTCAACGAATATTCTACATTTGAATATATATTTGAATATTAATAAAAACCCCAAGATTCGGATGTGAAAATTAATATTCAAATATTAAATAAACAGTGGGAAAAATTGCCTATTACATTAGGCATATATTTGCGGCGCTGGTTTTATTAAAGGCCAGCTGTTTACTGTTTGCATATGTAATTAGAACAGATGGGAATCAGACTTCTTTCTTAACAACATGGGGGAAATCTGGAAGGACTGTCTCATTCCTGCTTGTTGAAACATCAAAGGAAAACTTTAATTGTGGTAATAAGTGAATAAGAAGATCACAGATATTTATTTCATGAAGATTTCTGTTGTCTGTGACAAAAGTGGACGCTGCTGCTCAGTCCACTGACGTCAGTGTGTTTGTGTCGGGACGAATACCAGACACATGGAGTAGAGGAGGAATAACTTGCTGCCATGGCAGAGAAAACACTGAATTTAATCCCCAACAACTAAAACACGGTAAATTATCGGGAACAGTCATTAATCTGACACTTTTTTCACGTATCCATGCTCCCGAAAATGACACACCGCATAACGTTATTATGCTAGCTAATGCTAACAGAGACAGCTGTGGTGTTGCTGAGAGTTAATGACTAATCTTGGAGATATCGTGAAATATAACATCATTTGCTCTGATATTGGGACCAGAAAATAAAAACAGTTCAGTCGCAAACACAAACGGATCAGGAAGACGGTGTCCTGCAGCCTTTAGTTTCATCTGCAGGATGGTCTGTACAGTCCTTAAACAATACCAAAAGCCAAATATGTGATAAAATAGAAAAGTAATCACCTTTGAAAGAGTTTAGTTTTTTTAAATCTTTGATAAGTACTCAAGAGATGTGCGCATTATTCCAGTGTGGCTTGTCATTAAAGCCAGTTTCTGGAGATGAATAGTAGTTTAAATCAATGCTGCGATGTAAAAAAAAAAAATAAAAAAAAAAAAGTCTCCGGATTAGAGATCTCCGGATAACATACCTATTAGTTATCATTACCTTAGACGACTGTTCAACATTCTAAATCGAGATATTCCCGCTGCTTTCCATGTTATCAGATAGGAGGTACTTGGGATTCATTCCCCAGGTAACGGCGGCGCCGCAAGATGGCGCAACACACAAAACGCTCATATACTGTACAAGTAGTTATGTCTTGTATTAGTTTGTCCTCCTGTTGGCACATTGCTCACATGGATATTCAAATTTATTCAAATTATGTGTTAATATTAGAGCAAGTATTCAAACTTCATTTTGGAGCAATTTTGGCAGCCCTACAGGAGACACAGCTGAAAATTGATCTTATTTGGATTTTACAGGACCATTAAACAGCATTGCCTTAAAAAGGAGCACAATTCAGTCTGTTTAATTACAATTAATTACTAAAATTTGCAAATTATTAAAGTCGGTATCACAGGATTATCAAGCACCCCAATTATCTTGGCGTTATGGTTTTACTTTTTTTCTAATCTTTATTTCATTTTCAGGGGCTAATTATGGAGTAATCACAAATTAAAACTCCTTTTCAACAAACCATTCCTGTTTTATTTATTTATTTGTTTATTTTAAGCCTTGTTTATCCAGCTCAGGGGTTTGGGGGGGGGGGGGGGGGGAGGGGGTGCTGTAGTCTATCCCACCTATCATTTGGTGAAAGTCAAGATATACTGTATTCTGGACAATTGCCAGTCTATAACACCATTCCAGTTATACTATTTGTAAATAAACTTGTTTGAAGTCTTTAAAATTTGGTTCCGTATCAGAGCACAAAGCTATCAGGTTCTTAAGTGTGATATGTGACATTTCATTATTTTCAATTTAAAAATCTTACTGCAGAAGTTTCTTTGAATTTCAAAGGTTTGTTAGACATTGGTTGAATAACATTCAAAATGTAGTTTACATGTAAAAACAAATTCCTACGTAGGGTTCAATCAACTGACAAGCCAGAAACATGAGTTATTGTTGTGAATCTCCCACAGGTTTAAAAGATATAAGACAAGAAACTTAAGCTTGTTGAGCACTGGATTCCGCTAGATTGTTTTTCTTACCTTGTTTTGTTCCACCAAAACGTTGGACTCAAACATGAGTCTTGTTTGAGCTGGGTATCTCCTTACACCATCTGCTGTGACCTTATGGGATCTACATTACTTGGTGATAAACCAGCACCTTAAATGATGTTTCCATGTTTGTATTTACTACTGGAGCAGCTGATGCATCCCTTACCACTACAGAAGGATAACAAGCAACATGCAGCAAGTAATGGGGAAGGGGTTGAGCTGAAAATATGAATGTTGACCCAGCACCTCATCAGTGTATGTGTACAAAGAACAAGCCGCTGTTGTGGAATCAGCTGAGTGACAGCAGCATCATTAGTGAAACTGGTGTACTATACCATCAGTGCTTCCCACTTAACACATGCATGCCAATTTTCCTCTGAGACTACCTCCATTGCTGGTTATGAGACATATCAGCAGGCAACCCCAACTCCTCATTTGGCCTCCAAATTTGTAGGATGATGAGAAAGTAAAGCACATCAGACATTCCTTCAACAAGCAACATGAAAAGGGCTCTGAGCTTTTCTGGCAATATCCAGCATCTGTTCCTGCTTAAATCTATGTTTTCTGGGTTTCAAAAGAACATTGATTAAATGGAAGTCAAACAAACAGACCAGAGTGCTAAAAGTAGACTAAAAGTCTTTAACTAACTGAGCAAAATCATTTCTACATATTTGTCAAATTGATATTTCTTATTTCTGCAGGTGGTGATTATTTATACAAGTAATATCAGCACCTCGTTATTTATCAGCAGTGATGGTTTATTTGATATTTCACAGACAAGCCTGTCTATCCAACTGTGATAACTGTAACGGCCACTGATAGTTGAGGAGCCCTTTGAAATCAGCATCGATTTTTCACCGCATGTATGTTTTAGTGCTATTCAACATGCTGTATGTAAACAAGCAACACCTGTACTATGCATATTTTTATGTCACAATCTTGGCAGGCAGAGGCACAGAGCACACAAAAATATGGCCCAGGCCCAAGGCAGAGTTCCTGGAGGTATTCCAGCAGAGTCAGAATCAATCTTCTACCAGATGCCGCTGATCCGTAGCCTAATATATTGTTTGGTTCATGCAACAACACAGAAGAAAATGCTTCTTCCCTTCACATTTCACAGAGTAAGAAGTCTAATAAATACTAAGAGATGTGTAGTATGATAATAAATAGTGTATTCCCTTTCATGTGTGAGCCAGAATTACTTTGACGTTGCATGACACTTTGGAGGCACATTATGTGTTACTGAAAAAACAAACAACAACAAAAAAAGGTATGATTCTGTCCCACAGAAAGAAAGAAAAAGACACCAGGGAATTTCAAACGAGAGACTTGAATATGAGCACACAGCAGGGCTACTCGGTTAGGTCCAATGAGGGCTGCTTCTATGTCTCCCTGCTCCAACACACATGACTCTTAAATAGATTCAATAGCCTATCAAACTCTGCACAATGACTCATTACTGGAGTCAGGAGTGTTGGAGCAAAGAGACAATGAAAACCTGGTGGAATGCAGCCCTTGTAGGACTGAATTGAGTAGCCACGGGGTGAGACAGAACACATTTAAGAATGTCATCAGTTCATGTCCAATATTTATGTCAAAAACCAATTGATCAGGGTTGTGAAGTGTCACGTGATGTCACCCGTGATTTCTCACATGTACACTCTAAATGTAACCCTTCTTGTGTTTGCTGATCTGAACATTTTGATGATTTTTTAATATTACATAACAATGCTTGAAACTGTGACTCAAACTTTCTCTACCTGTATCAGTATGCATACCATAACACTCTGCAAACATCTGTTGCTTTTAAGAACTACTTTTGCTGTGAAAGACATGTGCCACCCCTGGGTGAAATTAAGCCTCCCCCCGCAGTCACCTGAGTTGGACAAGTGGGTCGAAGTGTTTTCTTGCCGACCCAGTCATTCTCTGAATCTGGCAGCACTGGCTTAAGCTTAGCTTAGCGTAGTTGCTGTAATCTGGTATTTCCAACTAGCACCACTTGGGTGAAAGTGAACTAAATAACTCAAGATTTTTTCCAATAACGATTTGTGACCTGCACATTCTGATCGAGTACAAACGAGAAGCCGATTTCACATCAAAGGACTGACAAGGCGGCATTCAAGGGAAACTATATGCAGCATATGTGCTGCCTTTGCTACTATCTGCGGTGCTTCGCTTGTGATTGGCCTGTACTTCCACGGCATATAGTTCCCCTACTGAATGCCACCTAGTCAGTCCTTTGATGTGAAATTGGCTTCTCATTTGTACTCCAACAGAATGTACGGGTCACTAAAAAATCAAGTTAATTAGTTCACTTTTGCCAAGTGGTGCTAGTTGGAAACTCCAGATTAAAGCAACTAAGATTCGAGCTAAGCTAAGCTAAAGTCAGCGCTGCTAGATTCAGAGAATGACTGGGTCGGCAAGAAAACACTTCTGCCGGCCTGACCAGCTCAGGGGACTGCGGGAGGAGGCTCAATTTCCCCCAGGGGTGGCATATGCCTTTAAATGGGCAGCAATAAATGCCCGGCTCAGTCCCTTCATAAAATCTTTATAAAGACATTAAAGCAACCCTTACCGATGTTGCATTCTTACACTATTTTTCTAACAGGGTAAAATGCTATGAATGAGGTAATGGAACTCTAAAATACAAGACAGACCCACCATTAATCAAAATAAAATATTATTCCAATCTCTAAATATTCAATGAAAACTCCAACCAATCCTTGAAGTGGGGTGCACCTCTAGGATTGTCCAACGGACCTGCCTGTCAGACCTTTGATTCTACATTGGGAGGCAGAGGGAATAAGGGGGTGTGTCTTAGAAGTGAGGCGGGACTGTTTATATTCAAATTATCTTGCTGTGCTTTCTGAAATGCAAGATTGGTAAAGGTTGCTTTAAAACAATGGTGCCCCAAGGGGTGGCCAGTGCCACCCTGAACAAAAACCTGGCCACCCCAGCAAAAATGATACTTTTTCATTAACCTCTTAACTCCCACCTTTTTAAGTAATCCTCGCCTATTTTGCATACCCAAATGGAAATGCAAATAACAGAGGAACTGTAAGGCCAAATTACTTGTGTGAGACATCATTTGAAAGCTTACACCTTCTAGTTTCTGAAAATATAAATTAGAAAAGTGACACAGAAAAAACACAGCCTGGGCGCCGGCGCCCAGGTGGTTTTAAACAGGTTAAATCAACATTTATGCACTATTAACACGTCACAGCATGCTTTGTATATATATGAATCTTAAAATCATTAAAAGCAAATAAAAATAAAATGAATATCAAATTTTCACCAGCCAGAAAATCTGTCACCGTAACAAGCTTCACCATTGACTTAAAATTAGCCAGATATCTGTTGTCATGGTGCATCATTTTGAACAATTACGTGTTAGGACTATGTACATAAATAATAGGACCTTATTGTTATTTGTGGTAATTTAGTGTATTTTTGTGAGCTCTTTCTGCAGGAGTTTACACCTGCAGTGGATGCAACAGATCAGAGAAGCTCGGCAGTATTCCACTCAGTTAGACAAAAGCGTCAAATGAACATTATGTGGGAGGAAGCTACAGTATACTATGGTTCTACATGGTTCTACATGGCTCACTTACTAAACCATCAAAAAATGACTAGGTGGAAACTGATGAAAATCCTTGTTTTGTTTTGCTGTTGTCAAATACTTGCATGGAGGTGGTGTTTAACCCTCCCATAGACAAAGGCTACAGCTGCAGAAAGCAGCTGGCCTTATCAGGCCCTTTGCTGCATGGCACCCTCTTTTCTGTCAACCTCCATACAATAAAGGACATCACAACTATCCATGCATCCATTTTATATCCCATTTATTCCAGTGCAGGGTTGCAGGGAGCAGAGTCTACTCACACTTACTCTAAGGGAAAACCTGGAGTGATAAATTAACCTAACATCCATGTCTTTAAAGTGTGGGAGGGAGCCGGAGTACTTCGGAAAGAATCCATGCATACACATGGAGAGCATTTGTGTTCATTTTACTTTTGCTTCCTCCTACCAGTTTGTAAATGAGATATTGTTCTTAATTGACTCATCTGGTTAAATAGAAGTTTACAGCAAATTCCACACAGAAAGTCTTGGCTTGAGGCTCTAACCAGAAACTGTCTAGCTGTGAAGCACAACTCATCAGTTTTAATTGGCCTGATTAGTCGACTTAAAAAAATATCACTTCCCTACGTATAATCAAATACACAGAAACTTAACCAAATATTCATATTTACTCCCAAAAGACACATGAAATGTGAGTTTTGGGGAAAACCACACCTCTGAGGTTCACATGAGAGAAACCAGGTCACAAACTGAAGTTCTGACCACTGAAGCCCAAAATTAAAGCACATGGTGGAACAGTGTGGGAGCAGCTTATTTCATGGGCTAGCAGCAGACAGTTTCAGGACTTCCTACAGGCTGGAGAATGTGTGAATATGAGAGAAAGGGAAAGTCAGTGAGGGAATGGATGTGTATGTGGCAGCAAGCTGTTCTAACCTGCTTGTCCTCATATTTCCATCTGTCACACTCTGCTTGGTTGCTGTTGAAAAAAAAAAAAAGTATATATTCAATAGAAGTTGCGGGGGATCCAGTTGTTATCAAGTTCGCGCCTGTCCAACAAAACTCTGCAAGTGGAAACTGACCATGGTCATGTAGCAAAGATCTGCTCAGTGAGCTGCATTCATTGCTCTTCAGTGCTGCTATAGATTTACAGTATAAGGTTAATTCATACTTTTTGCTTATTTTCTGAAAGTGCTTTTGCTTGTCAGCAGCTCAAGGGAAAACAGTTGACTGACAATGCACTATTTGCTCTGCTGCTTTTAGTGACTGAGTTTATCATGCATTGTACGGTAATTTTCCATTCACTTTCATCCACTGACAAATGTTCTTTTTGTTTAGACAGAATGATGTAGAGAAAGTAGACCGCTGCATTTCCAATAAAACTGTTTGATGAAGTCCTTGAGCAGCCAATCCACTCAGATTTGTTTGCCCTGTATTACACTCGTTGCACTAGTTCTCTGCTTTTCACTTTTGCTTTACAATTTCATGTTAAGTTTTACGTTTTTCTTTTTCTCATTACTTTTCAACAACTGCCTTTGATGGAAAATTTTCAGGTGAAAGGCATTATCCTTTGTTAACATTTAAAGGAAAGCTATGGGTGACCTTCATTATGCTTCTTTATTTATATCATCAACATACCTACTACTTTTGTATCGCCCTTGAAAGAAACTGAAGCAGTAGACTTTCAGGTCTAAACTAGCATTGCACTCATAGAGTACATCCTCTGCCAAGACCAATTACCAGTCTTGAAAATCAAAGTATTCATTTTATGCTAATTTATAGATTTATAATTCTGTTTTAGAAGTGTACTAGAACAGACTTACATGCTTCAGTGCTCACAAAACTCTTGGCATTCTTCATTTTGCGGTAGATTTCTTTTTTTCTTTCTTTCTTAGGCCCCCCTTAAAGTCTAGCCTGCTGTGATGAGTCATCTTATTGGCCAAATCCTGCATTAACTGGAGCAGATGTTCAGTCTTGATGTAAGGTTTTGCCAACCTGAGTATCACAAAAATGTGCTTTTTGGTAATGTTTTTTAAGCCTATAAGAAAAAGACAAAGAAGTTTGAGGAGAGACCCTTCACTCATCTGTGCTATTCTCATTTATGCTGCCACTTGATAAAATCAAATGAAGGTTTCCATAGTTTTATTGAGGATACACAAGTGTACATTTATGTTGAACTAAGTAATACTGCTGCTACAAAAGGATGAGTGATGGCTCCTTAAAGTTAAATAAGGACAAACATCAAATTTACAGTATTAAATGGCCCTTGAACCAAGAGAAACGTTACCTGGTAAATTGGGGGTATTAAGTCACTGGGTCAAATCTGAGGTCACAAGGCTGGATGCTATTCTAAGGCCCATTTATGCTCAACGCAGAAGATGGATACGCAGACGGATGGACAGTTTCGTCCATCATCTGCGCCAGTTATGCACACAGTTTGATGCGTTTTCGAGGGGCTTGTTGGTCTGTAACTCGACACAGAAGACGGAGCAACACCACCGGCAACCGCAAGGTCGGTGTCGAGCTGTGTAGCTGATGTGCAGCCAGGGAAAGGAATAAATCAGAGAAGAAGAACAGGAACCGGAGGTAAACAACACAAAAACCACTGGTGCCAAATAGCCCAATGAAGCACCTGAGAAAGAATACGCCAAACAAACAGAGAAGAGCACCAGTAGACCTAGCTGGAGCTTTTGAGGAGAGGCTGTATGAGTGTGTCTGAAAATACACTCACATCTACAACATCACATTACCGACACCAAGTGGTGTAAACTGACATTAAAACAAGAAAATTAATTATAAACTCAGCACTGCCGCCTGGTGAACAAACTGATTTATGAACCATGGGAACGCCGAAGATGCATGGAAGTATGAAGGCAGCGATGCATGAAACGGACGTCGCCATTTACGCATGTAAGGGAGCATGAATGGGCCTTTAAAATCAAAGAGACTACAAAATCACCTTTCTTTCAACTTGGTTACACTGCAGTTAGATAATTAATGTCACTATAAGGAGAGAAATCAGCTTCATAACTGTAATGCAATTTTTTAGTAGTGTTCCAGGGAAAATATTTGCAAGACTTCAGCTTATTCATAATTCTGCAGCCTGGATACAATCCAGAACCGAGAAAGGAGATGATAGTAGATCAGTTATGGAAGGGCTACACTAGCCTCCTCTTTCTTGCATGGATTTTAGCCTTAATTTACTCAGGTTGTTTTCACACATATTTGGTTCGGTCCAGGCGCTGCCACAGCAGTGAAGAGGTTGCAATGTTAAAATTTTTAACTAATACAGCTTCGTTTCACATGCTGCTAGCCCTGCTAGCCCTTGTTGGTAATTTGTCCAGTGTTTGTAAACACCCTATTGATGTTAACATTTGAAATGCATTATAGCTAGCAAACACAAGATGATACTAAACGTTACAGTTAGGCATGCAAGGTAACCCTATTATTTGTAGTATAACACTGTCAATAAGAAGGATATCCCAACAGTACAGCTGCCTACGGATACCTGTTTAGTTCAAAAAGGTGGAGTGTCTGGGATTTAGATCGAGCTAAAGTTGTTGCGCGCTCACACATCACTCGCGCCGCATTTCAGGTTGACGCAAGCTGCTCTGAAACCAACCTGTACAGCCGGTCCGAGAGCGGGCAGGTTACGTCAATGACGAGTGCAAGTGGCATGTTCACACAGACCCAGTCGCGCCGTGTTCGGTACCAAATCTCAGTTAGATCGACCTAAATGGGCCCCGTTTGAAAACATCCTTAGTTTACTATAACAGCTACAGGAAAATTGGGAGTGTAGCATTTGTTCGTACAACCCTACTGTATATGATGTGGTGGGAGGGGTTTTTGACACAACAGTTGGAAAATAAACTGCAGGTTTTGAAGTGTTACCATCTGCCAAATAAAAAAAAAAAAAAAAAAAAAAACAGGCGAGGATAGAAATTTCAAAATTTTCCTCTATATTATTGTAATTTATTCAGAAATAGTAACAGATAAAACATTTTTAACGCTGTAAACACATTCTCTGAAGTCTCCAGATGTCCCTGGATACCAAGAACGTGAAAATTAACCTTATTATTGTGGAGCAATTCTTCATTTACTTTGTGTGCATCTTGTTAGGCATTTTTTTCTGAAAATATGGCTCAAATTCAGTTACAGACATTTTTGTAATTTTGGGAATACATTCTACATTGCCTTTTTTTCCCCAGTTTTTCTTTTTCTTTGCAAATGGGTTCATTCTTAGTGCTGGACATGCAAATACTTATTAAATGACAGTTTGCGGTTTGGTTAATAAATATTTTCATGTTCTGCTGTGCTGCACTGCAAACCCTCACTGACTCAAACTGGCGTACACCAACTCAGAGCTGTCGTGAGATTTGATCGTATCCTACAATCACGTCCAAATTGATAAATGCTGAGTCTTGCGTGGAAATGGTCGTACGCACAGATTTTCGTCATGCGATCCTTTGATAAATGAGGGCCTACGTCTTCATTGGTTCATATATGCTTGCCAGTTGAGGGTTGATGGGATTTAGAGTGACTGGAAAAATGTCTCATCATTGGTTACAACTAACGCTTCACCCATCTTCTAATCAATGAAAAGGATCAGCTGTAACCAAATGTTAAATTTAGGACACATTCCAGGAAAAGAATTATAAATATACTGTATGTATAACATCTGCTTGACAGATTTTGATAACTAGATTTTCTCTTTTGCTTGTCATGACTCAAGCATGGAAATGAAGACTATTAGCTTTGTGGGGACTGACTATTCTGCTGTTGTTAGTTTGTCTAGTTTTGACCGTGGGACCAAAGCAAATGATAAAGTCATGAAATAACAGAGAACTGTAGCAAATGCCACATTTCCAAAAGTATTTGCAATTTGATCAATGCAATGAAAAATGATACTTTTAATGTGCACACATGATTAATTGTTGTGGAGTTTTAACTTATAGTTATGGAAATATAAAGTCTGTTGTGAGAATTGCACCAAAGCAACTGAGAAAAACTGTGATACAATATGTGTCTTATTGCTGCATGTTTGAGTAAGTTTGATGTCAGGAGTTCTTTTGGTGCTGGATTACCCTGAAATGTACTTTTATCCTTCTGTTTAGTTAAGTTAGAGCAAACAACCGATGTATGTGTGGCACCATTTGAAAGTTTGGACACATCTACTCATACAAAATGAGTAGATAAATGTGTACAAACTTTTCACTGGCAGAGTAAATAGTTGCTCAGTAGTTTGATGTCTTTCTGCTGCATTTTATTACAGTAATAGTAATGTATTTTTCATTCTATTCACATTAGAAAGGTGCATTAAGAGTGAGGCCTGTGGCAAATCTCACAGGAGCTGTCAGTAATGATCAGAAAGATTGAACAAACAGTCGTGCACATGGCTCTGCGATCCTTATGAGAAAAAGAACTGATATGTATTTGCACCACACAGGGGTCTATCATTTGCCCACACATCATCATGAATCATGAAGCTTGGTAGAGTAGTTTTTTTTTTATTTTGGCTTATAAGGAAATCATGATGTAAACAGGTTCTTCTTAAGAATGGGTCCAATGTCTACGTTAGATTGCCTGAGGAGAAATATTGTGTTGATGAATTTCTAAAATACTCAGCTGTCAATTTTTGAGTTTTCGTATTTATGTTGTTTTTGTTTTTTTTTTCCCTGCAAAGCAAGTTTATTTCTGTAATCATAACTGGATGCTGTCATTGCAATGGAGAAAATCAGAAAACAACAATGAAAAAAAAAGAAGAGATATAAGTTTTTTTTTTTTCTTTTTAAGGTGGTAAGTAGGTCCTCTTTTTTTTTAGCAAGTAATCATTCTTGGGAAGAAGACGTGTGGCACAGGGTCGATTGCTGGGCAAACTTTAATATGAAAAAAAGTGGTGAGAAATCCCATGGAGTTTATCCTTTAAAGTCCGATGGGAAATCATTCTGTGCTTTACCTGGCCTCTTTCTAAATCCACCTTTTTCATTTTCTTCACAGATTCAGCGTTGTAGGTGGTTGTTGGCTTAAGACACTCAGCTTTATGCTGAAGTGAACATTTGTTATTGTAGGATGAAAGAACTGCTTGTTCTGTCCTTAAAATTGAGACTTCAGTTTATGTACAACAACTTTGTGATGCAAAAACAAACACTATCTTCCTTTAAAAAAAAAAAAGAGAGAGAGAGAGAGAGAGAGAGAGAGAGAGAGAGAGAGAGAGAGAGAGAGAGAGAGCAGCTACCGGGCATGCTGAGGATATGAAAATGCTGTTAGGTTTGATCACTGCACCCACAAGGCTGTTGATATTTCTGCAAATGTCACTGAAAGACTAATCCTCTCTTGTAGTTAAACTGGTAAAGGTGCTGCACACTATCATGAGTTTTAATACAACTACTGTCATGTCTTTGTCAGGGTTAAGTTCTAATATGGACTGATTTTCCTGCCAAATGAAGATTTACATTTCTATTTCCTAAATACATCCAGTATGTCACTGTGAGATACCCTGTTACCCTAAGGCAGCAAACTAATATTTGGCTACATCTCAAATATACATCACTTTGAATGATGCAAAATACGCACAGTAAAAAGACGAGTACAGACCATAGGCATCTAATAATGCATTAATTTGTCACAAAGTGTGTAGCATGCTGAATGCCTTTTGCAGGCTTCCTCAGAGGAAGCAACTTAGTCATTTTGCTTCATGAAAAGTGTCAGAAGACAAAATATCCCAACCCTTTCTGTCTGGGGAAGAAAGCCATAATTTTTCATAGTTCACTTCATTTTATCTGCTAATTAAATATTAATATTATAAAAAATGCATTCAAACAGCTGTTGCCCTGAAGCAACAACATGTCATTATGGGAAATTATATAATTGCCTTGATGTAACCAAGACCCCTTATGGAATCACCATGGTAACATGAAATTTTGGTAGTGTGTGTTTAGGTAAATGTTCAAAAGCAAACCAATTAACATTTTATTTTGATTTTTACAATTTCGCATAACCTAAATTTAATGTTGGTTGCAGTAAAGTAAGTTCAGGCTACTATTATACTGTGTAGGCTACGATGAAGTTGAGACAGTGCCATCACATACAGGTATGTATGTCAGGATCATCCTAACCAGTGAACAAAAGAGCAAATATCTGGATGTGAAGGGTCCTTCACATCAAACGTACAAAGCGCAGGCGGCCGGCGGCAAACCCATTCATTGTGTATGTGTTACCGCGGCCGAGCTCAGCGGCGCGTGAGGTGTGCGCATGCCGCCGCGGTACCGCTTGGGCACAGTGTGCTGTGACGACATCTTAGCGCGTCCAATAGGAGAGGCCAGTTCAGGAAAAAAGTGGTACTTGGTCAGCCTGAAGTAAACCTGGAAGCGGTCTGTGTGAAAGAATGCAGACGAGCCAGTACCCCCCCAAGTCCTGCCTTGTCATCAGGATCGGGTGGACCCCCACCCTTTTAATTGCTGCTGATCTTCACCTCCTCCTCCTCCTCCTAAAGAGAAAAACTCTTTGCTGCGACGATGACAGGTACATCTTTCACAACAAAGTGCGCCAGGTAGAAAACACTTCCTGGTCTGTCGCTTAGCAACGCGTGCCTTACATGCTCGCTGCCGCCGTGCTCTGCAGCCTGCTCTGCGCCCTACCCGGTGGTGAGCGCAGCGAAAACCGCATCCTACTGTATGTGCAGGGCCCTCAAGGGTATAAGTGCAGTGCTCAAAGCGTGTCATCTGTGCTTCACTAATGAAAAAAACTGTTGTAGAGTTCCAAAAGCATTTAGCCATACCACATTATATTAGGCAATGCATGCCAGGTAAACACTGAAGCCTGAGAGGACACATTAAAAACGGTGATTTGTTGTTTTGTGAATGGTTATGATCTGTTTACATGCAGTTTGTAAAAAGTATGAAGAATTAAACTAAATATTTCACTTACATTTCAAAATTATTTATGAAGTCCATTCAGAGCTTCGCATCTCTAAGGCCCATTTACGCTCCCTTATGAACGTACGTAAATCCTTTTTAAACTTCGCCATGCGTCACCGCCTTCATACTTCCATGTGTGTTTTACGTTGCCATGGTTGTTACTCCAGTTTATCCACGAGTTGTGATGTTGAGTTCTAAGTTCACTTCTGCGACCCAACGTCAGTTTCAAACTCCGGTTGGTGGCGATAATGCATCGCTATAAAACTGTTTACGACCACCCAACACACCCACACAGCCTTTCTTCTAAGGCTACAACTGTACAGCTGTTCTTCCTCACCTGCTTTTTTTCCCTACCGTTACTCCTCTTCTTCTTTGTTTTTTTTTTTTTTCACTAGTCACATTTCACCAAGGGGCAAACTCCGCCTCAGAACAGTGAAGCTCGCTTCCTTGTTGTAAATAGTGTAATCCTCCCTTCATCCGCTAGGGGCTGGCTCCAAGAGCGAGCAAATCCCCATAGACTCCCATGTTAAAAACGCCAACTTCACAGCAGAAATAAACAGGTTTACAGCCTGGTTCAAAAAATCATTTTAGGTTTATTAGGTCAAGTTTACCTTCATGTCAACTGTGAGGGGGGTGAATTTTTTTATAACTCATTCGTTTAGATGTTATTTATTCTTCAAATTACACATAATTAAGGGCGTGTCCTTATGACAGACCGGAAGCTCCGCCTGCCGACCGGAGGCTCCTAGTTAGCTCCTTCTTTGCTCTTAATAAGGTCTCAGTTTGTTACAGAGTCGCACAACGGCGGTGTTTAGTCAGCGAATTGCAAGTCTAAGCATGTCTTACCTTAACCATGCCGCTTAGGAGCCTTATCTTTGTTAGCTCCTCTTAGTTTCGTGTTAGCTCAGTTAGCGTTTAGCCCACAGTACGTCAGCTATCAATCATTTGCCCCGCGGCCGCGCTGTGCCCATTTTAGGATTTTCCTGGAGTGACGACGTACGTGACACGGCAAGATGGCGACGGTAAGACACGCCCAACTGGCTTCACATTTCTCTATTCAGAAGAGACCGGAAGCTACGTCCAGTAATTATATACAGTCTATGCATTTCACACAGTAATTTAACATTACACATTATGAAACCTTAATACAATGCATGTCTTGATAACTCAACACTGACCTCGTGGTTTCCGGGGTTTGCTCCATCTTCCTCATTGAGTGATGGACTCAAGAGTCTGAGAATGCTCCAAATTATGCACGTAACAAATGCAGGAGATGGCCGAAACCATCTGTCCATCTGCATAGGCTATTCGTCTTCTGCGTTGAGCACAAATGGGTCTTTAGTCATTAAACTACACGACAAGAAGTTTATGTCCACAGCAAAGTAGGTAACGTGTCCAATTTCTTCAGTTTTTATAAAATTTGGTCTGATAGCTTTTGCAAAATTTCACTGACAGAAAGAAAGAAAAAAGCACTAAAAACTTATCGGCACTTCTTATCTTTACTTCTCATCAGTAACCTCTGACAGACATCAACAAAAATTTAATTAGAGCTGATTCTTTAGGACAAACTGAGATTGATTAGTATTCTGTTCTAAGTCCAGCATTGCTGGTAAAGCAAGACACAATATGCACAAACAATAATCCACACAAACTATGCAGTGGCACTGCCAATGTAACTTGAAACTACAGAAATGAGCGTTAATTATTGATTGGCAAAAATCTTTTCATGCAGGCTAAAATCTCAGCCTTTTCATACAGCTTCTGCTAACATATTCCTCATCCCTATTATGCTCTTATCTCTGTCACCGAGGTGGCAGAGAAATTAAATTACTTATCTCCAACTTCATTAACGCTCTTATCTTTGCAGAGGCGCATATCAAACAGAATTTTTTCTTAAACATCTATCCCCAGCCATTTTTATGCACAAGATATTTCAGCAGCACAGCAGAGAAATGGATGCATTAGATCTAGCTTAATGTGGGTAAGAATTGAAATCTTTCTAATTTGCTTTACAAGTTGCATATGTTCTGCTTTCAAGGAATCCAATTTGAAATCGGCCATGTTCATACTTTGTGCTCTGCCCAGATTCACAAGGACACATAGTCAGAAGCGCCCATTAATTTGTTTTTAGAAAGTTAGAGTTGGTTAAGAAGGAAAAAATAGAAATGACTGTAATATTGTTTTATTGTAATGAGGACTGCCTGGTCAAAAATGAAAACAAGGATTTATATCATTAAACTTTGATAGGTCTTATTGGTAGGGATGTATACCGAGTACCGGTATCGTTTGGTACCGGTTCCTAATCTTAACGATACCAGGGTACCGTTAAGATTCTGGACTAACGATGCTCTTATTGATACTTTTTATACATCTACCTGACCATCGAGTTATCATTACACAGTCAAATAATCACAGTGGTGGAATAAGACAGACACAATTCCCTTATTCTCCCAGCTGTCCTTCACCTACCTTTATGTCCAGGCTTCGTCAACACCATCTGAACAAATGTTCTCCACCACTGGATCTCTTAACATCTTGTAATGTCTTTATTATTTACTCTAAATTACATTATGGTATCAATAAGAGACTCAATAAATACCGGTATCGATAAGGAGTATCGATATTGGTATCGGTATTGATAAATCGTAATGATATACATCCCTACTTATTGGTCCAACTTTATAAAGCAGATCAATACATGAAGATAAGACTTTAAAAAACATATAACCAGAAAAGAGTTGTTTATTAATTCTTTTTCTCCCCTGTGTTTCCTGACCAAAACCTTTAATGTTTTTAAAATATAATTGAATTGTGCTGTAACATAAACAAATCTTTGTTCTAACAACAGAATCTTGCGATGTTGAAATTCAAGCACAAAGGATTTAATCAAGTCCGATAAACGATCTATTTCTCCGATCAGCTTTTCGCGACTTTCCTTATTCAGACGATCACAGCATTGTTATATGATACAGTATGTTTAATGTTCTGAGAATAAAACTTATAATAAAAACATGATATTCATATTCCAAAGCCGGCAACAATATGCCACCATAGAGTTTGTGCTGAAGCATAAACCTAATGAATTCATGGGTTGCAGATGGTCGATGTTAGTCCATGTTTTACCTCACATATGCCGAACCATCAGAGTTGAATACGTGCTGTTGCAGAGTTAAAATAAGGTTATGGATATTTCTCATTTTAATCAGTGGTGGGCATTCAGGGTAGGCACTGCCTACCCAAGGCAAATAGTAGTACATATAATTCCTTTTTAATAACTAGTTTTTTTTTTTTTTTTCTGTTCCTTTAATAGCTGTTATTTTTCATATGTAATTTTTTTTTCAAATAATAATTTCCAAAGGCTTATTGTACCAACAATTTTAGCTTTAGGGCTTTTCATTGCTCAGTAAAATGACTCAATACCACCTCCTCTTGGTCAGGCAGACAAGTAACCCACTTTTGTAATGCATTAAAGTCAAGGTCACACCCTGGCACAGTGCAGCACTGCCTTTACCTCTCATATTATCACTATGATGTGTGTTCACGTAGCCTAATTCTTCTTCTTCTTTCATTAATTATTAGAAAGAAATATTTGGATCTCCTGTCTCGTTACACCTAACTGCACAACACATGGATGGCATCCTTGACTACCTGTATGAGTCATTGTAGCACCAGATACCAGCGCAGGTATTCAATATGGCGGCGGCTAGTGTGTGAGTGCAGTGAAGCACAACTTATGAATAGCACAGCTTTAAAGGAGTACAGCACAAGTTGCAGCTTTTTTACAGAAGCGAACTCCCTCTGGTGACAAGTGGAAGTGCACACGCATGAGCTGGTTTGACTGCATTGGTCTTTAGTTTAACCCACATTACATTCAGTCTGAGCTCAGAGTTAGACACAATATCTACTGAGGTAATTAAGTTATAAATCTGTAAGTTGTTTACGGTTTGATTGTTGAGTAAACTGACAAACTGCATGCTAACGGTAACAACAGGCTAATGCTGGCTTGTAGTTCAAATATCCAAATTCAGAGGATGAGACCACAAATACCTTATAAAATGACTGCATCATCTAAATGTAACAAGTGGCCAGAGTGTATCTCTTCCCCAGGAAGGGTCATATAGCTGTCATGTTGCCACATTCCCATGCAAAAAACTTAGCATTGCAATATTACACATCCTTATTTCTGTCATACATCACATTTACCTTGTTAGTAAGAAGAAAGCCTACTGCAGCATATCGGAGCTCTCACCGTTTACTGGAGTCTGAATTGGGGTTTGAGAGGCTCTTGCTCTCCATCTTTTAGCAGCAGTCAGTGTTGTCTCAGCATGTGCAGACCTGCGGTGACGGAACACACGACACCGTTGCAGCCAGACAAACTAGAACGTGCAGCTTGTCTCCCCCACAAGCGCCCCCTTGAGGCTTCGTACCCGAAACTCTCGCGTTGAGCATTCAGAAACAGTAGACCACCGCAGTGAAGGAAGATCTGCACATTCTACAGATCAGGCGTTGTTGGAGCATGTGGAGGAGAGAGAAAAGAATAGTATTTAACATTCAAACTTGTGGAATGCATCTTTAACATGTCATACTACACAATTATCTCCTATTTGCACTTCATTTACTTATATAAAAAGATAACATTATTTCAGCTCCTACCTCAGTGCATGATTTTCATTGTTCAGCTTGTTATCTCCTGATGTAGTTTCAGCCAATATGGTGTGAATAAAGATGTGCAAGGCAACATTGTAGTCCGACAACACAGCCAAACCACTAGGATTAGTGAACTGAAGCCAGTGTATAAATGTTTGAAAGCACGATACCTCTGGGGTTGAAATTATCATTGGTAAGCAATATAAAATAAGATAGGCTACTGAATTAGCACTTCACAATTCATTAGCATTTATTAGTGTAGCTTCAAAGCACAAGTTAATCAGACTGGCTGCTGCAATGGAGAGCTGCAAATCTTTTAGAATGAACTTGATGATAGCTCAGAGCCATTTCTGCTGTTTTCTCACTGTCGTCCTAAAGGTAGAGTCAGATCTAGGTCTATAAATTTTGCTACCCGCTTACACAGTTGTGTCTGCTAAGGCGTGTTGGGAGCTTGCACTTGGATAGTCCTGAGGAACTCAGTTCGATTGGGCAGGAAATTCTGAAAAATTTCGCTGCTTCATTTGGCTTGGTTTATTTTGCACAACCCAAGCGAACCAAACTGCCTGGAAAACATCACGCAGTATAACTGAGAGCAATATTCCCCAAAATGACCACTGACAAAGAAAGGAGGAAGAAGTAAGACCTGGCTGATCGCATCAGTGTATAATGAGCTGAGGAGGAAAATGTGTTTAGTTGTTGATGTTTTGGCCACATGTAGTGAATGAAGTCTTTACTATACAGTATCAAAAATCTGTAGACTAAAAGTAGAAATGGTCAGATTACTTATTGAAAACTTCAGTTAAGAAGAAGTAACAATGAAGCCGAAACTCTTGTTTTTAATCATATGTATGAGTAATTATCACGCCTGCCTCTAGTATTTTGCATTCTGTTTTTGTGGTTTGTCCAGGTCCAGAAATGAATGCTAGGCATTTGCAGTAAAATGGAGAGAAAATTTCAAGGACAAGACACAATGCGCTTATTTTAGGTCCATCTACAATATCATTCCTGTTGCTGTTTTTCTGTGCTGATCTGAAAATGAACAAAATACTCACCTCTATTGTAAACACAAGGTTAAAAAGCATGTTTTGTTGGCCTAAGTAAGCCTGAAGATCAGTTTCACCTTGTTTTCATGTTTTCTGACGTTCTGTCATCCTTGTTTTCATATTTTCGCTGCAGAACATTGATTAATAATTCCTTGTAATGGTGGAAAAAATAAGCTGCACACAAACAATCTTGAAACTACTTCAGTAAGTAAAACATGGTATTGTCACACCTTGCAAATTTCTATTATCAAGGGTGCTAGTGAAATTCATTACTTCTATATGAATAAAATTTGCTTTGACAGCCCCCCCCCCCCCCCCCCCGTTTCATCAAATGACAAAACCAAGACAATAAAAGTAGAAGCTCCACAGAAGAATATTCAGAAAGACTGTTTCTATGGGAACTGTCCAAGATTCATTATGATAATGCAGTGGCCATGCAGTCAGCAAACTTAAAAAAAAATCTTTGATATGAATACATATGGCAGATCACTTTAATTCAACAAAAGCAGTCATATCAGAGTGAAAATCAGGAACATGAGGAACAAAGGAACTTAACAGTGTTTGTTCTTCACAAGTCATCTTTTTGTATTTTCCATCATATTTGGACAGTTAATTATGAAGCAGAAGGGCCCATCTTGTCCAAATTTTACCCTCCCCTTTGCATGATGTTCAGACTTTCATCCTTTACTGGATGAAATATTATTCTTCATCTCTCTCTAATAATCTATGCAATATGTGCATTTGGACCTGCTGCAGCAGCACAGGCTTTATACTGTCTGTCCGTGTGCATGCCCATTAAAGTGCACACTCACAAGCTATTCCATGTGCATGTTAATAGCACAAAATGGACATGTTTATAGTTTCTTTTAGTGCACATTATTGCTGATTTGGAGACAATGCACAATGTTTAAGGGCATTTGATGATGCCAGTAGATATCCTGATGGAAAGCAATAAAAAGCTGAACATTCATAGCTGATGCTTATGCATCTTAACCATCTTGTATTCTGGCTGTTTGGTGTTAAACTTCACTAAACTTCAGTTATTCATTCCCAAGTGCATGAATCTCTTCCCCACTGACTTTGCAAAACAATTCATTTGATTGTCAGTTCATATTTTTTGGAGAGCAAAGTTATTAAGCGCCTCCATTCAGATTATTGAATTATGCTAAAATAGCATTTCTGCTGGCAACTTGATAGATGATTTGAAAAGCCTCCACCACTGCATTTTCTCAGAGCTTGAATGCATTTCCCAATAATAAGATTTATTTAAATCAATTTCATGTTTATTCCTCCTGAGGTTTGCTGTTTTGTTTATCTAATAAATTCACTCCTACAATCTCTTTCACACCCTCACAGGAAAGGATTAGCACTTTAAGGCAGAACCTCCAGAGATTATGGAGGGAAAAAAATGATCGTCATTAGATTAGGAAAATATTGCCATTAATGTACTTGGCAGAGATTCAAGTTCTGTCTTTGTATCCATCTGTCCATCCATCCATGCATCCATTCATTATCTCACTCACAACTCCTCACACACAGTTTCAGGTTGTGAAATGGATTGGAAGTGGAGCTTAAGCACTGTCCGAGCATGACCCAGTTCAAATAGCGGTACAAACATGGGGTGTTCACCAGATACAGGGAGGAAGACGGCCTTTAGCAGTAGGGAACTCTCACAATGATTTGAATCTTGTCTATTAATCTATTTATTTTATATATAGTATGTATCATATAATATTATCCTGGAGACAGACTGGTACTGAACAGTGAAGAATGGGTAGGTCCATCTAAACTTATCCGACTCCTTTCGGACATATTGGGATTATATTGTTTTACTATTATCATTTGTTCACGTTTGTTTTATGTTTGTACGTTTTTGTCTGTTTTGATTTGTTTTATTTTTTTTTTTGTTTTTTGTTGGTTTTTTTTTCTTGTGTTACAAGTACATGTTCGAAATAAAGCATTCATTCATTCATTCATTCATTCATTCATTCATTCATTCATTCATTCATTCATTCATTCATTCATTCATTACTTCAGTCTGCAGAATATGGTATTTTATGAAAGGGGGTATTTCAAGTTGAACAAAGATCATTTACAACCCTCACACACTAAGTATGGCTTGGTTTGGAAAAACAACCAATCAAGTTGGTTAAACCAATTCTATTTACATTTACCAATATTTTGGTAACTTTGACCAAAATATTGGTTAATCTCATTGATCAGTTGGACACATAACTATCAACCAGATTATTAAAATTCAATTAATATTTTGGTTGTTTAAAAGGTGGTATTAAAGATGTCTCTTCAAACCATTTTTGCAATATTCAATGAAATTGGATTTACTGCCCCATAAGATATTATTAATTAAAAGTAAATAAATATTAGTATACATCAGCTGTGAAAGTAATGGGACTTAAAAAGCATCCGCCAATAATTTCTTCTCTTCCAGCACATAGTAACATGCAGTATTACTATGTGCCAGAAGTGGCACACTCTTGTCTGACGTTTACTGTAGGTAGCTAGCAATTGTTCTGCTAGCAGTTAGCAACACTCAGACAATGACATCTGTCAATGACATCTTCCATTTGTGACACAATGTGAGAATCTGTACCAGCTGTCTGCTAGACGCAGGTGTCAGGACTTGGCTTGTGCACGTTGTCCTAAAGGTGTGCCTGGGTAAGGGAGCGATGAAACAAGCCGGCTGGTCTTGTGTATGGAATTTATTCAAAAACTTGCAAACAGTCTCTGTTTTCTGAATTGCCACAAACACCTTCTATACCTCCTTTAACCAACCAGTTTTAAGGTGCACCATCCCAAGCTTCTTTTGGCCAAAACTGAAGCTGAAAAAGAATAGAACAAAACAAGACATTATTAAGGAACGTTGAAGTCCTGTGATTTTCTCAACTCAATCCATCCGCTTCTTTCAAATATTGATGTGTCCACTGTTCGTTATTGCACAGGCAGTACTTTAAAATGCTCATGCCAAAGGACATCTCAGAGACACCAGCTGGTTTGGCAAAAATTAAGACATCTGATATATATGTTCAGAAGCAATGATAGGAGTAAGATAAACAAGGCCTCAGCATTTACACCCTTCCAACTACATGATGAAATACCACAAAGAACCTAAAAAAAAAAAAAAAAAAAAACAGTGGAACAGGTTGAGACTCTATTACCCATTTTCCACCAAAGGGATTAAAGAGTTAGTGCTGAACTTCAAATTCGTCCTTTCTGTTTTGACTGACAAAGCTTAAGGCTCTAACCAGAAATCTGGTGCTGCAGTAGTATCTACTCTTTGTCTGGGCAGGAGTTGGAAGAGTTATGGTGTCCAACCACAGTTGCCAAAGCAGCAGTGCAAGAAGAGCTCACGGTTCCTCTAATTTTTTTTGCAATTTCATTTGTTTAATACCATCAGTCTGCATTTGTGAGTGCTTCCCAATGCATTATTTTCAGCACTTTGACTTTTGTAAAATGAAATTGCAAAATGAAATCTTACTGTTCCTTGAATGGGCTGGCCTTAGGGACACCTCTGATGCTGTGATAATAACAGCATGATAGCAGTGAGAGTGTACGCTCTTAAAGTGACTGGGATGATGCACAGGAACATCTGTGCAGAGAAGGGATTAAAAGTCCCCAAGCCCCAAAAGTACACCACCAAAATATCTGTGGGGACTTCTAGTTCCAGACTTTCAAACAGCTGCTGGCCAAGAAAGCTGATGAAGTGATGGTTGATGGAGAGCAGACAATATCTCAGGAAGAGGGTGCGAGATGTTACACATAGGCTGAACTGCAGCGTGACTCCCAGGAACTTCTGAGATACTGCAACCTTACACCTAAATATGGACTTCACTGTCCATCTAAACTGGAATCATATGCTTTATCATTTGTCTTGTCTAAGGAAAAGTCTTCACTGAAAACACAAATCTCAAGGGTTCAGTTTTACAAACTGGTGTGCTTTCTTTCCATCTGTAAAACCAGTGGCTGTTTGAACTGAATCTTAACAATTTTCCAAATATCTGCTTAATGCTTTATAATGACTGGAAATGTGTCAAATTTATTTTAGAAAAAAAAGAAAACAGAAAGAAATTCAGCTGGTGTAAATCTGGCTAATTTGAGCTCAGACATTCAGTCTTTGAAGTCCTAATGTGTAAGCTGACACAATTTGAAATATAAACCCTCCAAGTTAAACTAATGAATGGCTCTAAGTGGCAGCAATGAAACGTGCTTTTCACCGGCTCCCTCTGGTGTGATGAGAACAAGGTGTAAGCTCATAGAAGATATACTACACTATTACTAAAAGATGGCGTTGTGACTAAGCACCGTGCATTTCCATACAGATTGCATTTGTTTCCGCTCAGCAGCCACGGAGTAATGAGGAGCTCTGTTTTGTGGAAGATAACAGGACGGAGCTCATTTCCGTGTACCTGAACACAGTCTTAAGCAATGTTACAGCATGTCCCTCTAATACAATGCTCATTTGACCAGCAAAAGAATCTGTGTGCCTTGTGTATGAGCATCACACGTGGGTGTGTGATTCATGTATTTACTGACTGTTCCAGTTTCACAATATTTCCATATTTCCTGCACTGCTTTTCAAATACATTTATGCACGCAGAAAATTCACAGAACAGCAAAGAAGCATGCAGTATATCTGGGTGAAGACAATTCTTCTGGAACAGTATGTGCTTTATTATGCTGCCTTTCATGCGTGACTCACACTTTCACTATTAAGTTCTGGCACTTTATTTCTTTCTCCTTAGGCATTATACAACCAAGGGTAATTCTCTTGGTTTTAATCTTAAAAAGCTGCACCAGTCCCTGACCTGTTAAAACAAATTAAAAGTTGATCCATAATTAGGACTGATCATTGTTGTGATGGTTCATTTCCCTACTTCTCTTCCTCGCATTAATTCTAATTATGGCCAACCTGTTTCATATTCCCCTCTATGAGAATTTTTGGTGTCAGATTTTCTGTCGGAGCTGGTTCCCCTTGATAAGACAGGGAGAGGAGCCAACATTCCTCACTGCCAGAAAAGTGGATTTATCAGATGACACGCACAGAGCCAAACATCTGCTAATACACTGCCAAGTTAGCACTAATATGCACATGTTTACACAGCACTCAAACCTTTTAGAGACTATATGTGATATCAGTGTTTTTATTGAACAGTCCATGTTTATGTAAAAGTAAGATTAATAGAATTTGGGGAAGGCAACTTCTCTGTTTGCTGACATTGCCCGTTAAAATATAGCGTACAGACATTTAAAAAAAAAGAAAGGAAGGAAGAAAAAAACAGTGGTTCTGCTCACACAAAAGCCAAGGAGGCTTTAGCACATTTCCTTGGCTGGGGGCGATATGAAAATAGCTTAACTGAATTGGAACTTGCCTTTCAGGGGGGGGTTATATAAGGCCAGACAAACTGACAACTCACTGAGTTAATATGGACTATAGAAACTGCACATCAAGTCGCCAATTTTAAAGGAAATTAGAATTTCTGCGTCTGAAGAAAAACAGACTTTTTGCTCAAGGGAGGATTTAGAGGCAGAGAATTGTTTTTTTTTAAAAAACCTCCTATGATGAGCCAGATGCATGTCGTTTACAAAATGAACACATGCAGTAACATTTTTAGTTAAGCTAAAGAAAATACATGCATCATGGTCATAGATATCTCTCACTTTCACAGGCAAAAGTATTGGCTGCAGAACAATTCAACATGGTCATTTTTAAAAAAAAAAGTTGAGCAGATGATATGAGACAAAATATAACTTAACACCATAAGAAACACCATATCATTAGGCTTTTCCAATTACTCTCACAGTTCACACAAAAATGACATGCTAATTAAATCGTGTAGTTTTGTGTAGTCAACAGGAAAACATGGATCCAGCCCGCCTTCTAACAGCAGTTCAGCCTGCTGGAGGTAGTGATGTAGTGGTGTGGGGGATATTTTTTGGCAGATTTGGGTCTCTGTATACCAACTGATCATAGTTGAAACACCAGTGCTTACTGAAATATTGTTGTTGACCATGTCCATCCCTTTATGAACACACAGTTCCATCTTATGATAGACCTCCAGCAGACGAAAGATCAGACCATCCCAAACTGGTTGAAAAAGTGTTCACTGTACCCCAGTGGCTTCCACACTCACCAGAATTAAATCCAATAGCATCATGGGATGTAGTTTAAACCAATAGTATATTGTAGCTAATGAAGTGGCTGGTGAGTGTATGTTTCAGTTACATCCTGAAAGAAAGGCATACGTGCTGCATTTGGTTCATTGTTTGCAGTGTGGTAGTAACATTTTGTGTATGCACAAATGTATGCTGCCGTGCCCTTGAAGTGAAAACATACTACTGTATATAACCCTTTGTAACAAGAAGTCTTTATAATGAGTCTTTGAAATGCAGACATCTGTATGTACACTACCACTCTAAGGGCTGGGATCACTTTTCCATTGGATTTAATAGGAAAGTTATCCCAAACCTTTGGGTGGTCGTATAGGTGCACTGACACATTAACTTGAAAAGCTTAAATTGGTTTTCTAACATATGACCAACTTGCTTACTGTTGTTAAAGGCGAAGAGTGTAACAGAATTAATGGTCAGTGGCAGAAAAATGTGATATATAATTCAAAATTGTGTTTTTATTGATGTGTAATTGCTGCACTTGAATAGCTGTTATGTATTTATTTTCTTAGAATGACCCATTTATATCTACTTGGTGTGGGCCCACATGGAGGCTGCCATATTTGTGCCTCTATTTTTACTACAGTGTCTCTGAACGAAGTGAGAATCCAGATATTACCAGAATAACCATGGTAGTGCCTCATGCTGTGCTGAAATTACATGCTGCACCCGCAGAAACAACGTTGATCTGGGGTTATGTTGAGGTTAATGCAGGGATTCTCTCGCCCAGCGGTGGCAATGTATGAAATTTCCAAAAATCAGCATTTTGGGAGCTTGAGGAGGCTAGTGCTGCACAACAAAAGCAAGTGCAAAACCAAGACATCCTCATTCATTTGTCATTTAAAATCTTCGGGTACGCTGTTGCTTTCAGTGTGCTTGTATTTCAGAAAATAAGGCAGGGGGAGCAGGTGAAAAATGTATGATTTTAGCACTCTTCTGAATGAAGTTCATTTAAATATCCTACTTTTAGAATGGAGCAGGAGCAGACTGTAATAAAGTCTCAATAAAATAACAGAGCGATATCTGATCATGCAAACCCCCAATTTTTGCGTTCCCTTAAATGTGAATATCAACTGTGCAGCTTCTTAAAACTAAAACATGCAGTGAGTAGGCAGGAGTCAGTGTGAGTGAACACATTAAACACTGCTAAAATAGCATCATTTGATATGAAAATAAACATCTACCCCAGCACAGTCATGAATAATAAATCAGTATTCTTCTTACTGTACTCTGTGTTTGATGGAGAAAAACAGTAGAAGAAGGAAAGTAGAACAGACATGAGAAATGGTGGATCAGATGAAAAATGTTCCCAGACAAAGTGTAGAAACAGTCTGTGTGTGTGCTGCTTCTCTTTTCTTCTGGAGATATTATCACAACCAAGTTTAACTGAACATTGACTGAGCTGAAGACTTTTTTTTTAAGCATGGTCATTCAGTCAAGAATTACTAGATTTTCTATTAAAGAAGGAAGAAGCTGCATCACACACTAAAAACTCTTGGGTCAAAAATAACTCAGGGTTGCAGGGTTAAAAAGGGACCAATCAATTTCCGGGTTACTTTGACCCAGAAAATTGGGTTATTTTTTTTTTACCCAACTATTGGGTTGAATATTTGACACATATGTTGGGTTATATTGAGTACAATGTTTGGTTATTTTGACTCAGAAGTTGGGTCAATAACCCAACAACCGAAATGTCTGGGTTGAAATAACCCAGAAATTAGTTGGTCCCTTTTTAACCCAGCAGTTTGACCCAGGAGTTTTTAATATGCAGTATAACATATTGACAAAAATAGATTTTATACACTGTCCATAAACTCGTTCACAGAAGCTCCTTGGAACACATTTTAACCCAAAAGTACATCTGACTATCAACCCCCAACCAACAGCAGAAAGGCTACTAAAGGAAATCAGAAAACTGCTGACTCACTGTGATTGTTGAACTGTGTCAGTCCAAAAAAACATGTTGGCCCCCCAGGAAAATTCCAGCCTGATGGCAAGTCTGTCCCTGAAATGGAGTCACACCGGTTGTGCTACTAACTGAGTCAACAGATTCTTGTACTGCAGATCTTTAATTTTTCATTTACAGCATTTTTTGTGTATTTTGTGTGTGTTTTGTGCAGTATCAATTAACTAAGCAGTGGTAGAACTCTTTGTACAGATGGCTAAAGGATGATCATGTAAAATAAATCTCCATCCTTTTCACAAAGAAGGAAATGCAATATCACTCCAGAATGTCCATGGTGCAAAACTTGACAGAAACTTGAAAAATATTATTGTTGCAAAGTTGTTGTTTACCTAAAACTGTCCTATTAAATAATTGTGCTCAAGAGACAGCCTTCTAATTTTCAGTAAATAAGGATAGAAATTCAAATTGATTCACTTATATTATGAAAATAGGCCAATAGAATCCCTACAGAGAACATTAATCTCTATATCAATAAAGTCTACTTTTAACAGCTTCATGTCTTTGTAAGAGGCAAGACATTTCTGAGCTAAGAAAATTATTAGACTCTTTAAGCCTTGTGATAAGTCAACAACCCTTTTCTCTGAACATCTGACTGAGGATCTGAAATTGGAGGTAATTGATGCCTATTAGAGAAGGCTATAAAAAGATGTGAAAGCTATCAATTTTCTAAGTTCTGTATAAAAAAGTCCCCAAGATTGGCATTTCAGCCTGTGTAAGTCATTACTTGTACTATTTGCTACACAGGAAGAAAAAGCAATACTTGCTGCAAAGGGCTGCAGATGTCTGACACTCAAAATAAGACACAGCAGAGCCACTGGAAAGAAACATGACCTCAGACTGCATCACAAATGTCATGTTTAACGTCCACAGTAGCACACAAACACACACACGTTTGTTTTTATATCCCCGTGGTACGGTGGCCCAGAAGGGTCGCAACAAAACAAAAGCCACAACACCACACAATTAACCGCAACACAACACAATTAACCGCAACACAACCAAATTAACCACAACACAACACAATTAACCGCAACACAACCAAATTAACCACAACACAACACAATTAACCGCAACACAACCAAATTAACCGCAACACAACACAATTAACCGCAACACAACACAATTAGTCACAACACAACACAATTAGTCGCAACACAACACAATTAACCGCAACACAACCAAATTAACCACAACACAACTAACCGCAACACAACACAATTAACCGCAACACAACACAATTAACCGCAACACAACACAATTAACCACAACACAACACAATTAACCGCAACACAATTAACCGCAACACAACACAATTAACCACAACACAACACAATTAATCACAACACAACACAATTAACCGCAACACAACACAATTAACCACAACACAACACAATTAACCGCAACACAACACAATTAGCCGCAACACAACACGAAAGCTGCAACGGAAGTGGGTTTTTTTTCTTTTCTTCTTCTTCTTCATTTTTAAGAATTTGCCACCGGAAATTACGTTATGACACAGGAAGTGGCCACCCACATATAGCAGTGGACTCCGTGGTTGATCCGCCTGACAGTCAGAGCGCTTATTGATCTCTGCCCAACACTCAGCTGAGCGTGGGAAAGGCGGACTGTCAAACCTCGGACCCGCGGCGGATACGGATCAAGTCCGATAAACAGGAGATGCAGTCTTTTTTCTCCCAGCGCCACCACGTGGGGTCTCACCGTCACCTGTACGGACCCGCTGCGCATCCTGGGCGGATCAGATTTTACGAGGCTGGAGTTAGTTTAAAAAAAGAGATCACCAAAAAGACGAAGAGTAGCCCACAGCTTGTTTATTGATCTTGGTCGTCCGCGGACAAATGTAAGTATTCTAAATGTGGATTTCACTTTTATTTGAGGATGAATGACGATGTGAAAGCTTTCATGTATAATTTCTGGATCAATTTATGTGTAATTTTATTTGGATGACATGAACGAGGAATAAAGTTGACGTTAAGTGACGTGAATGTAATCTACTAACGTTGTAGGTAGTTTTTGGTTATTTATCCAGCTTTTGAATGATAATTACCATAGATACTAGAGAAAGGTTACTTTTCAAACTATAAGGCTAATCACATCAATAATTCTGACAAAACCTTTTCAGAACCTGATCTCTTTACGTTTTAGCTGTAACTAGCAAGATTTTAAAAACGGACTTCAAGGTTTTGCTTTGTACAGTAGTTGGATCACATATTAAATGAGTAAAGTACTTTTCTATTGGATAAAGCATCATTTTCATCAAACACTTTCACCGTTACATCAGCTGCGGTTAAGAGTTGCGAGACTTGGTGATTTAACTTATTTTCTGGTAGACAACGAGGGACATGTCCACATGGACAATTAAGCTTCATCATCACCAGAAAAAATGTTCATTATGTTGTCGGCACAGAGGGGATGGAGACAACTTATAGACATGGCAATAACTAAGCGGGGCTGTGTGTTTGTGTGGTTTTAGATGCTGCCTGGAAGAACCACGGATGTAAAGATGCCGCAGAAGAAGGGATGATGCGCAACGCCAGCCGCCTTCAGTTTTGGCTGCGGACAGAAGTCATCCAAGGAGCTGCACCAGAAATATACTGGGACTGTTCACATTCACTGTTATACTGTAATGAACTCTATAAATATAAAGTTTTAAAACGATACGTTGTTCCACAGTCTCATTTAATATAGTTTTTTTTTTTTTTGCATTATATTGTTGCCTGAAGGGCAGGGGTTAAAAATCCAGCCATATAACCGGTCCGCACTGGACCCGCGGCTGAAGCACAGGATCATGAATGTGTCCGCCGTGGATCCGGGACGAAGGTGCAGCCACAGCTTGAGGTCCGCCTGCGCTCCGCCTGACATCAGAAATTCCAATCAGAACGCGGATCAGCGGCGGATCGTCCCGCTGTGCAAGTGGATCCTATATGACTCCGGGGCGAATGTGACAGTGCGGATGCGCGGCGCTGTCCATTTGCTATCTGGGCAACTGTACAAACCAGATGAAAAGTCTGAGAAGCATTTGAAGAAGTAGCTAAGTAAAACACTGACGGTAAATAACGTTTATTGATTTCGGTATACGCTCCAATAGGTGCTTTTGTTGGATGTAGTAATGCGGACACAGACGGTGCATTGACCACCCCAGCCGCCAGTTGCTGTAAGACAATGCTGGAAACTCGTATCAGTTCTGCATAAACATATCTCGCTCTCTCACGTAGGCCTATGGCCCCGGTCATGACGGTTTCTTTAATTTGGAATCAATTATTCCAAATTAAATGATTTGGAATAAAATTATTTTCCCTCGTGTGTGTGTGTGTGTAGGCTAGTCGTCTTTAAAATTATCCATACCCTCCAATGAAAGAAAATGCTAAATTCACAAAACTAAAACAAAGTAATAATAATTTTTTTTAAAAATCACTTAATTATTATTAAGTTCTTTTTATTTGAATAACTAGCCTACTGTGAATTGTGAGGGTATGGATAATTTTGAAGACGACTGTATATAAACACACACACACACACACACGAGGGAGAATAATTTTCTTCCAAATAATTTAATTCAAAATAATTGATTCCAAATTAAAGAAACGGTCATAACCGGGGCCACAAGCGAGAGAGCGAGATGTGTTTGCAGAACTGATACGAGTTTCCAGCATCATCTTGCAGCAACTGGCGGCTGAGGTGGTCAATGTACCGTCTGTGTCCGCATCACTACATCCAACATGAGGTGATTCTTAATCTATACATCAAAATTAAAAGCACTTGTAGGAGCGTATACCAAAATCAATGAACGTTATTTACCGTCGATGTTTTACAAACTTCTCCAGCTGCTTCTCAGACTTTTTTTTTATCTGGTTTGTACTGAAAGTTGGCCGCTTCCTGTGTCATTATGTAATTTCCGGTGGCAAATTCTTAAAAATGAAGAAGAAGAAAAGAAAAAAAAACAACTTCCGTTGCAGCTTTCGTGTTGTGTTGCGGTTAATTGTGTTGTGTTGTGGTTAATTGTGTTGTGTTGCGGTTAATTGTGTTGTGTTGCGACTAATTGTGTTGTGTTGCGACTAATTGTGTTGTGTTGCGGTTAATTGTGTTGTGTTGCGACTAATTGTGTTGTGTTGCGACTAATTGTGTTGCGGTTAATTGTGTTGTGTTGCGGTTAATTGTGTTGTGTTGCGGTTAATTGTGTTGTGTTGCGACTAATTGTGTTGTGTTGCGGTTAATTGTGTTGTGTTGCGACTAATTGTGTTGTGTTGCGGTTAATTGTGTTGTGTTGCGGTTAATTGTGTTGTGTTGCGGTTAATTGTGTTGTGTTGCGGTTAATTGTGTTGTGTTGCGAATTGTGTTGTGTTGCGGTTAATTGTGTTGTGTTGCAACTAATTGTGTTGTGTTGCGACTAATTGTGTTGTGTTGCGGTTAATTGTGTTGTGTTGCGGTTAATTGTGTTGTGTTGTGTTGTGGCTTTCTTTCGTTGCGACCCTTCTGGGCCACCGTACCGTGGGGTACATCCATTCTCCAGCCCCTTACCCTAAACCTAATGCCCATAACTGATTGCCTAAACCTAACCCTTGTCTTAACCCTAACCTAAACCTAATTGTAACTTAATCTCTAAAACCTAATCTTGACCCTCAAAACTGGTTTTGTACCCCGACGTCCCCACGGTGATGGTAAAAAATCGGAACATGGTCCCCTCAATGTTGCAAAAACGTGCCCACACACACACACATATCTATATTGTACAGATGTAATTGGATAACCATTTCATTTGGATTTCTATACACTTCAACCACAACTCCATTGTTCGTATTGTCGAGATGGTAGTGATTGACGGTTGATGTCATTTGGCTCGAAGCAAGTTGTCTCAAACCATGTTGGTATGTGGGAGACAGTTATTTTGTTAAAATTCGTGAAATAGTGTGAAACTAAGTTTAAAGGGACTAGAAGCAAGATTAAGAAATAAAACTCACGGCTGGCGCAACTGGCGCTTTAGGTAACTGCAGCCACGAGCCAAGCCGTCACGGGAGCGTGCACAAACTGAAGCTATAATGTTGTTTACTACGCTTTTTCTTTGTAGTTACACTTTTTAGTGGTATTTCAGTTGATCTGGATCATTTGCTGACGGCAGAAGAATCCATACCTATCGCTTACAGTGTTTGAATTTACCACGACTGTCTTCTTCCTATATCAAAACTGTTGAGGATGTGGATGCATAGGCGCCGATTCCGTGGGTGCTTCGGGGCCTGAGCACCTACAGAAAATACCGAGCACCCACGTGGGATTGATGGCAAAGTCGATTCATCCAGCATCCACTGCAGTGTTTCCCTACATTGACTCAGTCATGGCGGACTTCTTCAGCTATATTATTAGCGCCATGCCTTCAAAATGATTAGATTAAAATCTTTTCACATGGACAGTGTCAGAATTTCTTAAGAAGCTGGATTACCGCTTCTAGAAGCCAGCAACAGAAGAGGTCTCTGCTGTCAGACATCGCATTTGCACGTAAACGCAGCATGGAGACCGGTGTCAGGATGAAAACAGCACAGCCAGAACGTGGCGCGCAAAGCCGAGACCTTATGTGAATTGGCCATAAGGCTTTAATTATATCATAAACTTATTAAATGAGGATAAAGTGTTTTTTAGTGTTTTTTTAGTTTTTTAGTTCGTCATTGAATAAAACCAACTAGTAGCCTACAGTCTCAAAATCAGCCTTGTTTAATGAGAAAATAGTACAAACTTTTAATATAGCATGGTCCTGACAGGGGCGCCGCCAGGAATTTTGGGCCCCATGAAAGACATTCATGTTGGGCCCTCCTCCCTCAAAAAATTGATGCAAGACTTAAAAATGTTATAAAAAGAGTATTATTTACAGTTTCATTGTATTTTTTGTAAGGCTGTCAAAAAAAATTCATCCTGCTTAATCGCGTTTATCACTTCTAGAACACATTTAGGATTAAAGGTGTCTCAGCAGGAACTCTGCATTTATCTTCAGTAGACTAGACTACTGAAACCCTGTCCTTACATGTCTCCCTAAAGTCCTTCAGATGGGGGCAGTTTAGTCCAGAATGTTGCTGATACGGTCCTCACAGGCTGACTTAACAACTGTAATAATGTGAAGCTGAAATTCAGGTCTTAGTCCTGGACTACTCCCAGATTTCTGGCTTGGTTTTATCCTTTAAGTTACAAAACAAAAGTTTATGTGTTGTCTACATGTAGCAGTACTAATTAATAAAAAAAAATCTCTTGTTTGACAATAGGATTAATTTTTTGACAGCCCTAATTTTTTTGTTGTTCCTCCATTTCTATACTTTCTGGCCAAACCTGAGAAATGTAAGCCAAGACTGTAACAGTTGTTACATTTATATAATGTACCAACAAATTATATCATCTAATTACATTAATTATCAGCAGCTCAGTGTGACCTCACAGCTAGATTGCAAACAGGTATTTATGGTGCAACTCAAGCTGCTCAAATAAATTAACCGTCTTGAGAATGATCAAGATTTATAGATGTCTTTTGATGGCTGTAATTCAACCTAAATGTAAAAATCTAACTATCAACTATCTATTTAAATCGTGACTTTGATTTTAAGACAGGCTGCTGGTGGCTACTCAGTGTTTTCATTTAACTGTCCACTATCCTGTACAAACAACTACAACTACAGGCCATTTTTTTATTTTATAGAGATCATTATGTTAAAATAAATAAATAAAGTGTTTCAATTTTTATATAAAAAATGCTTCATTCTTATTTTTGGAATGGTAAAATGAGACAAATTCCCACAGCAGACTCTGTAATGATGCTAACTTGTCCCAATGTTGCTTACCTTCTTCACTGGGAAGGGAAAGGGGGTGGGAGTTGAAGAGATGGGGCTGCTGCTGGTGGATCATCTGTTTACATATGATTAAGGGGGGGACAAGGAGTTATTTAATATAAGTATCTTGCTAAACAATCAATAGCACTCAAATGATGTTCTGAGAACTATGTTTTGCCTGGTCTGGTTATGTAAATGTAAATTCTCAGCTCTATAAGTTTCTGGCTTATTTGCGGCTTCTGTTTTAGTTACAGACACACAATAAGCTCATTACAAATGCTGCAGAGTCCTGCTTTAATTTTTCTTTTAACGAAAAAAAGAGGGAAAATCACTTTCCGTTTAAGACGCACTACCCAGCATCATCAATCATGTGTTCCCACTTACACCTTAAGGAGGATTAACTAAGTTGTAATAGTCTGCAGATAACTAGGTTATTTCACTCAACAGGTTTATTTGAACAACTCAGGTAACAAACCTTTCTTTAAAAACTGGCTCACGCTTCGTTCGTCTCTTCTCTTTCTTTCTGTTCTCATTTGAAAATCATACTTTCATTTCTTGGGAGGCTGTGTTCTTCGTCTGCGGATGGACTTTTTTCATACTGCTGCTTATTTACACATTTTCTTAGTCAGTCGTTTCATTCGCTGTCATTCTGTCAAATGAAGCGCATGCAGCGATAAAGGCCCGATACCAGCAAACCGCAGTACTGACAGGCAAGGAGCGGATGCGCTGAGGCAGTTCCTGAGGACCAAACCATTTCTTGCACTTTCATGGGGGTGGATTGGTCATTATATTCATGCTTTGTTTTGCCGTTTACTGCTGAAAAACCAGTGAGAACACGAAGGTAATTTATTCTACTGCTGTATTTTCTTGTTCTTTTTTAAATCTTTATAAACATATTATTTGAAATGAAGGTTTAATAATTTCCACATCTTTTGGGGCCCCCCACAGTCATGGGCCCTTGGAATCTTCCTAACTTTCCCCCCATACGGCGCCCCTGGGTCCTGGATATAATCACCAATGGCTTCATTAAGCTGCAGCTAAAAGCATCCATACATTTCAAAGAACTAACAAGACAGGGGAAAAAAAAACAACTATCGGCTGCTTTTAGGTTGCTGATTAAGTTGTTAAGATTATATTGCACTGGCTTCACATTTTGCTTTCTGTTTCCCTTGCAAGTGCATTTATTGCTTGGTGTCACATTTGTGAAGGATTCTGCTGGTGACTAATTCATTACCAATTTTAATTTCTTCAAATTATTTTTTAAATGGATCATGTTGTATTTGTTAATTTTGTGGTGAGTTCATTAATTCGTTTTACAAAATAATAAGCCACAAATTCCACTAATAATGGCATATTAATTTAGCTCATATATCATGTCTTTTATGGCCTTCACTCACAGCACCCACTGGTAAAATCGGCGCCTATGTGCGGATGCAGTGTCATTTGACGTCACATCTGCAGGGCAGTGCGGGAAATTTGGCCACCGAATTGCAGCGCATTATGCAGCACACAGCCTGTTCAAGGAAAGGAGAGAGACGTGGATGGGCTTGTTCTTTTTGTTTTTTACCGCTTCAGCACCCATAAGTATTAAAATAACTGGACATACTTGTTTATTCTCTCGTAATTCCTGCCTCTAGTCCCTTTAAATTCAGTTTATGACCTACACTTACATTGAAGGGAGAAGAGGCAGGAATTGTGAAAGAATAACAAGCATGTCCATTTTTTTTTATGCAAATGAGTGATGAAGCATTAAAAAACAAAAAGAATGAGCCCACCCATGTCTCTATCCATTGCCCTTTACAGGCTGTGTGCTGCATAATGCGCTGTGATTCGGTGGCCAAATTTCAACTGATGCTGGATATGCCTCCCCGACAGTTTTCATACAGGAAGAAGACAGTTTTAATGAATTCAAAAACTACAAGGGATCGTTATGGATTCTTTTGCCACCAGCAAACGATCCAGATCAGCTGAAAGACAGTAAAAAGTGGCACTACGAAGAAAACGACTTTATCAGCGTTGCAAACAACATTAGAGCTTCAGTTTGTGCAATCCTGTGCCAGCTTGGCTGGTGGCTGCAGTTACCCTCATGAGGCCCTCGCGAGTCTAATTTCTTAATCCTGCCTCTAATCCATTTGATTGAGATATTTATTAGATAAATTTATTGAAGGATTTTTCCATTAAAAAAAACAACAAAAAAACATCAATACTTTGAACCCGAGAGGGACTTTATAAGGTCCTTCGTGATTGTTACCCAACAACAACGGTGATAAACAACGCATAAAGGACAGTGATTATTGCAATGTGGCACATCAAATTAAACTGCAGAAGCTAGGCTACAAGACAGCACAAACCTTTTTTAAATGTGCAAAACACAACTAAAGTTATATCCAAATGAAATAAAATGTAAAGCGTAAATACACGGCATAATAGCAACCTATGTACAACATTTCTGTCTCCACAGCTACAACCCCGCAACAAAACCACACAAATTATATGTCAAATTAATGCTGAGACTCTGCAGAATCCGAACATGTGCTCCACAGTCACCAAAACATTACAGAGATAGAAGCCAATAAGCAGCAGCAGCAGAAACCGCTCAGCCACAAACTAGTTTTAAAGATTTCTCTTACCTTTGCTGTTTCTCCGTAAAAACTATTTTTAACGGTAAATCCACACATGGTTGTTTGAAAATAATCTCTAGGGCAACACATGAAACACTTTCAGTTTAGCCAAAGGTCTTTAGGACCCAGCAGACAGCTTCACAATCTACTGATGCAGGTACCAGTCAATACTGAATTATCGCCTTCTGCCGGCTCTGATTGGCTGAAAGTCCTGTCAATCTTTCCCACGAGGGTATAGATACATTCTACTGGCTCTAAAGATTAGAGCAGGGCGATACCAGGGATTTTGGTATCGATCCGATACCAAGTAAATACAGGGCCAGTATCGCCGATATCGATACTGATACTTTTTCATATTTAAGCTTCATAGATCCAAAGGATCCAAAAAGACCTAGGATAGAATTTCGTTAAACTCAGCTCTTGGGGAATCGGGAAATAATAATGGGCTATAGTACCTGTATGTTATCATTCTGTATTTATTTCACACGTTACACAAAAGGGTACTTATATGCAATCAAGTGTGAGCTGTATCATATTTAGTATATTTGTTTCAATTCCAGAAAATCATTAATCTAGTTTTTTTTTTACTAGTCCACCCCTATATTATATCTTTCAGTCCTTATGTATAATTTTGCACTGTGTGCACTTGCCTGTTGCTTTAAAGTGATTCCATAAATTTCCCTGTTTTGGAAAAATTAAAGCTTTATTTAATGTTAGATAACACTTTTCGATGGAATAAATGTACTAGATTATTTCAGTGTCTT
The DNA here is from genome assembly GCA_023101725.1 of Atherinomorus stipes. Lineage (NCBI taxonomy): Eukaryota > Metazoa > Chordata > Actinopteri > Atheriniformes > Atherinidae > Atherinomorus > Atherinomorus stipes. The sequence continues at coordinate 95,873 of JALJCO010010650.1, read as the reverse complement.
AATTATATTTTTTAGGTTTTCCAGTAGCATTTGACTTAGCATGCACTTTGAAAAAGTAATATGAACTGATGCTGAAGATGACCACTCTCAATTTCATTTTATAATGTGTTTCTGCTCCTGCAGCTCCGTGTTTTCTACTGCGTGGGTTTCCATATGCGTGTAGAGGTTTGTTGTGTTTTTACTGTATTTAACAGCCCCGTTGCGATCTATACAGCTCGCTGTCATTCCATTTTCTGCAATAAAATAAAGCCAAACAGTGCTTCTCTTCGTCATTTCGATACTCCGGCGTCTCGAGGAGAGGAGAGCGCTGAGTGCGTGAGCCAGGCTGAGCCGACCTACAAGGCCGTTTGGCTGGCGCCGCTGAGCCATGTGATGGTGCAACAACTAAAGACAAGAGGGGAGAGAGTGCGCTGCTCCCTGCTCTGTGACAGTGCAGCGCTAATCCAGACTTTTATTAATCCGTTTGCGCAGCAGTGAGTGCGTGCGGGAGAGGGAAAAAAAAGCTTGAGTATCGATCTTTTTACACGAGTATCATTCAATATCAATACCAGCGTTGGTATCGATAATATCGATATTGGTATCAATCCGCCCACCTCTACTAAAGATTGATGTCTCATTTGCCAAAATCAACCAGGAGTTGTGGAGTTATGGGTCTGCGTAACCACAAACAGCCCGGTAAGGACACTGTGAGAGGGTGTGCAGAAACAGAAGTCATAAAAGCCGCAGTTTAAGGCTGTTTTTGTTGTTTTTTTAAAAGATATTTATTCCAGAAGAATTATAATACTGTGGCATGTTGGAAAATAACATTGCCAACTGTGCCAAATTGTGCCAAAGTGGCCATTTTGGAAACCTTGCCTGATCTTTTGTAAAAATAAACTCTGTAATTCTGTTCTGCTTTACTTTACAAGGAGAGGTCTTTGCAGGAACAATGTCAACATATTTTACTTCGGATTGAAAGAGTTTAATAGCTTATAAGGAATCATTTCAGAGAGTTGCTATAATACTGAAAGTGTGTTCTTTTTAAAGCGAGGTTTGAAATTTTGCTGTGCCATCTTTATATACTCTTCATCAGTAACAAATTATATTTACACATCTCCGTAAATCTCACAAGTGTTTTCTTTAATTTGACACCAAATTTATTCAAATACGCCTTGTTGTTGCAGAGGTACACTCATTTTAATTGGAGTATGCAATTTGGAGAAAAATGGGCTAGGGTTCAAAGTAAAATATCTCAGGTACCCCCTGGAATGGTTTGAGATACCCCCAGGGGTACTCGCACCCCAATTTGAGAAACAGTGCTCTGTAGTAGGTAACAAAATCATTTAAACCCCGACACTGCATTTAAAACAATGACATTTTTTTCTTATTTTACGCTACATTCTCACTTTGTGAGATATCTATACAATGTCTTGTCTCCCAAAATAAATAGACTTTCACCATTTATCTTCAAATTGTTCAAGTGGAGGACAACTCTTGAGATCTGCGGAAAAACTCAGGAAATTACAGTTATAACCTTTACAGAGTTGGACAGGAAGCTACATTTAAGAAATTGGGGGAGAACTTTGAGACATAGTGTAAAAAACAAGATCATGATCATGAATGAGACTAATGAGATAACTTTGGATATTCGGGAGAAAAATTTACTCTCCAACCGGTCACCTGGACAGCATCACTAAGGCTACGTTCACACGGCGACGATCAGAGAGAAGACGCAAAAGTGGCGTCTCGTCTTCATCTTTACAACTATGGCGGCGATGAGGAGGAACTTTGTGTGGACAGATGAGGAGGTAGAATTACTTCTCCAAACGACACTCATTTACAAGCTCGCAACGTGGAGATCCGCTGGGCTTATGTAATCTGACGTTGTTTTTCCTGTATTGTGTGACATCACGGGCATGCCACGTGAGCACGGCATCAGCAGGTCTGTGGGTCCACCATCATTTCTGCGTTTTGGACCGTGCAGACGAGGGCGCAACAGCGTTGCCTCCTCAGGAATTCCACTTTGGAATGAGTCTTCAGATTTTTGCGTCTTCAACCCAGAATAATGCTGTTGCCGTGTGAACGAAAGGCACTTCTGATAAAACATTTTGCCGTTTTTACCCACAATCGTCCTTGTGTGAACGGCCCCTAAGGCTGCCTACAAGAACGAACGGAAGATTTTTGTTCCTGAGTCTTAGATCCTCCATATGTGCACCAAGATTTTGCAAATCTTCTGTAAAACTGTGCTGGAAAGTAAAATTTTATACATAGAACAAACTGTTTTGGCAGCAGTATCAGAATCACCGAGTCAAAAGACGAACTGGTAGTAATAAATGTTGGTAGGTTTGCTTTTTTCTCAATTTATTATGAAAAACATCCAAAGCGGCAACAAAGGGGCGCTGAGTCTCTGCAGGAGATCAGAGGTAAATTTAAGGATGGTTCATCCAGGGATGATCCATGGGCACAAGCAGGCCACTGGTTATCCACAGAATGTTCTGGAGTTGTAGAGGGCAGGCATGCAGGTGAATGGCTGGTTTTTATTTACAAGGGGACAATGGCTGAAGTTGGCACATGAAAAGATCAGTCAGAATGTGGATGAATGAGCCACTCTTGAACACACAAGGAACACTGGAGACTACATACAGCTAAAACAAACAGCTAAAGTTACTAAATCTTCAAACAGAGGTTGCATGAAATGGCCTGATTACTAGAAATGGGCCAATAAAGCCTTATGAACCTTTTGAGGCTTTTGCTCAACTGTATTGGAAAAAAGAGTCGAAGCCTCAAAGCCTTTTAACTTTATCTTCAACAACAGAAATACAGTCTTCCGCTTGTGTGTGTCTGTCTGCTGATCATCATGCAAGCATGGAAGTGTCGCAACATTTGTTAAAGTATACCAGTAATATGGTTCAATGTGTCAATGAGCCTCACATGTCATCAGTCATCACGCAGATTTGATCGGGGCTTCGAAGCATAGTTTTGAGCTCGTCTGTCTCACTCAAGTGTCAGCGGCTTCGAAGTCTCAGTGTCAAATATCCCATCTGATTACCCTGAAGGAGCAGACAATCTGACAGACTGGGTGCACAAGCCCTTATGAGGAATCTGCAAAGAAGGTGGAGAACAGCTGTGACACCTGGAGAGACAACACCCGGACTCCCCCACAGGAGGAGGATCTGCTCCGTGCCCTTCCCAGCGTAGACTCAGAAGCAGAGGAGCTACAACAGAAAGCAGACGAGAAAAAGAGGGCTGCTCTGGATCTTGTAGCATGCAGATAAAGCTTGGGTTAAAAGGTAAATATTAGAGATTTATCAACTTTATGCTTTTGAAGGCTGCTAGCCATTGCATACAGAGTCTCATATAAAGAAAGTACATTCCTCCTCAACAGACTAAGCCTGAGCACAGGCCAATTCTCAGTGCCTATTGCAGCAGAGTCTGGTAAATGGCCTTGTAAAGGAGCAAAATATGTTTCTTTAGAGGTTTAAAGCCTTGGAGAAGCTGTAGGTCATGAATATGGTGCATGCATGAATGGTTGGGTTTTGCATTTCCATTTGGATTGTGGTCTGCTTGTTGAGTCTTCTCTTAACCTGACCTCGGCTCACAATTATTTCTGTAATAGGAGAAAATAGTTTGCAAAAGACGCGTTTCATAATGGGTAAGACTACACTGTCCTAGATGCTGATGAAAACGGTGAATTCAATGTCAGCTGTGTCAGCTTTATTTAGCACATTTTAAAGGCCAATGGCCAGCCAGTCTTTTACAGAATCAAAGTCAACAATGAATAAATGTAACACAATAAAATGCAACATAATAAAAATGGTAAAAATAAAACAGATAAAAGATGAAATGAAAGTATAAAAGTGACTCTGCTCCTGCTGAGCGGAATTCAGTCAGAGGTTTCTTTAGCTCAAATGCAGTAATGACTAGTCCAGGAGGTCGGTGCTGTCTGCAACAATACTTTTAAACTCCATAATGACTCTCTGTGCTAGGACGTCAGTATGTAATAATGTGCCTCTATCTATCCATTTATCTAATTATTTTACAATCTTCATTTTGGTAAACATTAGATATGATTAGGTAGGTATGAACATTTTAATCAAAGTTCCCACTAAACTGGAACTTTAGAGAACAAGGTAACCTCTTAAAAATATCATTTAAAGGTGTCTTCACTGTTCATCTGTTGTTATTACAATTAGTCTTGATTTCATGTGAAAGGTTAACTGTTTTTGTATTACACACATAATACACCGCATTGTATACGCAGTATAAATGATGATGATGTGAGTTACTATTTAAAAAGTGATGATACTCTACCACCTCTATAATTGCCTCAGAATTCCTATGGGATGCCAGGCAAGAGTAAAAAATAACTACTCACTGTCTTTATAGAGTCATTTATTTATTCAATTATTTATATAATTATCTTTTTAAACTCCACACAGATAGAAGTTGGTGACTTCCACTTGTTATATATTACAATAAATACATTTTTGGGCAGGGAGGCACCCTTGGGAAATGCTTTCTCCAATCCTAAAGATTAATTCAAGTCTTGTTTCAGTGGGGCATTTGAAGAAACAAAACACCTGGAAACAAGACTCAGACTAATATTACTGCACTATAAATAGTCTGCTAGTGTTTGAAATGGAGTATTATGCTTTAAGATATGCAGGATACACCTGGTAATACTGAAGTGAGTTTCCTTGCCTACTAAATCATAAAAATAACTGCTCCTGACAATATCAGTCACTAATTCACATCATGTCTGCTGTAAGTGGCAGGAGGTTGTGGACCAGTTTATTCAGGGCTATTTCGTACATTTCCATCCATAGATTGATCTGTGTCTATTCAGTAAATCTAGTATTTGGTGCCACATAATTTGCTTAAGCTAGGTTTCTTTTACAGTTTTTTTTTTTTTTTTTTTTTTTTTTGTAGTTTAGCAAGTGAGTTTGGTCTTGTTTTGTTCTTGATTTGGCACAACCTCATACCCCTTCTTCCCTTACAGATACCAGCAGCTCATCCCCTTTGTCTTCTTAAACAATAAACATGTTTCCTTTCATATACAACATTTTGTCATTATTCCACATATACCCTTCAGGGCCTGTAACATCCTGCAATCATTGGAGGGCTGTTGAGGAAATTAGTCCACAGTTAATAGTCTGAAAAATGCCTAAAATTTGGGAATAATCAGATTTTTAAACACTAAATAAATTGTATGTTAATTGTGTTTGGCACTGCAAAAGAAAACAAACACATGACTTGAAATTACTGAAAAAGAGTTAATGCTATCTCACATTATTTGGAAAGATTAAGAATTACAACAAGCCCTCGTGTTTGGCATGGCTGTGAAACAGGTCATCCTAAAGGAGTGGAAGTCAGATTCCCTCCCGGTTTCAAAAGGTGGCTAAACGATACGGTTTCCTGTCTGTATTTGGAAGAAGTTCGGTTTTCTATGTCTAACTCCTTAGATGAGTTTAAGAAAATTCTGGGGCCCTTTGACTGAACACATCAGATAAGACAGCCCACAATCTGGGAACTGAACGCTCTGCTCCGTTTTCCATCAATCTTTACACTTTGCTATACACTTTTCACTTTATGTGTTGGACACTTTGGGATATTTGTTCTGTGACGAGAAATTTCTTTTCTCTGCATCGTAGTAGAGCTGGCTGTATGTGTTTTTTTGTTTGTGTTTGTTTCTTTGCATTTCTGTGCGATTTTGTCTTACATGTATTTTGGTCCATTGTTTCTGTGTTTTTTTCCCCCTGTTTTTTCAGGGTACCGTGTCTGTATAGATATTGTTAAAAAGATGCATAAATAAAATTTACAAGGAAAGATTAAGAGTTTACTGATTCATTGCCACGCAGCCTATTTTTCCTAGCCTCAGTTTTCTTAAATTGCCATGAAATTATAACTTGCTGATTTGTGGGCATGGACAGGACTTTAGCTGTTTTTCGTCCTACTGGACACAAAAACAGTTTCACAGCATTTTGCTAAATGATCACAAAACAACTGCTAAAATAAATTTAAGAAGAGACTAAGTTTAAAGGTAAAGTCCGGCGTGTTCCCCCGTTTCTGTTTGTAAACACTAATCAAGCTGAGAGCCCCTCCACCCGGACTAATGGTCCCATCACTCTTCAGCCCCAAGTATCACCTTCAAAGCTAGAAAGTGGGTGAAAACCAAACCAATATTAACCCATGGCTTTCGAGCGTGCACTATCTAAAGCGCTTTTTGCCCCAAAATACTTCATTTTCTTTGCTGCATCCGCCATTTTTATCAAGAATTCAAGTGAATCTGGTGTTGACTCCAGTCCACGTTTAAGAAAAAAAAAATTTTGCTCCAATTGACGGGTTCTGGCATTGGCTGGAGACAGTCTCTGTCCAGAAACATCCGGAACACACCAAAACAAAGGGAAAAGGTGAAATATAGTCAGGGGAGGGGGAGTTGCAAACAAAACTCGCCACCACAAAAGCAGAGGCCCAAAGAGCCGGACTTCACTCACACAATAGCATTTATTTTCAGGGGGGAAACTCCGGACTCTACCTTTAAATTTGGAGGGGGAGGAAAGGGAACTTGATAAAAAAAACGGTTTAAGTATCAGATTGAAATATAATCTTCTACAAAACATAAATGAAAGTGTCAGAGCGAGTCTGATCAGTCATTTTATTGTCTTCCAGAGCCAATGTCAGTGATCAGCTTTCTGACACATAAATGCTGACAGGAAAGATGAACCATAACCCAGTGAGCACCACATTATTAGTCTGACACCCAGTTTATGTTGATTAGACACAGCTGCTCTTAATCCAACACTAGTCAGAGAAAACCCTAAAATGATAGCAGAATATACTTAGAGATAGAGATGAAGAGCAATAAGTCCTCTATTTCAGTCCATGTTATCTATCACCAGTGTTGGACTTTATGATCAGGGAAACTGAGCTGTTTTTAGGTAGTTCTAAACATAAACTCCACTTCCTCCAGAGACCTGACCGTTAAAAGTACAACAAAAACATGCAAAGTTAGAAGTTTTTTGTTGGTTCCAAGGAGGCTGAAATAAAAAAAAAAGTCACCCACTGGAAATTGTCTGGAGAGCTAGATGGATGTTGTCCAGATTTTCCTGTTTGCATATAAGACGGCAAGAGGCTCACCATGTCAGATGTGTTTTTGCAACTTAAAATTCTGTGGAGGGGTATCTGGGCGAAAAGCACTTTGGTAGGAGATGACATATAAAAGGTTGTACTCACAGAATATATGTTTTTATTTTAATATAAAATAAACATATGCAAAAAAATAACAAATGGGAAGCATCAAACTGACCGGGACAAATTCTTTGGAGCAATGTATTCCACTGGTTTCTCCGTACAGGAGGTGTCTGGAGGCTGAAATCACCAACAAAGGTTTTCGCACTAAGTATTAAATAAATTTCAGTAAGCGTATTTAATACTTATCCCCTGTGTCATTTCACTGCACATAACTTCATTTATTGACATAAATATTAGGATTTCTCTGGATGTGTGCATTACTTGGGTTGGACGGTGCCGGTGAAATCTTTTGGTGGTAAGTTTCATATTGGACCACTTTTTCTTGACCCATTGGCTAAAGAATTTTGACGTTGACATCGGATGTGGGTTATTATTAAATTTCATAACTTAAAAAACGAATAAACCATATCAGCCAGGCCTAGACTGAGACTTTTATTAATATCTCAGGGAGTCGTTGACACCGGTGAGGCTGACTGGCCTCTTCCATGCAGCGTTTTTGTGCACGTCTCTGACTTCGGTTTTTAAGCTGCCAAACACCTCTTTAATCTTTCCCACCTCACAAATGAGGAATTCTGTCTTGATCCCCTCCAAAAGTTTCTTTTCTGGCAGAATCTCTCCTCTCCATGGTTCAACCTCGCTGGGTGAAGCCTCATCATTATGCATGTTTAAGGGCGTAACTGTGGGCGTGACATTTAAATGACGATGGATTTCAGCTGTGGAATTTATCAAGACTCTTTTGTTCGTACGACGAGATTGGACCGATACGAACGTTTTAATAAATCACACGTGGGTCCAATCGTACGACCATTTTTACGATCAGATGTGCGACCATTTCTACGATCGTTTGATAAATGAGGGCCTATATGTTTTAATCAAGTGATATACTTTGATTTTTTAACAAACTTGATTTTGATCACATTTGGAAAGAAAATAAAACCTCCCCTGTATGAATTAGACAAAAAAAGCAGGTCTGTGAATGGATTTTCAGCCTGATGCAGTTAAACAAGCAGCATGGGATGTTTGGAAACTGTTGTATTTCTGAAGATGAACAGAATAAGTCATCACATCAGTCAGTGACAAGAAAAGAGTGAAATCACCCTGACTTGTGTCAGGGTGGATTTTTTTTAATAGGGATCAATGAAACAACAATGGGGTTCATGCTCGTTTATATGCAAGATCTGATTTATTCATACTGAGCTACATTATGTAAAAGTTTTTGTGGGAAGCTCGTAAACTGATAAGTTGTCTCCTCCAACATGGATCTGAATGTACAAGCAATCAAGTTTCTCCAAACTACCTTATTTGTGAAATTACTTGTCTGTACTTTTACTGCTCAAGCGTATTTCCAATTTTTCCAAGGGACTATTAGCACTCAGTTTCAATTACAAGCTCTCTAATGGATGTTGACACTGAATCTACCACACTTTGAAATCCAGGAAGCTTAACTCTTCAGATGAATTGGAACGTCTCATCAGCAGCTGCTGCAGATGCTTTTGAGATTCAGTGTGACAGCACTAAACCAGATGGCTGTGGAGTCTGACCCACATCTCAGGAAGTTACAGGAGATGGTTAGAGGCTTGAGTCGTGACAGAATTTACAAAGAGCTATTCACATTCAAAGCAGGCTGCACAGCAGGCTCACCCGCAGGTCCGCTTTATTGCAATATCAATTACTGGAAGTGCAACTGAACATTTAGTTTTTAGATGGTTGGAAATATTGTCTTAACTTACTCAGTATAGTTTAAAAAGTGCTTCCACCAGACTGAAAAACATAAAACACTTGATATTTACTGACTAAAATGTGAAAAGTATTCTTATTTTATGGCAAAAAAAAAAAATCAACAATTAAATAACTACCACGTTTACTGTAGTTTTGGTATGAAACAAGTAAAATTTTTCTTTTCCTCTCTTTTTTTAACATCATATTAAATGTATGTTCAACGTTCAACTTTAACTTTATTTCTTTACACTTTTCAAGCATAAAAGCAATACAAAGTGCTTCGAAGCATAAAACAAACATCAAAAACAAAATAGACTCCTCCCCCTTCAGCCCCTTTAAAAACCTAAGTAAGAGTTGAAGGAAGCACCTTGACCAGGTGGGGGAACACTATGGGCGTCCGCCCACCAACAGCCACCCCCACCCATGGCCACACGTCATCGCCACGGAAGCCATTCAGGTCCAGGCAGACAGGGTCCACGCCACAGCCATGGCTGCCGTGCAGGGCCCCAACCACACCCAGACATGGGCCCTGTTCCAATACCCGCATTTCCACCCTTGCGCCCCTAGAATGCGCTCCCTTTGAGGGGTTCAAGTGCGTAGTGTGTCCCAATGCTCCTGGGCTGCTCCAGGGCGGAAGTCTGCCACGCCCCCTTTGCGCCCTCAATCCACTCTTCGCTGAAATCTGTATCCATGCGAAGCCTATTGCCCATAATTCATTGCTGCTTGTGACGTTTTGAACCAAAAAGGCAGAACATGGCCAAGTTTGGTGAATGAGCTCCTGCCTGTGGTGAAAAAAAAGCCATTTTTCATCTTTTACTGCTGTAGGTGAAATAATAACTGAAGTTTGCCCTGTTACTGTGAAATATGCTTTGAATATTAAAATTCAAAGCATCTGAATAATGAAAGTTATCAGTGTACTGATGAAAGTAGCTATATTTTATTTTTATTTATACAATTTTTACATAGGTAAGTCCCAGTGAGAGCAGCATCTTTAACAAGAGAGACCTGTAGGACATGTGGACATTCATGGACATTCTATGCTAACAACAGTCACAGAAATGCACTAAATTAAAAAAAAAAAAAAAAATCAATGGTAAAAAACAAAGAAAAGCTAAAAAGTTTTAAAAGTAAATAAGTAAATTAAATATTCAACAATAAATGCAAAATTTAGTTGCAAAGTAATGTAAATATATTGATTGCTTTTAAATTAACGTGAAAAAATAAAAAGTTGTCTTTGAGTTAAAAACAATTCTATTATGTTCCCCTTACCCTTCTGTGCTGCCATTTACATGTTTTCTAGCAAATAAAACATGTTAAGAAACCTGATTTTCACCAGAGCCAGTCTTTGACTTGCTTTTCATTTACATTCCTTTCTCCTTAAAACCAGTAGTGGTCATGTGAGTTATACAGGCAGTGAATCTGACAAGCATTTAACCAATCAATTCAGAGGGATCAAAGAGAGAAAAAGAATCCATTCTCCCAGCATAATTATTCTGTCAGAAGCAAAGGCGGAAAAAAGGGGGAAAGAAAAAAAGATGAAACTCTTGCCAGTCATGTAAATGTCAGTATAGACTGGAAAGTAACCCAATTTGCTGTGTCCGAAAAGCTGCTTTTTTAGAAAAGTTTCTTTTCTCATTACCTTGTAGTTTTCAGGAAGAAACTGAGTGACACGCAACTGTGCAGTAATTCCAATAAAAGGATAAAAGATGGACATTTGAATTACCTAGGCAAAAATATGCCAAATTCCCTGCCAGTATTAAAATTTCTTTTTCTCTGAAATACTATTTCAGTGTTTATAAGGTTACATTAGCTCCCTGCACGGTAAAGAATAAAATTTTACCTCTGAGAAAAATTTAAAAAGTCCCTCAAACCAGCTATTTTAACATTGCTGCCTAAATGTGATGGATTTGGCATTTCAAATAAGCCTTGTTAATGACTTCTTCCACAGGGTGCTGCACTCGGTGTGTGATGTCTGACTGCTTGATTTCTGTCTGTAATACATGCTGCAGGATACCACCACACTCACTGTGAGCTTAGATCTGACAAACAGCACTTACTCATCATTCAGTCCCACTCATGATCATGAAAAACTTAACACAATAGCATTCTCCATTTCTCAAGTTTGAATATTGATGCCCATGCCTACTTGATGCAAGACATCCCATAGTCTCGAGCCTAGAATTGTAAACATTAGGTTTATGTGACATCATTTGAAAAGTAAAAAACATCTTTCCTCTTTAACGTTAACAACTTTTGATTTGTTGAAAAGTGAAGGTGAACCGTCTTTCATTAAATGTTTAAAATTTTTTCTTTTCCTTCTATTTTGGCTATTTTTGGCAATTTCAGACGTCCAACTTCCTCCCTTCCACTTTCTTTTTCTTTCTTATTATTTTTTCTTTTTCGGCCCCCCCATTTTCCCCAAAAAAAATTGAAATTGCTTTTTTTTTAGGGTGCAACTTAGACCGGTGGTTCTCAAACTTTTGGAATTACAACCCCCTCCCCCCATCCCCTCACCTCATCTTGTGATGGCTGAGTGGTTAAAAATATGATACTGTACATGTAATGGGTCATCCTGTGGCCATCCTCTTAAGGTGAGGCTTGGAATCGCTCAGAATCTTCAAAAATAAGGGGATAAAGTGGATTTTGGTGAATTAGGTGAAAAGCAGTGAAAAAGCAACCAAGTGCCGAACTTTTGCCTTTTTCATCGATATGGGGGTGAATTCTGATTTTTAATATAACTATATAATTAATAATATAATTAATAATATAATAATATAATAATATAATAACTAATATAATTGTTTCCGGACAGACACCAGTGGGTACAGTGGGTATGGAAACTATTCAGACCCCTTCAAACTTTTCACACTTTGTCTCATTTCAGCCATTTGCCAAAATCTAAAAAGTTCATTTTATTTCTCACGAATGTACACTCAGCACCCCATCTTGACAGAAAAAACTAGAAATGTATAAATTTTGCAAATTTGTTAAAAAAGAAAAACTGAAATATGACATGGTCATATTCAAGTATTCAGACCCTTTGTTCAGTATCGAGTAGAAGCTCCCTTTTGAGCTAGTACAGCCATGAGTCTGCTTGGGAATGATGCAACAAGTTTTTTACACCTGGATTTGGGATCTTCTTTCATTCTTCCTTGCAGATCCTCTCCATTTCTGTCAGGTTGGATAGTGAACGGTGGTGGACAGCCATTTTCAGGTCTCTCCAGAGATGCTCAGTTGGGTTTAGGTCAGAGCTCTGGCTGGGCCAGGCAAGAATGGTCCCAGAGTTGTTCTGAAGCCACTCCTTTGTTATTTTAGCTGTGTGCTGAGAGTCATTGTCTTGCTGGAAGGAGAACCTTCAGCCCAGTCTGAGGTCCTGAACACTCTGGAAGAGGTTTTCTTCCAGGATCTCTCTGTACTTGGCCGCATTCATCTTTCCTTCAATTGCAACCAGTCATCCTGTCCCTGCAGCTGAAAAACACCCCCATAGCATGATGCTGCCACCACCATGTTTCACTGTTAAGATTGTATTGGGCAGGTGATGAGCAGTGCCTGGTTTTCAACACACATACCGCTTAGAATTAACTCCAACAAGTTTAATCTTGGTCTCATCAGACCAGAGAATCTTCATGTGTCTTTTTTCAAACTCTATGCGGGCTTTCATATGTCTGCACTGAGGAGAGGCTTCCATTGGGCCACTCTATCATAAAGCCCCGACTGGTGGAGGCTGCAGTGACAGTTGACTTTGTGGAACTTTCTCCCATCTCTCTGCTTCATCTCTGGAGCTCAGCCACAGTGATCTTTAGGTTCTTCTTTACCTCTCTCACCAAGGCTCTTCTCCCATGATTGCTCAGTTTGGCTGGATGGCCGGGTCTAGGAAGAGTTCTGGTTGTCCTAAACGTCTTCCAAAGACTATGGAGGCCACCGTGCTCTAAGAAACCTTTAGAGCTGCAGAAATTCTTTTGTAACCTTGTCCAGATCTGTGCCTCCCCACAATTCTGTCTCTGAGCTCCTTCTACCTCATGATTCTTATTTGCTCTGACATGCACTGTAAGCTGTAAGGTCTTACACAGACAGGTGTGTGTCTTTCCTAATCAAGTCCAATCAGTTTAATTAAACACAGCTGGACTCCAGTGAAGGAGTAGAACCATCTCAAGGAGGATCAGAAGAAATGGACAGCATATGAGTTAAATATGAGCGTCACTGCAAAGGGTCTGAATACGATGACCATGTGATATTTCAGCTTTTCTTTTATTAAATAAATTTGCAAAAAATTCTACATTTTTGGGTTTTTTTTTGTCAAGATGGGGTGCTGAGTGTACATTACAATAATTAGAATAAAAGGGATTTTTTTTTTTTTTTATTTTAGCAAATGGCTTCCATGAAACAAAGTGTGAAATGTTTTAAAGAGTCTGAAAACTTTCCGTACCCATTGTATATATATATATATATATATATATATATATATATATAATATATTTTATTTATTTTTTCAATGATCTCGTGACCCCCTGAAATTGTCCTTTGACCCTCAAGAGGGTCCTAATTCCCATTGTGAATTAGACTATGGAAACTGTGTGGTCAAGTATAATGATTTCTTGCAGCTTAGTAATATTTGAATGTCACCATCATCCCATTTGAGCAGCATTTGATTAAACACGTAGCTTTCATTCTCCTCACCTGAATAGAAACATTGCAACTCATAGCGAATCAGCCAGAGCTCAAAGCTTATTCGCTAATAAATGATCCTTATATTATGTAAAAAATGTGTTTCCCCTCCAAAAGAGCAGTTTTTTTTCTTATTTTGTAAAATGTCTTTTTTTTCTGTGAACTGTCTATCACTGGTGTCAAAGTAATTTAGGAACCTGTCATGGAATATGATCTTATATTAGTCTACCAAACACAGTTGCAACATTTCTTATCATGTAAATAGACACAAACATAATTGCTTAGGGGAAAGCCTTAGCCTCTCCTGAAATTGCAGTGAAAGGAAATGCAATTACTATCTGAAGGCCAGAGGTGTAACAATAGATATTTATTGTCCAGTTTAATCATACTTGGGTAATTAGGCCATCAAATATATGATGTTATGACTGGCTGTAAAATGACTGGCCCTTGTTTTCTGTTTGAGTCATGTTAATCTGCTTTTAATTTTTTTCTAAAAGGAAATTTAGACAGAGAATTATGACTAACCTTGATGTTCATCTTCCCTGGCTCATTTTCCTGAAAAAAATGACATACTGTAGAAAATCCACATTGCATGCCGCTGAAAACACATACAATACATATTCATATGTGTGCTATTCATGGAAACTAAGGCCTAAAAGAATAAAACTGTGGGTAAAAACATGTCATGGCAAAAATGAAGCAAAAAAAACTGCTCGATAGGCTTTTACTCACTATTTCAATGGGAGTGTTTAAATACGGAAAATATGCAGCTTCAAGATACTATATGTTCATCCTCTGTAGGAGTAAAACTAATCTTAAAAAAATTATTTTGCATGTGATGTATCATGAGAAAAGCTCGAGTTGTTTGTGTTTTTTTTTTTTTTTTTAGAATATTAAGATTACAAAACTGATTTTTTTTCCCACTTAAGTCCATTTTTATTTCACAAAAGAAGTCTAATGAAGGCAATGTGGAAAATTTAATCAACACAACCTGTTTTGTTAATTGAAAATAACTTAAAGTCCACATCTTTTATAAATTTTAAGCTATATAATTTTGGCTGTGTAGTTTTGGAGAGCCCAAATACAACGTTGCAAGTCAATCAGTCTCATCATTATTGTCAAATAAAAGTGCTATCTCCAGCCATTCTCAAATAAATCACACTCACGGCCTTCTTCTGTGGGCTACTTTTTGTTTAAGGCAGAGATTTTTTTCTCTTATAATGACACCACAGCTGAATCTTTTTTTCATTTCCTTTTTTCCTGTTTATTCCAGCTTGCAGCCACGTGAACAGTCATTTTGAAACAAATTTGTTATTTAGAACCTCACTCAGCTATTACAATCAACCCTTGACCCTTAGTCAACTCAATCACAATGACTGACAGAGCGTTGAGCGCTGCCAGATAATCAATACCCTTGCTACAAAAGGGAATTGGTTCAGTACAATATTAAAGGCTTTCACAAAAATGTCAGTCAAATTTGTCCATTAGTGTTTCTGTAGAATAATGTTGCATTGTGCATTCGAGTGGCAGGATGTCGGCGGATGATTTTTTTTGCCTGATATCTCGTGTGTATCTTTGTTGTGTTTCCAGGCTGTCAGTCAGCTAGACTCTTGAGATTCATGTATACATCCAATCAGTTCACCCCTCATTCCACAGCAGCACGATGAGCAGTCCAATGCAAATACTGTACTTCAGGCAAATTATATTAACATATTAGAGCTGCGCTTGTAAGTTATACAGCATAGTTTTTTATTGCTCATTTCCATTTAGCATTTCTTGGCTGCATTCCTCTCACATTTAGACAATTCTTTCCCCTGGGTAGGGCACTATGCATATGAGAGGACATCATTTTCTATCACTGTATTACACTGTGAGACAGATATTGCCGTCATACACCTCAGAGGAAATCATGGCTTCTACCCTGATGAGAATAACCCCATCAAATTAGTGATACTGAAACCATCCGTAAGGCTGATGAATATGTGTTGTCATTATTGCCTATCAAGGCCATGAATGAGCTAACTGAGCACACTGGAATAAGGCCAAAAATGGGCTTACTGTTGTCACAGCAACGTGTTTATTCATCTATTTACTGGCTTATGTATTCATTTATTCATTTTCACATGAGAAATGACGGAGTTAGACAAATTGTTTGATGTGCAGTATTAAAAACTGCTGTAGACTTATAAATTCCTACATAAATTTGTGGTGGAAGGGTTGTTGAACAATAAAAACCTGTAACACAGTATAAATTCCTCTTTTTTTCTATTAGAAAGTACATAACGTGAACAGATGAAGTATCTTAAAACTCAAAAATCGCAAAGGGTTTGCTTAAGAGCTGTTTTTGCAATACATTTCGTCAAGCATAATGCTGCGTTCCATAGGAAGTTAGAAATTCCCAATCCTGAGTGGGAAGTTTCAACTGGAATATATGTATATAGATATATATATATATATCCCCAAATTAAATAAAAATTCTACATTTACAAAATTATAATTATAACTAATATTATTTACAGAAATAAATGATTGCTTTTGAATTGTGGATGAAAATAATAATAATAATAATAAAAAACAACAAACCAAAAACAAAAAAAAAACAACCAAACTATCCCAGACACATTAGAGCATCTTTCCCATGAACAGTGGACCAGAATACCCGTCAACAGGTGTAGAAGTCTTTCTTAATAATTACAAAAATCACCTGATTGCAGTGATTGCCTCAAAGTGTTGCTCATCAAAATTTCAGCTTCGGAGCCCCATCATGCATGTTTACTTGCTTTATTTTTGGTTTGTTTTTAATATTTATATTGAACCACATTTCAAAATCAGGGTCATGATTTTATTAGAATTGTTATTTCATTTGATTTTTTGTCAAGTTCAACTTATCTATTTCACTGGTAGCAGATTTTTTTCCTTCTGTCATTGGAGGGTAAGAATAATTTTGATGATATATGAATATATATATATATATATATATATATATATATATATATATATATATATATATATATATATATATATTTAGGGGGAAGCTGCTGTGGTGTGATTTTTTCAAGCCGTATTTGTGAATTACAATGCCAGCTGTGCTAACAACGGCTAAGAACAATAACCTTAGCAAACACGTTGTTTTGCTTGGCTGCTATCTCAACTTCTAACTCATAAATTGGAACGTACTGAGGTGGAGTGTGACATAATTTCCAGTTCCCACTTCCCAACCTGGTCCGAGGTAAATACAATGCACCATATGAGGAAAGATGTTGAAGATATACAGTATCAGCATATATTTTAAGATTCTATTGATTGTTTTTAAATGTCTAAACTCTTTGGGTCCTTCCTATCTGTCTGAGCTGTTGCAGCCCTATAATCCTCCAAGAGCCCTGAGGTACGGTGGCCGGGAATACCTGGAACACTTTTGCAAGTTTAACAAAACACTTATACAAGTTTTAAAAAACACTTTTACAAGTAAAAAAAACACTTCTACAAGTTTTACAAAACACTTTTACAAGTTTAACAAAACACACAAGTTAAACAAAATACTTATAAAGGCACGACCCCGAAGTGATTGGTGGCGATCGCTGCACGATCTGTTCTTCCTTTCTTTATAGAAAGATACGATCCTGAAGTGATACTGCTGCGTTTGTGTGGGAAAAGATCTATAAGTGGGTAACCAGTAGCATAATCGTACATAATTGATCCAGGCAGCAGCACAGCCACTCAGCAGAGATGTTTTGCCTGTTTTGTGGAGCCTATTTCCAAGATTTAGGAAGATATTGTGGTGATTGTGGACGTAGCTTTTTTCTCGCTGACACGAAGCAGTTGGCTTCATGGACTGCCTTGTTAAATATTTCAACGAAGGCCACACATACAGTGTGATTGTTGACATGATGGAAAGGCTACACAATGTCCGCTTGTCTTTGCGGACAGTAAAAGCTAAATTAAACTATGCTTGATTTTACAGCAGGAAAAACTACTCATCTGAATTGGACATAAGAAATGCCATCAGATTGGAGCTCCATGGACCAGGACAACTGTTTGGTTACAGGACAATGACTCAGGTGCTTAGGCAGAAACATAAACTTTACGTAAGGAGAGACGATGTAATGAAACTAATGCAGGAGCTAAAAGGTATAGTCCGAAGTTCCCCCCGTAAAAAATAAACGTTAGACTTGAGCAAGTGAAATCTGTCTCAAACCCTGCCTTTGGGCCTCTACTCCCGTGCCGTGGTGCACTTGAACGCAACTCTCTCTCCCCCTGCCTGTAATTCGCTCTTTTCTATTGTTTTGGTCTGGTCGGGACGTTTCTGGGTGGAGATTTCTGTTTATATCGGCTGCCAATGACAGAGCTAAGAGAATGACACTGTGTGGAAATAAGCTCATGATTGGAGCAGACGCCAGTCACTGGAACTCTCGAAGGAAAAAAGAAAGAAAGAAAGGAAACGTGGTGGATGCACCGAAGAAAAGGTAAGAGCTTCAGATAATGCGCTTTGGAAAACCAGGGTTAATCATAGTTTGGCTTGTACCCGCTTCTGAGCTCTGAAGGAGAAGCTTGAAGTTGAATAGGCAAGCTAGAACGAGGCGGCCATTAGCCTGAGAGGGAGGAGCGCTAAGCTTGAATACTGTTATTTGCAAACAGAAACGCTGGAGGGACTTCGGACTCTACCTTTAACCCACGAGTTTGTGAGAGGAGAGCTAGGAGAAGATTTGTTAGACGAACCTATCACTCAATGGGACCGAACTACATGTGGCATGCGGATGGCTATGATAAGTTAAAGCCGTTTGGTATTGCAATTTCTGGCATTGATGGGTTTTCCCGGAAAGTACTATGGCTTCAATGTGGATCCACAAATAACAACCCGGCAGTCATCGCTCACAACTTCCTTGAGTGTGTGTGAAAAGTGTAAGCGTTGTTCCAATGAGACTGCGGGCTGATTGCGGCACAAATAATATATACATACAAATATATACAAATAAACTTTGAATTGAATTGAATTGAATTGAGCATTCTTTTTATTGGTAAATATATTCTTAATAAAAGAAAAATATTCTTTATTTTAGTTGAAGTTACCATTTATCTGCTTTGGGAATCTGCAGTAATACCACAGCAGATTGATTTATTTTCACTCTAATTCTTTCACTCTTAATTAGTCACTTTCTAAATATACCAATTTTCATGGAATGGATGTGATGTCTATTTTTCTCTCTTGAACAGTTTCATACCTCAGTTCACTAACCAACAGGATAATGAATATCTCCGATATGTCAAGCCTCAACAAACATATGCTTAGCACACATATATTTTCTAAATTAATTTTGCAAATATTTTGAGCACTGATAAGCTGAACAGTAAATAATTAACCTCTGCCACAAGGACACGTACAGGACGTGAAAGACCTTGTTGTTAATCAGTAAACATCATGTCAGGGTTTGTGCAACATGCTGCAGACGCAACCTGACAGGCATGTTGCTGTAAATTCTCAGTCATCCAAGTCATCTTGACCCTAAGAGCTTGAATAATGGCAACTGGACTTCTTTTTCTAGGCGCCTGAAAACATTTCACCTCTCATCTGAAAGGTTTCCTCAGTTCCTGACAGATCTGACAGACAGGAAGCAAACGAGCAGCTTGTGAGACTGCAGGGCAAGAAAAACAAGAACAATCAGGAACCGTAGCAGCAACCTTTCATTATTCTGCTACAGGTCTCAACTCCTTTGGGAAATCCCATGATGCACTGCAAACTTTTCTCATCTCTCTTTACTTTTACTTTCTTTGCACAAATATATTACATCATTTTTTTTCAAACTGTATACTTAATACACACTGTTAAGATGTCAGTGAGAGTGTTTACAAAGGAAACCCTTTCAGGCAAATCCTTAAATGCAGGTATTTAGGTTATAAGTGCAGATTTTAGAGACAAATCTTACGACACAGAATCAAAGTGTTGCATTTTGAGACACAAAGTGAGCACATCAGACTCTATCTTGCTCATGGAGCTTTTAGAATGTCAGTCCACTCTTTTACCAGCCTTGATACGCAGTTTTCTTCTTCTTTGTAACATAACCTGCCCTCTCATCTGCTTCAGCTCGTACAGTTTTACTTCACAAACCAGGATGTGTGCAGGTTTTGGATCTCTGGTTTCTGTGTCTATTTAAAGGGACTATAGACAGGAATTGTGAAAGAATAAACAAGTATGTCCAGTCTTTTTTTATTTTTATGAAGCGTTAAAAAAACAAAAAGAACGAGCCCACCCACGTCTCTCTCCGTTGTCTTGAACAGGCTGTGTGGTGCATAATGCGCTGTGACTCCATGGCCGAATTTCCCACGTCGTCCTGCGGTTATGACGTCAAATGACGCTTCAACCACACCCCCGACAGTTTTAATACAGGAAGGAGACGGTCGCAGTAACCCCGGATTTACACCTGGTCCGTGACGTGAGCGCAGCGCAGCGGCGCGCCCTGCGCACCGGATCGCGCCCATGTAATCAATGGTGTGAAACATATTGCTCACGCTGCGGCGCGTGAGCGGTCCGTCGTCGCTCCGGCATGCCGTGCCGCTGCGCTACAGATACGCGCCAGCTCTATTTTTGACGCTCCACGCACTGACACCGCGTCAATATCAGTAGTTCAGATCGAACCAGACAGGAAGTCAGACACAGGTTCAGTGTAAAATATCCGGTGACTTCCTAAACAAAAGCCACTGTGCAGCTTTTAAACTGCTGAGCTACCTGAACATGACAGCATCTCCGTGTCCACAAGGTTACAGTGAAATAAAAAACCATGACGCATGAACATGTGGACAAAATGAACCATTTGGATGAGAATCACAGGCGATCTAGCAGCCCTCTCGTGATTTCGTGATGTCACCAATCAACAACAGCTGGTGCACTCGCGGGTGCGCTGCGCGGCCGCACAGTAAACGGTGTAAATGCTCGCGCCGAGGAAGTCGCAGCAAAGCCGCTGCGCTGCGCTGCGCTCACGTCACGGACCAGGTGTAAAGCCGGGGTAAGTTCAAACACTGTAAGGGGTAGTTATGGATTCTTCTGCTGTCCGCAAACGATCTAGACCAACTGAAAGACACTAAAAAGTGTCACTACGAAGAAAAAGACTTTATCAGCATAGTAAAAGACGTTATAGCTTCAGTTTGTGCACGCTCCTGTGCCGGCTTGGCTGGTGGCTGCAGTTACCCACAGCGCCAGTCGCGACAGTCGCAAGTCTCATTTCTTAATCTTGCTTTTAGTCCCTTTAAAGGAGTGATGACATAGCAGTTAAAAACTAGTTTATGTTGTTGGCATTACTGCATATGTAAATACTCCAAAGAAAAAAACGGCATTTTTTAAAGCGGAGTATTGTCTTGAAACGCCAGACCTCACTTCCTCAGTAATACAGTTGGGTCTGGTGATGATATGGAGCTTTACCTGGAGACCACGTTGACTTCATTTTGATTGGCTACACCTTATTTCGCTATGACCTTATTTGGAGAATCTAGGTCAAGCTGCGGTCGGAGTTTGCTAAAGGCTAACTGCTAGCAACATGGGCAGTTCAGATAGTGAGCTACGTTTATCAGACAAGACAGCATTTAGAAAATAAACTTACAGGTAATGACAAGGTTGTGGTCGCCTCCCTCAGTGTTGCTGCAGAAGTTTGCTTTTAAATCCATTTGTTTGAAAACCCAGACCTGACTGCAGAGAAGTTACTACTAGCTCCATACATGCAGCTGAATCAGACAGGGAGGGGAGGAGGAGAGCGGACGGTGCATAAAGTGTTAGGAGAGAGAGAGGGGAGGGGGGCGCTGTTTACTTGATAGTGTGCTCTTATTGGAGCAATTAAATTACGTAGAATGATAGAACTACGTAGAATGATAGCCTGCTGTCTGATTCAACTGTTTCTGAGCAGAGAGACAAAGCTGACAGACCATAAACAGGAACTTTGATTCTCACTCTGGACATTCACATGGCCTCATCAGTGCACAATAGATCATATTATACACCGAAAACCCCAGAAAAGTGAAATTTGATGTCATGGCACCTTTAATGACCCTGCACAGAAACCCATATGAGGTTGTGTGTCTGAGATGGTGGTCAGCAGCCCAGGAGCACCACAAGGGACTGTACTCTCACCATTTCTGTTCACATCGAACGCTTCAGACCTCTGATACACCTCTGATGGATGCAGTTGTGTATCATTAATGAACAAGAAGCTGAGTACAAAAAAGTGGTCAGTCTTTATATGAGATGGTGCAGAACGATCACCTCATCTTGGACACAAACAACAAAAGAGATTATTGTAAATTTTAAGAGGAATTGAAGTAAGCAAAATGCTGTTTACTGGACATCCTGGGGGAATAAGTGAAGGTGGTGGAGGAATACAGATACCTTGGAGTTCAGCTGGGCAACAGACAAGACAAGTAGTGCAGCACAGAAGCATTTACAAAAAAGGACAGACTCTGCTGCTTAGGGAAGTTGGGATCAGTCAATGGGCACGTTGACATGGAGACTTTTTCCCTTTCGATATGAAATCATTCTGATTGAGGATTTCAGGGCAGCTGTTTACATGGGAACTAATTCATTCGGATCTGATGTGTACATGCGCCAACATTTATTAAGAATAATCCTGTCTGACATGCGCAGAATAATGTAAATCAAGTTATTTATTAAAGACGAAGGTCTACAAACTGATGATCACGGTTGTTGTGGTTTCTGCAGGACTGATCCTCAGGCGCTCCTGCTGCACGAAGAGAAAAAGGCATAGAGACAGAATTTGAATTAAAAACAAACTTTCTGTTGCTGTCCAAGGAATTACGTTGTTCACAGCCATCTGTCGAAGTGAGGAAACATCACTCGTTGCACGTTGACGTCTTGTCGAAGCATGCGCTGTAAGAGCGCAACCTCACAACTTTCCGATTCAGCGTTTATATGATGCCCCGTTCGGTTTGGGGAAAGGAATATTCTACCTCCTTGAAACCGAAGGAAAATTAATTCGGTTCAGCACTTTTCATTCGGAAAGAGGCGTTTACATGGAACATTTTCATTCTGAAAGAGCTTTTAAACTGAAAGCAATCAGTATATTTGGGTCCATGTAAACCCAGCTACTGTCTGCACCAAGATGTTGCATAAATGATCTTCTATAAGTCTGTTGTGGAAAGTATCCACTTTGCAGCATCTGCTGGTGAAGCAGCATCAGAACCAGAGACCTAAAGGATAACTATATTTTTTTTCACCTGGACCTTATTTCTAGGAGTATATACGTGCATTTACTCACCGGTAAAGTTTCTGCATCTTTTTCAGTCCTTCGAAGATATCATGTTGAGTCGCCCTTCGGTGTATTTCCTTCCTGGCTCCAGGCCACCGTGCATGATTTCAGGTGAACCGGTGTAGTTTACAGATTCTGGATATTTGGTGTACCAAGTTTGTAGTGAATTGGATTATGGTGAAAGTGCAAAGAACACTATGAAATAGCCGACTACGGAGAAGACAAATAAGTGAAGCAGACATTTCAAACATAGTCAGTGTCTCACTCCCTACCCTTCTGGCCTGACTTATAATGGATTTTATAAGTATAATATAACATATACTTACTAAAGTGATCTCCAAAGTCCCATAACCGTAGTTATTAGTCCCCTAAATTTTCTGGCCCATTGCAAGTTAGTTGCCCAGAAACTCAAGGTCTTATTTTCTGTTCTTCACAATAATTTATCTCCTATCTGAAAAACCTCTTCAGCTCCAGTAGAATGAGGTGATGAGCTTTTCTGAGATCAGCCATATTTTGAGAAAGCATTAAAACTGGCCTTCACAAATGTTTAATAGCTTGTTTATTTATCAGGTAAATTATGAATGTTGCCTTTAAAAGCAACATTTTATACATGCACTTAACTGAAACACTTTAGAAATTCAGTCAATTATGTTTGATTTCTCTTACAAATTATTAATAAAATTTATTTACAAAAAATTGAAACTGAGATAAACCGCAGAGTTTAGGTGTCAGTGTGGGGCGGACTGGGACAATAATGCAGGCCGGGAATTTGATACCATCCCAGGCCACCTTCACCAAATTAATGCAAAACAGAGAATTAGGCTGGGCGGCGTTTGACATCAGTGGGCGCCTACTGATGTAAAACTGTAAAATAATAAAACAAAGGCTCCACATGTGGCCACAAGCTTTTTGTTTCTTTCCCTTACAAAATAAACATTCTACTTAACTGAAATTCTACTTAAACAACTACAATATGGTTAAATGTGCAGTTTGTACAGTTAGCCATATTGTAAATCAAATAAAATTACACCATCATCCACCTAAACTTGATACTCAGCCTATTTATAGTCTAACAAGTTATTCTATTAATTATTCTAAAACTATCACCAGCATGTTTGGTTTGTACCTAAATTGTACCTGAAGGTTCTGTGATTCCTCACTGATGCTGCTGTCCACCGCCGCCGTAACTTCAGGAGCTCTTACAGCACTAGTGCTGCTGATAGTACTGGCACTCAGCATTTCTGCCCATACAGTCTATGGTTCCTGCCTGCGTCTTGGAGTTTCATGAGCTTCAACGAAACAGCCGGCGTGATGGATTATTTATTTAAAACTCAAACGGGACCGACAGGTCAGGCCAGTTTGGCGGCCAGGGCACCGGGAAATATCCCGGTGTCAGGGATATAAACTGGTGTCAGGGCTAGTAGAATCCTTCAGTGTGAGAGGTGCTGGGTTGATAGCCAGCTCATATTTTGATTTCTTCTTGTCCAAGTTGTTTATAAAATCATCTGCTTTTTGACATAGGACCTCATTTTCCTGTTAGCCAGGTTACTTTTTTTTTTATCACTGGAGGCAGTTTCAACATTTTTCATCCCGTTATTCGAGTTGTAGGAGGTCGCCGATGCTAATGCTAGCACAACTAAATTCCACACTAGCCTGTCATTAAAAACAATCTCATCCACTCCACAGAACACCCGAGGCAAATCAGTTATAGTGCAAACCAGTTGTATAAATGCGGTGTTAATAGAAAAATAGTACAAATAAAGCTTAGCTTACACTGTGTTTCATTTTGATGATGAAGTCTCAGCAGTAGCACACAGTAGTTATATATCAGGATATTTTTTTTTTATAAGACAACTTGGAAAAAGTTGCCTTTGAAAAGAAAAATATCCTGATCTATCAAATTGAAGACAAAATTAACATTATCAATGTGATACAGTAGTTATACTTCCTGTATTTGGCAGTGGAGGGATCTGCCATTATGTGCATGAAAGAATTAGATTGCGCAAATATTCAATCAAAAATATGACCATGTGTGAAAGGCATGAGGATATGTCACATTTTTATGGCAATTTTCAATTTGTTTAATCGAACAAACCATCACCATATCTCTATATACCTGGAATACCACCTGGAAGCATAGTATAAATCCGCAGCTAGCAAGAAACTAGTCCCTCAAAATGTCATGAAAAATTTATGATGCAAGGTTAGATTAATTTGAAACATTTTTCTATTAACATGATTATTTTGATAGTCGTGTGTTGTAACTGATTTGCCTTTGGTGTTCTGTGGAGTGGATAAGATTATTTTCAACGACAGGCTAGGTGATCCTACTGACTTGCACTAGCCATAGATTCAGTGATGTCCTGCAAACAGAATAATGGAATAAAATATGTTGAAACTGTGTCCAGTGATAGATAGTACCCTGGCTAAATGGAAAATAAGGGCCCTATGCCAAAGAATTTTGAACTACCCCTTTTAAAGTAATTTCAGCAACAGAAATAAAAAACAAGATAAAAAAGTTGTGATTAATGATTTTTTTTAGAAAAAGCATTTGATAGAATAGATGTATGATAGCAGTTGCTAATGTTTTTAATTCAATTCAGATTTGTTTATATACAGTAGCACAATTAAAAACAACTGTTGACCAATGTGCTTCACAACAAAATATACCCAATAACATGAAATATCAAAGCAATATACAAAAACAAATAAAACCAAAAAAAAAAAAAAACACAATAAGAGCAGTTCTGTTTGCATCATTCTAACCATCCAACCAAGATCAGACTAGCCTCTGAATTTATTTAAAAGCCAACGAGAAAAGATAAAAGTCTGGGTGGTGTGTAAAACTGTACTAAATCGCTGAGGTATGAGGGGGCTGAGGGTATGAGGGGAATGCGGGCATTTTATAAGAGACTTGAACAATAAGAAATAGCTTATGGTTAGCTGATGGCAACAGAGCATTAAATAAACTGCATTAAATGTCTTGACAAATTTCTCTTGTCAAGAAGAATAGATTCATAAAATGCCTCAAATCACCGACTTTCCTGCCTCTGAAAAACATTTTCTATGGAAAGGTTTTCATTCATTGGCCATGAATGGAATCCACAAGTTAACAATGTTGCAACAGAAATGTTACATCAAATTATAACAGTAATATAGTTATTATCCATAGTCCTACATCAAAATTGACTAGTTTCAAGGGGATAAAAAATATCTTCTGAAGCATCAAAAATTGAGGTTGACCAGTAAAAGCTCTGTCTGTAAATGTTATGTGTCAGATAAGTAATTCCAGTGATTTCAAACAGTTTGCAGTCTCATATAAATCTTGAATGGAAGATTCCATAAATTGCTGGTTACATTGTTTGACCCGCTGGGAGAAGTTATACATTGGTCTGCTGTGTATTTAAAGATCTTGTAGTGGTGGGATGTCTAAAATGCCCTTGAGAAAGTTGCTGAGCACAACAGCTTTGTGGTTTCAATAAACATTTTAAAGTTAATAAAGTTTCCTCCCTCATATTTTCTAAGGTCCTCCGATGCCCTGTAATCACGCAGCTCAAAAACATGGTTATACCAACTCTGCAATCACAAACTGTGACACCGACACTGACACTTTTTATTACCGGCAGGGTTTTTTTTTTCCATTTATTCCACAGAAGAGTAAACTTAAATGTGTTGAAGGTGACACTATGCAGACGTAAACAAAATAACCTTTAGCTGACTGTATCACTATACACTAACAATGATGCATGCCTACATCTGCTTTTCAAAGTCTTTTTCTCACATCATTGTATAATCATTTGTCTGATTGGGTTTTAAAAAAGAAAATTAAGACTTCTTTACACTGAATAACTTGACACTTACTAATCATACTATTTTTTTTTATCAACTAATTAAGACAGCACAGCAGCTGATTGGTTGCCCTCAGAACACAGGAACAGGTCCAGATTTGCAAGCCTGGTGTATGAGAGACTGAGCTACTGTGTGCGAGGACATCTGGCAGCACTGCTGTCTGCTCTGTTAAGCTGTCTGACAGGAGCTGTTAGCCTGCCTGATGCACATATGGGGAATTTTCTTACTGGCAGTTGCTATCCCTCATAAAATATAATCATCCTGTGATCAAAGAAATACAGGTTCCTCAGTGAGTGAAAGCTGTGTGCTTTTCCCACAGTTTTTGAAGAGGGCAACCAGGCATACACCTTGGAAAGGCTGTTCACCGCATATACACTGTATATACACTCATAAAAAATAATTGATTGGATGAACGTAATTTAATCATGCCACCTAAATTCCAATCTAAACAAATCCAGTTTAGTAAACCTATCTTGATTATGTTATTTAAACTTAAAATTTATTTGTTGATGCTACACCATGTGAATAGGTACATTCAATTAATAAGCTTTTAATTGAATTACAATATTTACCCTCCCTCAGTCTAGTGAAACTAATTTACATTTAGTACATATTCATCAAACATTTAGATTCAATAAGATTCAGCAATGTTGTCTTGACTACACTCACAAAAATTGTTTGTTGAACTTAATTCAACAATGGCACATATTTCCATGTAAACTGATCGTGTTAAATGAACACATTTGGCCATTTTCCCTAAGTTGTATTTAGAGATGCTAATAGCATATCGATCAAATCAGGTGTGTTTTCTGGCAATAATATTTGCTGTTTGTCCACCTACATCATGATTGTAGAACGGATTTGACCTTTTCAGCAGGTTAATATTTGCATAGTAGCACATATCAGGAGAAACGCTTAAGATATCACATATACATTTAACTCACGGTGCAGAATAGAACAGGGGGAGCCACAAAGCATGACGGGAAATATTCAAATGAACCCACCACAGGACCGATTTCACTGAGTTGTTGATTTGAAGTAGTAACTTTCATTGGACTGAAGAATGCAAATAGTTCATCCAACTTTTCTTGGTTTATGTTAAACCAACAAGAAATAATAATTTGAAAACATAAACACAATTTGTACAATCAACAAATTTCAGATTTTTTTTTTTTTTTTTTGAATAAACAGGATAAAGGGAGCCTTGTGTTCATAAAGCTCCCCTTGGCAAAGCAAAACTGTTCAACACAATAAAGCAATCGGATTTCCATTCTGCTTGCTATGATGCTGGACAAGACAAGTAAAAAAAAGAAAAAAAGAAGAAAAAATCAACAAATTTCTATTTACTTAACCAATCAAGTACCTTAGTTGACTTTTTTGAGTGTATACTGTATAAAGAGAGAGAGAGAATACATTGAAGCATTGTGTGGTATCTCACCAGTAGTGCTATGTAATTTATACATATTATTTTCTTCCAAAATATGTGTTTAAGAACACCTATTGGTCTTACATCTTTATATATATATATATATATATATATATATATATATATATATATATGCATATATATAAAAACAAAACAAACTAACAAAAAACAACAACAACAAAAAACAAACAAACAAATATGACACTGGTAGTTTAAAGGTACTCCTGATACAAAAGGTAAAACATGGTGAAGAACCAGGAGAAATTATAGCGAGCTGTCTACAGTAAGTGTTCTTTTTTCTCTTTGATTAATTGGAAACACAAAAAAGCTCAGCTCAGCCATCTAAAAGCAGCGGGCTTGACAGACTATTATTACACACTACATGTCAGATACCTATTCAAACTCATTTTTGGCTTAAGTAGAAATTAGTTCATAGCTTACTTTAATCTAGTTGTAACTAAAACTAATCCTTAGGTCAAATGTACTTTGGAAAACAAAAGGCTGAGTAAATGTATATACTTAAGTTGGATCAATATGAATAAGAAAAGGATGTAAGTAGGGTGATGGGAGGTTCTGTGCATAAGGCTGTAGACTTTTATGCATAGACAGCCAATTTGAGGTAATTCTCAATGGAACTTTGCAATTGGTAGTTTTACAGCTCAGTAAAAGCTCAAATAATCATGTACGTTTTTTGTCTAAAGTACAAGATAGCAACACACTGCTCTTTTAACCTTTGCACCATCACTTGATGAAGCTAAAATGGAGACAAAACTGAAGCATTTGGTTTTTGAATATTAGGCCTGACACCCAAGTGTGGGTCCAACAGCAATGGCACCCCCAAGGGGTGGCCGGGCCCCCCCTGAACAAGAATCTGGCCACCCCAGCAAAAATGATTTTTTTCATTTATATCAACATTTATGTACTATAAACACAGTGTAGCATGCTTTGTTTATACTTGAATACCAACATCTTTATAAGCTAATAAAAGTAAAGTAAATAAAAAATACTATATCTACCATTTTCTGCCATTGGTGTTTTGCCGTAGTCTCCCGCGTCTGTCACGCCTAATGAAATCAGCCTTTCTTATGTAAAATCATCCAGGAAGGCGCCACCCAGAACCGCCCCAACCAGTTTCTAATACCCCTTTCACATTAGCACCTACTTAGCCCGGCCCTCATGGGGCCAACACCAGACCACCCCAATTTTGTTTGTCCACAATACTATTGAGGCCAATTGAGGCCATCTTCAGCTATGGTTTTCAGTGTGGCCGAGATTGTCAAAGTGAAGTTTTGTGAAGTCATTTGTTTGCGTCACACACACACACATACACTGAACAACAATGGAGGAAGTTGAGCTCGTGATTAACCTGCTGTCTGTTTTATCAACTCTGTTTAGTGTTGTTGGCGCGCAGTCGGTAGACGTGTGGAGAACGCCCCCAATAACTACAGTAGGCCAAATCTGGACTCATAGGACAATGGTACTTGTTGGTTGGTTTATTCATTCGTCTTAAAGTATCAGTGAAATTGAGGAGTTGTGTTGCAGATAATGTCTCATACAGGCCCATTCATTATGCCCCCTTCACTGCCACTACATGGATATACGTGGCTCTATGACTAGTCTAAATAGTGTTTAAAGGAGTCAGAATAATGCAGAAATGTTACTGGTTAGTAAGTGCATGTATAAAATTCCTAGAAATAAGGTCCAGATTAAAAGAAACAAAGTTTATCCTTTAATAACCCTTTGCCACCCTGGTATTTTCGCTGGCCACCCTGTGGCCACCCCTAAGATATATCTGCAGGTGCCCCTGTTCAGCAGATCGAATCTCCCTCCATTTATCAAAAACTATTCCAATGTTTTTTTTCATCGTTTTGCTCACCCCTGGCCAAACTCCAGTTTGGCTCTTTTCTTCACATTAGACAAAACTTTTCTTTTCTCGTACTTGCAGCCTGAGTTGGGGTTTGAGAGGCACTTTAGACTGATCTCTTCTTAGCCATATTGTAGCGGTAGTCATCAGTGTTGTCTCACTGTGCTCAGCTTTCACAACACATGCAGCGGCCAGGCGAATGACGACATGTAGCATGTCAGACCCATGCACACCCCTGAGGTTGTGAACCCAAATCCCCTCTCATTGAACATGCAGAAACAATACTAGGCAACTTCAGTAACTAGAGATTGGCTCCTTCTACACATCAGAAAAAAAAAAAAAAACTGAACCGGAACAAGGCTGCAGGTCCAGATGGTGTCAGTCCCAGAGTTCTCAAGACCTGCTCAGAACAACTATGTCGGTTCTCCAGCACCTTTTTAACACCAGCCTGAGACAGAACAGAGTTCCTGTGCTGTGGAAAACATCCTGTCTTGTTCCAGTCCCTAAAAAACCACAACCAGCTGAACCTAATGACTACAGACCAGTTGCTTTGACATCTCACATCATGAAAGTCCTGGAGAGACTCTTACTGGCTCACCTCAACAAGCAAGTCAACATCTTTCAGGACCCATTACAGTTGGAATATTTTAATGGGCTTGGAGTTGAAGACGCCATCATCTTCTTGCTTCAGAGAGCCCACTCTCATCTGGACCAGTCAGGCAGCACTTTGAGGGTCATGTTCTTTGATTTTTCAAGTGCATTTAATACTATTCAGCCTGCTTTGCTATGTCAGAAGCTCCATAACTTCCAGGTGGATCCCTCCACAACCACCTGGATTTACGACTACCTCACAAACAGACCACAGTTTGTGAGACTGAAAGGTTGTGTGTCTGAGATGGTGGTCAGCAGCACTGGAGCAACACAAGGGACTGTACTCTCACCATTCCTCTTTACACTGTACACCTCAGACTTCCAGTATAACTCTGAGTCTTGTCATCTGCAGAAATATTCTGATGACTCTGCTGTTGTGGGGTGTATTAGTGATGGACAAGAAGCCGAGTACAGGGAACTTGTCAATCAGTTTGTGAAATGGTGCAGTAACAATCAGCTCATCTTAAATACCAGCAAGACTAAAGAGATGATTGTTGACTTCAGGAGGAGCAAGAATAAGCAGCATAGTCCTGTCTACATCCTGGAAGAGGAGGTAGAGGTGGTAGAGAACTACAAATACCTTGGAGTTCAGCTGGACAACAGACTCGATTGGAAATGTAACTGTGACTACATCTACAAGAAGAGGTCTGAGCAGACTCTACTTCTTAAGGAAGCTAAAATCATTTAATGTCTGCAAAAAGATGTTGCATATCTTCTATAAGTCTGTGGTAGAAAGTGCAATTAGCTTTGCAGCCATCTGCTGGGGCAGCAGCATCAGAACCAGGGACTTGAAGAAATTAAACAAGCTGATCAAGAAAGCTGGTTCTGTGCCTGGGGATAACTCTGGAGCCACTGGAGCTGATCGTTCAAAAAAGAATGCTTCACAAGCTGATGAAGATGATGGAGGACACTTCCCATCCTCTCCACAACACGGTGAAGAATCAACAGAGTGTGTTTAGTGGGAGGCTGCGTCAAGTTCACTGTAGGACGGAGAGATACAGGAATTCATTCTTGCCAGCAACCATCACCCTAAAGAACAAGACTAACTGACTTTTTGTTTATTTATAAAAAAAAAAAAAAAAAAAAAAAGTAAGCTTTTACAATACTGAATTTCCCTTCGGGGATGAATAAAGTATTTTTCATTTCATTTCATTTCATTTCATCAGACAAATGTAAGAGCATGTGGAGGGAAAAAAATAAACCGTATTTCGCAGTTAAACCTACACAATGCACCTTTAAACTGAAGCCTCTCAGATTTTATCATGACCCAAGCGCCCCCCCCCCCCCCCCCCCCCCTCCCCCAAAGAAAAAATGATTTGTACTGGCTGCACCTCTTGCAGACTTTATTTGAGGTTAAAGTATTTCTCAAAAGCTTTAGTTTCAGGTATTTTGATTTTATAAATATAGCTAATTCAACCTGATGAGAAGTAAAGTGGTGCTAACTGCACAATCTCTGGTTATTTGCTCACTACTTGCTATCAGCATTTGCTCGGAAAGGTTTCTGTTTTGTTTGTTTGTTTGTTTTATTGTCAGCGAAGCTTGCCATAGTTCTGTGGCTGAAATAGCTGACACAAAGAAAACCAGCCTAATTTAATGTGTGGCTTTACAAGAATGAAACAATCATAAAATTGCCCAACAAAATGAAAAGCAATCAGCAGGAGACCAACTTGCTGTGATTAGTCAACAATTTTTTTCTACAGTTCTATACAGTCAGTAATTGGATTTTAGGGGAGGTGAAATTAATAAAGATACTCCCATCTATGTAAAGTTAGATGGAAATCTAAGATGCGTGTGTGTGCACACAGTGCAGGATGAATAATTTTGTAATACCATGTTGGTGTGTGGTATCTTAAGTGGTGAGGGAAAATTAAAATTCACGTGGAGATTGTGGGCCTAATGCTGTATTACTCTACCAATTGGATCTGAAAGTCATTTGGGTGTGTTTATGGCTAGAGGAGGATGCCACTGGGTGGGATGAGGAGAATAAGTAATTTCATAGAATCACATCCAGTTTAGTAAATCTACTTTACTCAAAGAGCACACCTCACTTAGGCTTAAATATTATCCCTCAGCTTCGATGGAGTGCGTGAATTTATAACTGCTTCAGTATGATCTTTTTGTAATATAATCAAAGTTTAATATGTGGATATTGGAAAATCGGCTTTCGTGGACATCTTGGCTTAACATAGTTAAAGACTCTGGCTGGATCTGAGTAATCTTGCTACATTCACAGCAGGAGGAGGAATAGAGGAGGAAAATCTCAAAGAACAAGGTTTAAAGGAATACAAGATTGATTCTGAAGGAGTGCTTACATCTGCATGCAAAATCCCACTGCCCCTCTTTATTTAGAGCTGTTCCAGGTCTTTAGCAAAAGAACATTTTACTTATAACAATAATAAGAAAACCAACTAATTTAACTTTTTCTCTCCTTTGTCCCTCTACAGACTTGTGATATCAGGCCCTATAAGACAAAAGCGTTTTTCAAAAAGGAACTTTAAAAAATTTGGGTTAAATTACTGATGGACCATTTATATTTTGCTTTCATAGATGTTCAGTTAGAAGTGCTACCAACAAGAAAGAGAAATGAAAAGAAAAAAGACTGAGATGAACCCTTAGATTTTAATCTGCTCTTCTTTTGATGAAGACATACTCTGCAGTAATGATTTACTGATATCAATCAATAAGTAATGCATATACAGGATGCTCATTGCTGTTTGTATAGGTTCCTAATTAGTCTACATTGCTATCGATTGGCCACAAACACACAGATCCAGGAAGGATAGATTTCCTTGTGATGGTAATCTAATGCACTGTTTCTCAAATGGGGGTACGAGAACCCGTTGGGGTACTTTAAGCCATTCCAAGGGGTATGTAAAATATTTTAATATTGATGTATGGGGTTTTTTTTTTATTAATGGAAAAATCCTTCAATAAAATGTATCTAATAAAGATTTCAAACAATGTAAGTCAGTGGCTCCCAAACCTTTTTTTTGCAGGGCCCCCTTTTCATCAGAAATAATAATGTCAAGCCCCCCCATACCACCACCAGTAAAACAAGCACCCAAACATTTACCATGAGACACATGCAAAAATGCACTGCATTTGGGACGGGGGACAATGCCTTTTGAGTCATCATCATTTGTTCATAGACTTAAGAATATGCCCATTTTTTGTTAGAAGTACAAAAACTATAGGCCTGGCTGCCCCCCCCCCCCCATATATATATATCTGTGTGTGTGTGTGTGTGCGTGTGTGTGTGTGTGTATGCCCTTGGTTATTTTTATTTGGTCTGTCTAAATAGCACTTGTAAAAGCACTAAAAATGACCATAGTTTTGCACAATTCCAGTTTAATAAAACAAAAATCAATGAAGAGCTGTTTGTTTTTGTTTTTTTTCTAATCTACAGTATTATTCCACCAAAAACATATTGCGGTCAATGGGGGTGTACCTGCTTGAATATATATTTCACAAGGGGTGTGAAATATAGGGGTATATGCAAGGGGCTGACAACATCTAATCTAATGATTTTCATCAGAAACCACTCAGTACGGGTCATAGAGAAGAAACTATGTACTGGTTGGGGTGCATCGGCTGCGGTAACAGACCACTTCTGCCTTAACCCCAGTTTCTAATTAAAGCAGTCTCTATTTCATTCCATTTCCCGACAGTGTCACTACAATTTACCAGAAAATGAAACGCCACACACTTGGTCATGGTTGACATTGCACTGTTTCAGCTGTGGTGATGGATCCAACCTACCAAACCCTAATAATCCTCCCTGACCCTAACCATCAATGACAGCAGAGCATCTCTGTTATTTTGTTCCAGTTTCCCATTAAATTTGGCATGAACCTTGCGCCACTTCAGGTCACAGACATAGTAAATCTGCAGACTGTGACTCCGTACAAGTCAGAGAATAAAGAAGGTTTGCACACTTAGATGAATAAATCAGCCTACATAATAACTTCCCGTACCCTGTTTATTTTTATCATTTATTCATTTTTGTTTGCTGTTATTTACCTCTTCACACTCAGACATAAATTACCATCAATATAACTCAGATTGATGTGTGTTCATCTGTTTATCCTAAAATAATCATAGCACATAAACACATTTGTATGTTTTCATCTTCATAACATGCTTTTGTTCTGCTACTGTTATGTCTCTGACTGGACATAGTTTATTACCCAGAAGGTTAGTGGACACAAGTAGATAATAGTGGCTGCAAATCTACTGCAGCAGCTTTAGAGTGCGTCCTCACTTTGCTGCAGATTATAGATGTACCTTACCCTATTTCTGTAATTTCCCCTGATGCACTGAGATTTAAAAACTTAACAGACAAATGGAAAATGAACATTACAAGCAGAGCTTTTATCAGAAGGCATGTCTTGTTATTTAAAGTAAATGCATTTTGTAATGTAATGCATACAATACAAGTACAGCTCCAGCAAACAAACAAACAAACAAACAAAAAGGGTTGCTGCTCAAACTATTCAAATTGCTGTTGGTTAACTTTTTACCACTCATTCTGCAAACTGTTCAGCTTTGCTTGATGGGTTGTGACCATTCATCTTTGTTTTGATGTCATTCCAAAGGTTTTCAGCAGGGTTGAGATTTGGTGATTGAGATGGTCATGACAGCTCTTGATGTGGTGATCTTCCCAGGGGTCAAAGTGAGCCGGAGCCACCTCGGGTCTGAGCTCCGTCACCTCGGGTTGGGCTCCGGCTCAGCTTCGCCACCTTAGTCAAATAAATAAATCATTCAAATCAGACTGGCAGTAGCGTCACACATCATTTTCACATGCACAGTCTGCATGGCTCTCATAACCACTGGGATGCTCAACGGTCAAGAGAGCAAAATCCTCCTCATCATTCCGCTGGGCTCGCCTCCTCTACTGGTCACTCAAGGACCGAGCACCCACGTGGGATTGATGACAAAGTCAATACCGGCTATATTGTTATCGTCAGCGCCACGTCAAATTTCTTAATTGAAGCAGTGTTGCCGCCTCCAGCATGCAGCGATGGTTGGAGCGTCTGGATTTATCACTACTCGCGCAGCGTCTGTGTCTAGTTAGGCCTGTGTAGCTGGTGCACAGAGACAGAGTGTGTTTGCGGCGTCAGGCAGCAGTTTCTTTTCCAGATCTGTAGGCAACAGTAGGGCTTTTATCGACCAGGAAACTGTTTTTTCACCCCAATGGTTCGTTTATACTCCGGCAAGTAGCTCCTCTTAAAAAGCAACTGACAGCAGCTGACACATATTCATTCATTCAGCTACAAAACCCAAACATCTGGAGGCACGTCACTACACTGACCAATCACAAGGAAGTTCTTCCTTGTCTCTGCATCCGCATTACTGGGACGCATGTTAGATAACTGCTCAGAGAAGTAGGGCCAAATTACTGTACAGATGAAACTGAAGGCTGCAGGACACCGTCTTCCTGAGCTGTTTGTGTTTCTGACTAAACTGTTTTTTTCTGGTTCCAACGTTGCCCTGATCAGAGCAAATAACTTTATATTTCACAATATCTCCCAGATTAGTCATGAACTCTCAGCAACACCACAGCTGTCTCTGTTAGCATTAGCTAGCATGATAACGTTATGCGGTGCGTCATTTTCGGGAGCATAGATACGTGAAATAAAGTGTCAGATTAATGAGTGTTCACCATAATTTACCGTGTTTTTGTTGTTGGGGATTACATCCAATGTTTTCTCCACTGTGGCAGCAAGTTATTCCTCCTCTGCTCTGTGTGTCCGATATTCTTCCCCGATATGAACACACTGACACACAGTGGAGTTTTGTCACAGCAATCTTCATGAAATAAATGTCCGTGATCTTATTCACTTATTACCACATTAAAGTTTTCCTCTGATGTTCCAACAACCAGGAATGCGACAGTCCTCCCAGATTTCCTCCATATTGTTCAGAAAAAAAGTCCAGTTCTCATCTGTTCTAATTACACATGTACAGAAACGCCACCGTTCCAATGGCGGACGGTCTACTGGCGGCCATTGGCCGGATCAGTCTATATATGACACAACTACAATAGCCTCCACAGTCACCAGATTTCAATCCAATAGAAAACATTTGGGATGTGATGGAATGGGAAATTTTTATCATAAATGTTAAGCTGACATATCTTGAGCAAGTGATGCCATCACGTAATACTGATCAAATTCTGTGGAACATTTCTGTTTTTTTCCTCCGAGGAACATTTCGAACACTTTGTTGAAATCATTCCGTGAAAAATTGAGGTAGTTCAAAGAGCAAAGAGGGCCTAATCCAGAACAAGCAAAGTGTACCTTTTAAAGTGGTTAGTGATTCTATGTGGATGTATCAGCATGATATACATGCATATGTTCTAGTATCAGTTTTCTTTAATGACCTCTTTCCTGTAGGAGTATAACCCTTGTTTCAGGGAGGGTGGGTAGGTTGTGCTTTGTGTTAGAAAAATAAAAATATTAACAAAGCGGCATGTCTGTAATGCCTCTCAATTTTTCTAAACAAAACTTTAACAAAAAAATGGCATGGCTCATCTGCACAATGACAACTTGACTGGATAATATTAAGCATTATTAACACAAATTTTTTTACTTTGTCAGCTTGTTGTGCCATACACTACAACATCGCTCTCATAGACTCCTCATGTTCACTAACCCTTTTTAGCCTCTCTGGCCAGTGTTTCCACTTCCTCCAGGGAACATGTTTCTCCCACAAGCAATTTCCTGTTTTTCTAATGTCATTACTTTGTTCAGTGCAGCGTTTTTTTTTTTTTTTTTTTTTGTACACATTATAACGCCACATGATTAAACCATACTTTTCTAAATTGCTACTTTAGCAATTTAGACAGTCACTAGAGCACATTATTTAACTTGCTTTCTCCAAGCAGAAATGCTGTGTTCTTAGACCAATATATCGTGGCCACTGCCAGGATATAAAACTGAGAAAGGGAGCTGTGTATAGTATGACTGAACATACAACAACATGGACAAAATTCACATTTTGAAAAACTAAATATTATCACTGTAAATGCAAACAATGCCCTAACAATCAATTTGTGCGTTATACTTAATTCATGCTAGTTTTTCCAAATTTATTTTCTCACATTGATTTTTCTGTACTTTTTTACCTGCAAACTTGTCTAATCAAGTAGGCTACTATATACTTGTAACTACCATACAAAGCCAAAGAGCAGTAACTACATATTTGGTCAAAATGAAGTTTTTACTGAAAATGCCCTTTTTAACACCTCCTTTATCTTGTAACAGAACCACTTGCTCCTACTTTGCCCCATTTCAGAGAAATCACTAAGTCAATGACATATCTACAACATGTTTGAATAGGCAGTGTTAAACTTTGAAGCCTTTTTTCTCAGTTTCAATGTTAGCGTCGTTACTGCTCTTTGCCTTTGTAGGGCAGTACAGCTCACTCAAATACCCCCCCCCCCCCCCATTTGTGTCCGCTGTTCACAAATGCCACAATGAACACGTTCACAATAACATTCAACAATCAGAAATACCCCAGTTCAGTCAGTGCATTCAGGCACAACACTTATGATAGCAATGCTAGTTTACCATGCTAAGAAATAAACGGCTAACATTCTGATGCTGTCTGTCAACACAGAGAAAACGATGGGCAGCGTTTACGGTCAAGCCAGCATTCTGCCATCTGGCTAGTGGCTTACATTGGTCAGTGTCTCTGCAGCCCTGTAGCCACCAGTCAATAGATTTTTTTCTTTTCTTTTCTTTTTTGTTTTTCACATTATTGTGCTATAGGGCGATAATCAATAATGATCAAACTTTCAAATAACATACTACAGCTTTTACAGTGTATTTTTAATCTGTTTTGTTTTTTTAGTCTGTACATTATAGCTGAGGTTCAACTGAAACTTTTAACAGGAGCATTCCCCACAGCAGACAACCCTGTTAATGTGCATGCTTTAATTTAATTTTTGTAATGCTCTGCTACAGTACACTAGTTCAGGGATTTAATGCTTTTCCAAGGACACTCAAGTTGAGCGAATGTTTTCTCTCTTGGGGATTATTTGGCTTTGACATTCACATTGGAGAGCAATGACTCTGCTCATTTGCATCACATTCTTTCTAATGAAGCTTTGTTTCTCCTTTAAATGGGCGAGCTGTCGTTTTGGATAACAAGAGATTGAAGACAAACCTTCATGCCACTGATGTCCTCAGTATTTCTGTAGTATTTTCATCTTGCTCCTCTCCAAAGGGGGAAGAATAGTCTTAGTTTTGCAATATTCAAGGAAAGTATCCCCCCTCAATTTTTTTTATCTACAAAATGGGAAGAAAATAGGAGCTGCTTTCAATCAATATGCTTCTATCAATTATTCTGTAGATAGTACATTTTATATGAATGGAATATTGCCCTTTGCCCCCACCATATCTTCTCTGGTTTATTTGCCACTTTCAGATAAGATTTAAGGATTAAAATGAAACCTCAGTTCTTTTCAGTTCAGTTTTTTTTCCAGCTTTGTGAACAATTTGTCACAATCCTCCTTGGCTTGACAAGTGGTCATTTCATTCATTTATTTCTTTTTTATTACTATCATTATTTATAGATATAAAAGTGAATTCTTTTTCATCGTTATTTTTGGTAAGTTTTCCTTTTCTAAGTTGATTACATCACATTTCAATGTTTATGCCTTCATCATAAGGAATCTCATAATGAACTACTAGTCGTACTATTAGAGTGATAAAATTAATCTCAATTGAAAACCTTGCTTAAGAAGCAAGGTTTGTTATTAACAGTTTATTCCCCATACATGAAAGCAAGAGAGTGCTTTAAACTGCCGCACTTATGATGTCACTCTGGTGTAAATCATTTAAGGATTCAGCAAGTGCAAATCAATACTTCATTTTTAACTGATTAAACAAATAAGCCAACACTGGAGATCAGCCTGGTTTGTCTAAGGTCAAAAGGCAAATTATAAGTAATTGGTTTGAAAGTGTACAGTGCTGTTGGTTTGAATTTTGCTGTTTTGTGTTCCTCTGATCTCTGACAAGGTCTGACCAACACGTCACTGATCACAAAGCATGTAAACACCTCAAAGCAAACGCTTGCACAATTTTATTGTATTTTTCCTCAACAGCACAGTCACTCAAGTGCAAACCACATTTAAACTCAAACGAAACACCTCAAACCTAATCCACAACATCACCCTGGGACTTCCATAAGCTCTTAGCCATCCTCTGTTTCCCTTTTTCCAAATCCCCCGTCTCTCCTGCTTTTTATGCATCACACCGACTCTTCATTTCACCTCTTTTCTCTGCATTTGAATGTTTTCGACATGTAAGAAAAGACATTCGATATATCATTAACGGAGTACAGCGCAAGTTCCAGCTTTTTTCCAGAAGTTCGCCCCATCTGGCGACCAGTGGAAGTGACGCTAATGTCATGCACATGCATGAGCTGCTTCAACTTTAACCCACATTACACTCAGTTGAGCCCAGAGTTAGAGTCACAATGTCTACTTTGTGACTCTAACTTGTTTACTCCCGTCTTACTCCGGTGCCGGTGTTGTGCTGAAAAAAGCCCCCCTGCTGTGGGGACTGGTCAGACCCCAGTTTGGTTCTCTTCATCTCACAAGACAAAACTTTTCTTCTTTGTCTCACTGAAGTTTGAGTTGGGGTTTGAGAGGCACATGCTCTCCATCTTTTAGCAGCAGTCACTGTTGTCTCCACACGCACAGACCTGCGGTGGCAGAATACGACACCGGTGCAGCCAGACGAACGAGAACGCGCAGCTCGTCTCCCCCACATGCACCCCCTTGAGGCTTCGTACCCGAAACTCTCACATTGAGCATTCAGAAACAGTATTAAGAAACCACCACAGTGAAGGAAGATCAGCTTATTCTACACAGTTAGGCAATTGTAAGAGCATGTGGAAAGACAAGAACAGTATTTAACATTTAAACTTGTGCAATGCACCTTTAAGTGTGGAAAACGTATAACTCTCTCTTCATAAAACTGCTGGAATCTATGCGACAGACTAATGGTTGTCTACACATATAAGCAAATAGCAAATATAGTTCTTGATCTGCACTATTTTTTTCCCAACTCGATGCCTGATTAAAAAAGGGATCATTTTTTAAAACCCAGTTTAAAGCTTTAATTTATTGCCAGATGATTAAACTGTGGCCCTCAGAGTGATGTGTCATACAACACTGATGGTGCCAAGTCTCAAATGATCTATTCTGTGCTTTGTAAGAATCTAATTTGTTGCTGTTGTTTACTGAGTTGGCCAGTATGGGGACATTATTGATGAGGCAGAGCAGGAAGATCACAGCACACAGCTGAGCACAGTGTTATTAAGGTTGGACTCCTCTTTAACACTGCAAAAGATGCTTTTATAACTACTGTTCACTGCTAATGTTTGTTTTTGTTGAAGTCTCAATATTTGGCAATAATTTTTTTTTTTTTCATGATTCAAAGCCCCGTTTTATCATGTTTTCTCCATCATGAGGTTTAACTGTTTCCAGTATTTGTCGCTGCGCTGTAAAGCTTTCCATGGTTTCATCCTCTGGAACCACAGATCTGCAGCATTCACACCACCCACATACAGTTAAAGCCAGCTCTCACAGCGAAACTGTGGAGGCATCGAAGACAATAATTAGTAAATCCAATTCTGATTTGTCTTTTATTGGTTAAACATTTGCCATGATGCATCAGCTCATTACTGTTATGTTTGTTTGAACATAATCATTGGATTGCTGCTGGACCAGCACCAGTAAATGTGCTGCGGAAACTGCTGGCTGACATCAACATCAAAATGTAACCCCACACATAATTATATGCGTTCTCTCAGCAGTTTAGATTTACATGAACACAACATCTGTGGTTGGACTGTTTACTTGTTGATCCTCCACTCCTAATTACACTGGCAAAGCTTAAACAGCATTTCAAGTTCGATGTTGGTTTGAAAAATTTCATATTGATGGGACCAGCTGCAGTAAATGGTTTTAGTCATTTTCCCTTCATTCAGTCCCTTTATTTGAACAGACACGTCCATGTATCAACTAAGTATATACTATATTACTCTTACTTTATTTGCAAGGCTCTTCTTGGTTTGCAAAAAGTAGTTTGCATTTGCTTCGACATGTAAAAGGAACAAAAAGTGTTGGCATGCTTTATTTACATTTGCAGGATCATGGGAAGAGGCTTAAATATACATGTTGATTAAATGTACTGTCCATAAATTAAATTTCTTAAAGATTAGATCACATTTTCTGTGTCAGTGTGCTTGTTTTAAGTCTGTGGTAATCCTCTCTATTTTATTCAGGGAAGAGATTTCACAACTTATTAATCCTGTGCTTGCACCTCTGATTATGTAAAATGAATAAAGATCCAGATGCTTAAAGAAATTACCTTTTGATCCTGAAGAAAAAGGCTAATTTCCTGTCAAATGTGATTTCTTAAGAATCCACTGAATAAGATGAGATACCCTCCTGTGATTAAAAGATAGCCAAGGGGGAAAAAAATAATATATATATATATATATATATATATATATATATATGTATGTGTGTGTGTGTGTTCTTTCAGACATTTATATCTAAGGAGCTTTTGAGGGGACCAAATTTCCTGCTCTCTAAAAAAAAGTCTGTAAAAATACATTCTTTTTTAAAAAATAGTAACAGTAAAAAACTGAAAATTTCAAAATTGTACACTACCGTAGTAAATACATCAAATTTCTGTAGATAAATTTACAGCATCCGACTTTAATTTTTACAGGTAAACTATGTAAAAACACAATTCTTTACTGTGATTTCACATAGGAAAAATTAATGTGGAAAAACTGCCAAGTCAAAACTGGGTAATTAATGTAAAATTTACAGAATCAATTCATACAAATTACAGATCTTGTTAATGTGGACATTTATATTTATATATTTATTGTCTAAAAACATTTGCCATCAAGCAAAAACATACCGCAATTTTCCAGAGACATTTAACTATAAATGTCAGGATAGATTATGTGATTTTTGTCATACATTACATCAGTTGGAATTCAAGGGTTAAAAAAGTTTAGGCAGCCTATAACCCCACTCACACCTTTGCCCACCTCAGAAATGGACATCTAACTGGTCTGCTCCGTGAAACTCCCTGGCTTAAAATAAATTCTCAACCAACCCTGTGAGAAAATGAATCTCCTCTGTTACCATGTATCAATGTCAGCACTGTACGGCAAAGGAGGCTGCCCTAGATAGTCAATCTCCATAAAGAACTGCTCTCTAAGTAAGCGTACGTGCATTTTCTTGTGTGTGTGCATGTCTGTTTTTCCCTGCATGCATGTCTGCACATTTAGAGAGTGACAGTGTGGTAATGAGAGGGGATGTCAGAGAAGAGGCTGGTACTGATGTGCTGTCACTGCAGATCTCCTCACGGTCTGATCAGCTTCCTCAGCCTCAAGTCTCTTCAGGCCAACTGCCCAGACCTTCAAGGGCAGTTGCATAACAGCATGTCGTGGAGAGGAGCTTATTTATTTGTATCACTCAATGAAGTGTGTCTCACTGAAGCCATCAGAGGGAGTGATGAAGGAAAGCAAATTACAGTCAAAGTAAAAGCTGAACAAGCATGCTCTGTGAGTCTGGTGTCATTTCTCCTCCATCTTTTCCTGCCTTCCCCTCCCTGTTTGTTACAGTCACACTTTCCACTTCTGAACCCCAGCTAGTATTCAACACACATGGCATCTCTTCACAGCCTCAGAGTTCAATAGAAATTCCTGAAAGCCCCAAAGAAACACCATGAGACTCTCACCAAATATATTTTACTCATAGCTGAAATTTGTTTTTTAATAATTTATTTAATTTTGATTCACAAAGAATTTAAAACAGTGAACATAAATGTGCCCCTTCTGCTTGTGCATTATTTTGCCCTCATTGATCTAGTCTCAGTAAAAGAAGACTATCCAGCTGTTTGTCTTTCTCAATGGTAAAAGTGAAAAATTTGATCTGAGAGACAAAGATTTGATGTATTCCAATGTGACAGTGGGAGAAATGTTGAAACAAATACATTCATTCATTCTCTGTACCACTTGTCCAATTCAGGGTCGCAGGGTTGCTGGATCCTATCCCAGCTATTGTCAGGCGAGAAGCAGGGTACACCCTGGACAGGTCGCCAGTCTGTCACAGGGCCAATACAGATAGACAGACAACCACACACTCACATTCACTCCTAGGGGCAATTTAGAGTAACCAATTAAGTTAACATAAATAATATACTAAATAATATAAAAAAAATAATATGAATAAGTAATCATACTTTATTTAAAGCAAATCATTTTTAGTTGTGTTAGATAAAAAATACACACCCAGACAAGTTTCACTGCCAGAACCATGGGAACCAAGATGTCAAATTTATAGTTATGTTTACATCTACAAGCCAATACAGGCCGCCATTGCAGGTTGCCAAATATTATCTCTGTGAGGCAATAGTATGTTTGGCACAGCTAGACTGGCACTGGGAAAAATGTTGGAGTCGGCAAGTCAAGCAGCTGCTTTAGAATCCAAGCGATATTGTTATCCGTCTCTGAAGAGGAGAGACCTGAGAAAAGCAAAAACTGGAGTAAATTTAAGTGAAGCTTACACTAGATGGATCCCACATAAATGTTTTCTACGGCATCAAAACACGGAAATAATTACTTTTCTCCTGGATCGGTAAGCTAAATCACTTGTTAATGTGGCTAACGTGTGGTCTCTTTTATTCAGTTCTAAA
This sequence comes from Atherinomorus stipes, assembly GCA_023101725.1. Lineage (NCBI taxonomy): Eukaryota > Metazoa > Chordata > Actinopteri > Atheriniformes > Atherinidae > Atherinomorus > Atherinomorus stipes. Next base: position 51,491 of record JALJCO010010650.1, on the reverse strand, counting down.
TAGACAATTCAGAATTCAGGTTAAATCTTGATGTGGAGCTGTTTATGTCTTACATACTTAAAGGATAACTTTAAATGATTCAACCTGGACCTTATTTCTAGGAATTTATATGTGAATTTACTCATTGGTAAAAATTCTGTATCACTCTCACACCTTTGGATGGTATTTAGATAAGTCACCATCCGTGTATGTCCATATAATGGAAGTGAACGGGACAGAGTGAATGGGCCTCATTATCTGTAGCAAAACTCCTTAATATGTCTGTGCCAATATCCTTATATGTGTTTATGTAAACAGCGCGGTTAGTAATTTCATTGCACTATATGTGCAATGATAAAGCCCTATTCTATTAATGTAGAATGTGACTCAAAACATGGATTGAAGTAAGTCTGAAACCCATCTTTCCTGAGGACTGAAGCTTGAGTTGAGCTCTGGAGGCAACAACAGACTTTTTCTCTCTGTGATGTGACCCTGAGCCGTCTGCAGTCTCAGGCGGTTCAGTTTTTCTCCTGCCATCATTTATAATACTTGTTATTGGAAGTTTGTGCCGTCTGGTCAATCCATCATGTGGTACACAGGAGGACTGTGATGGAGGATGGATAGAGCGTCTCACCTAACATAGCTACATCACCTCACAATGACATGACAACAATTTGTTGTTATTACAAGCAGTAGCAAAACAAACCAAAGTCAAATAAGTCAACAAACCAAATCTACTGGGAGCAATCAAACAACAGGCACGACGCTGGGCATTTTCTACACTTCAGCTCCAATACACCTCCATTCGAAGATGAAGGTCAACTCAATTATTACATGAAACTCCCATAATTCATTTACCACGAAGCTCTACTTCACAGAAAATTATGCAGCTCCTTCCATCTCAAATGTAAACAACTATGTTTGTGCATCAAATTGCAAAATTATATTGTGTACTTGTAGTCTTCAGGGTCTGCACATAGATGATATTTGTTCACAACACATAACACAAAATCATAATGTCCAGAAGACCAGCGGCTATATTCATTTGTTTAGACTGGATATAGCTTCAATTACTTTTATATTTGCTATTTTTCATGTTAAAAGCCACCGCACTCGCTGGAGAAAAGGCAGTAATTGGAATTGCTTTTCAGATCCAATTTGCTTATGTTGACATGCATTCAAGAGAATTAGTTTCCTCCAAAACAAACTTAGGGATGTATTATGGAGGTTACATCTCAAGAAGAGAGAGTCACACAAAAATGTTTATCTATTATGTTGATGTGTGCACATAAAATGTTACACAAGGATTTGTATGGAAATTATCCCCAAATTTTAAGTGCAGATAATTGTATAATCCTAGTTGTTGTACAGACGTTAATGGTTGTATTTTTAACTGCTTGTTTAGTTTTGTTATCTTTGCCACTGGCTGCCTTCATTCAAAACTGTCTTGACATAAATGTTGATAGTTGTGGATGTGGAGGCTGAGAGGTACATGGCCATAAGATGGAACCTGTTACAACAATGATCATCTGCAACAAGGACCTTCATTCTCCTCATGAAGATGAGCAGTCACTGAAGGACTTTGTGAAATAAGTAGTTGAGCTGGCCACACCTTATTTAGTGAACAACTTCAAAATTGGAACTGGTTTGTTAAAGGTGCAGTGTGTGTAACAAAATCAAATGTCAATGGCAGAACAATGTCATATATAATTCAAAACTGTGTTTCTACTGATGCGTAATCGCTGTTATGTGTTTATTTTCTTAGAATGAGCCATATACTGTACAATGGTCCTCAAAATTATTCATACCCTCCCATTAAAGAAAAGGCTAAATTCACAATAGTAATTCAGTGAACAAGAAACTAAAGAAACTAAAAATAAATGATAATTTTCTAAAACATAATTTAGTGAGATCGTATATTGCTTTTGAATTTTGTTTGGAAAAAATAATTTTGAAAAATAAACAAACAAAACTGTCCCAGACAAATAAGAGCACATTTTCCATGAACAGTGGACCAAAATACCTGTCAACAGGTGCAGACGTCTTTTTGACCATAAGAGAAAACACCTGATTACTGTGATTGCCTCAAAGTACAGCTCAACAAAGTTTTAGCTTTGGAGCCTCATCATGCTTGTTTACTTGTTTGATTTTTTGTGTGTTTGTTTTTAATCCTTTTGATGAACCACAAAGCAAAATCAATGTCATGATTTTCATAGGCATAGTTATTACTTTAGTCAATTTCAATGTATTTCACTGACAACAGATTTTTTTCATGTCTTTAATGGGAGGGTATGAGTAATTTTGAGGACGACTGTATAATCTGTTAAAGATTCAGCTTCCATTAGTACTTTTAAAGCAAAACTGAAAACTCATTTATATGTTATAGCTTTTGGGGGTTCTTAAATAATTTTATTCTTAAATGTTATTTTTATTTTTAATGTTTGTTCGTATGTTTATTATCTGTTTTTATTATGATTTTGTGTCAAGCACTTTGGTCAACTTTGGTTGTTTTTTAAATGTGCTATACGAATAAATTTAATTTGATTTGATATCTTCTTGCTGTGGGTCCACATACATGGAGGCTGCCATATTTGTGCCACTATTTATACTACAGTGTCTCTGAATGGACAAAACAATGTGTGCGAAGTGAGAACCGTTTGAATTTCAAAACTGCTGTACCAGTTTTCTTTAATGGGAGTCAGAGCACTGTTTGGAATAAGTAATGCCTTAACAGACATTATTTACCGTTAGTACAGTCATAGCTACTCCTGAGACCACTGGATCCACTCACAGATGAAAACATTGTTATGTCTGGGAGAATTTTGTCCGCTGATGGCCACCATACATTCAAAACAGTATTTGACATATGAAGTCACTGCTATACCAGTCTCTTTATTCTCTCTTACTCTCTAGTCATGAGTTGAATAACAATAAGTAAAGAGTCATTATTTTCTTTCTCTATAAACCCTGACTTCTGAAGTAATGTTTGTATACAGATGGAACTTGAGCTACTGGAATGATCTTTGCAGGTATATCTTGTCCTTTGTCTTGTATCCATTATGGCGTGTAGCTGATTGACCTTTTGTTACACACCCAGGGTGTTGCTGGGCACATCAGCAACATGTTTCACAGCCTTACAGGCTGTCCCACATGGATGGGATTCCCTGGTTCTTGGCTCTGATTGGAGGAGAGCTGTTTTGCTCATCCTTGGCTGACTGTCCTCTCCCATCTGATTGGTCCCCATCAAAGACTCACGTTTGAAACCCCTACACTGCCTTCAGTTCAGGGAGGTATGAGGAGACCATCACAGTTTTCTCCAAACGAGCAGTGTTTGACCAGTCCACTTTTGTTCTGTGTGTGCTCAAAATCTTGGTTGTTTGTATAAATGGACTTTGCCTTAGACCATTTGTTAAGTATTACTTTTAGGAAAGCCCTTCTTTAGTTGAACTGGGTTCTGAATTGGAGTATTTTTGTTTACCATTCTTCTTATAGAGGCCACAGGCTGTTAGATTAATAGTTTCTTTTATTTTTTTTTTATCACAGGACAGTTTTCTTTTATGTCTGTTTTTGGACTGACAGAGCACTTTATCAGGTAGGAAGTAGTTTCTTACCCTCACATTCTTTTGTTTGTTTGTCTTGTAAGTAAATCATTGATTGCATTTCATCCTTGCTCAGCCAGGTTATGTTACTACTTACCCTTTCTCCCTGGACAAATAGAGGGTCATAACACCTTTTCAAAGCCAAACTGTTTCAAAGACCCAAACATAGGTAAGTTAAAAAGAGACATCAAGAATATAGGGTGGAAACAGATGACAAGAATAATGAGATTTAAACCATTTCATTCCTCAAACATGAATAAAACGAATCCACAAGCAGATAAAGTGGACAAACTAATGGGCCCTTTCCACTGCCCATTTTCGTAACCCTTCTACATGGCACGGCACGCTTTATTTGAGTTTCCTCTGGGAAAACCTATTATGAGCCATTACAATTTTCCGCACCCGTTTCAGAGCTAGCTCTAACCGTGCTGAACCTACATAAAACGTGACATACCTGACAGCTCTCCACTGATTGGCCAAAGGAAGTTGTTGTCATACGCGTCATACATGTTTTGCCTCTCTCAAAAAATAGCTGGCTCTGTTTTCTGTGACTACAAACCACGGAGAAAACAATAACAGCAGTAACACCTCCATATCATCCAATGCCTCCATTGTTGTTTTTACTTTACTGCCCACCGCGTGGCACGGCAGGGGACGTCACCGCAGTCTCGACCGCGGCAACTCCGCCCACTTCCAGTTAGTAGGCTACTGTTCTCCTGCGTGAAAACAAAAACCTGTCTGGTCGTCTTTAGCGTGTGAACGTCCAACGTCTGAAATCTGATCAGACACACCGGGTGCCACTTCAGGTGATTAACAGGCATGGATCACCAGTGTCACTTCATCAGTTTAAAGTGGTTTCCTAATTAGTCATCCTTTAAAAACATTGATATTTCACTGCACATTTCCAGAGGTGACTTTGTCCCCGAGCAAATACAACCACTACTATGTTGTGTAAGGTTTATTGTTAAAAAGATCCCCGTTGGCTGTCTCCAAAGTGGGATGAGCCAGTCTTCCACTAAGCTAGAGCAACATGATCCAGTTAAATTTGAACAGAAGGCTAGTAAGGTTGCTAGTAAGTAAGTAAGCTACAGCATGAAAATGTCGACAAATGTAGCCTGTATTCTTATTTTGTATAGCAAAATATAAAACCGAAGAGAAAAGGAGATATTTCTGACTCTTGTAAAGAAAAAATGCACAAATGACGCTGAGACAGACCCCAGCCCCAGAGTCAGCAGTTCTGAAATCTACAAACGTGGAGCTAGCCATGTGGTCAGACACAAGGATCCGGTCCACCACCTCCATGACAGAACTGCTAGGAGGAGAAGCCGCTGATCCCCGTACTCCCACATTAACCACGACACACTGTGGCCAAAAACAACCAATCTACCTTTCTATGGACTATTTTTAACTTGTTGCAAATATTTCCACTAGGTAATCGATCACAAAAATGTTTTATTTCTCATTTCTCTCCCATGTGACCATCGTTACCACAGCAGTGGATGTGACTATGTGTATTAAAGAGAGGAGGGCAAGGCCGTATAAGGGGGGACATACTCACCGAGAAAGGAAATTATTGTGTCTCCCTCTCTCTCTCTCCTCTCTCTCTCTCTCTCTCTCTCTCTCTCTCTCTATATATATATATATGTGTGTGTGTGTGTGTGTGTGTATGTATTTATCGACATCACCTGGAGATTGGTTGTTACCATGGTTACAAACACAATACTTCAATGTGCTATACATAGTGATCCCAGGAGATTTTATATGTCTCCATCCCTGATCCTTTTTCAATGTTCGTTCGTTCGCTCGTTCATCCATCCATCCATCCATCCATCCATAGAATAATATTTTATTGTGTAAAAGCATTACTTGTCTATAGGGATTACGTATAATTCTGTAACCACAGAGGTAGAAGACCTGACTTTAATAAGAAAATACAAATTTTTACTTGTGTTTGGTTCAGATTCATTCAAGTTATTGGATTTGTCAGTTTGTATAAAATACACAACTAACACATCTTTTATTATTTCATTATTTACAAGGTATGACATAGGTAAAGATGAACATATTTTCATGACCATGCAATAAGTAGGCGATAGAAGTTGATGAGACAACACCCCCCCCCCCCCCCCCTTAGTGTATAATGTACAGTTCCCATTGTGGAACATGAGGACTAAAAACCAGATGATGGAGAATTTTTAGGGTTATCAGAAGACTTCAGTTTCACAGAGTGAATGACAGCTGAAGAGGGTCAGGGAGCTCAAGATCACTGAACACTGAAAGCATGCAGAGCAGCAGTGAGAAGTCTTTTGGGAGAAGGGAGTGTGTGATCCGCTGGCTGAGCTGGCAGGGGAATGGAGCCTGGAATGGCAGCAGAGAGTGAACAAGCAGGCTGGGGCTTTGAGGTGAGTGTGGTCAGTGGAGAGGGTGAGTCGGTGAGTGTAGCTGAAGATGAGAATAGACAGGCAGGCAGATGGCTGGGTTGGACTGAGCGTGCTGGCTGGAGAGGGTGAATCTTTCAAATACAGCATGAAAGACAAGCAGGGAACCACAAGAGACAAGAGCAAGAGGGAACAGAAACAAGAAAATAAAGGTTTAAATGTGCTAACAATCCAACTTTTATGCATCTGTTATAACTCAGAATCCATAAGAATAAGACTTAATTTCATCAACACAGCTCATTCCAAAATAATGCAAATTTTCATTTCAAGACCTAAATGCTTCAAATCAAGTGGGAAAGTGGAACGAGTTCACAATGATACCTCAGATGAAAACAAATTATTGACTGAACTGTTCCCTCCAGAGAACCAAATGCAGTTAATGAGGTAAGTTACAGGAGGAGTCCTTTATATTCAGCTATCCTCTTCTGAGCTGAAGGTGACCCGTTTAATCAAACCCAACATTGCGGTACTCAGAGGACTGCAGGATTGCTGGCTTTGGAAATTTAGCAAAGCCACCCTCTCCAGAGGTTCAGATTTGTGTTAAAAAACAGAAAGAAACAGGCAAGGCACCTTCAGATAACAAAGAGACTCCTGGAATAGCTTTCACGTCTGTTGGTGAAATTAATACGGTTTAAAAATGGATAACCTTAAAGTATATTTTGAAAAAAAAAAAACATTAGCAGAAGTGTCAATGCAGAGGTCACAGCTAAATGTGATAAATACTCTATTTTTCATTCATATCATGGATTTAAAAGGTTTGCAAGCATTGACAAGCCAGTAATGCAGAGATCATTTATGACATTTACCTGACATTTTACTTTGCTCAATTTTAGCTCCTTTCACTTTGTAATCACAATGTTAGTTGATGCATAGGGAAGAAAGTCAGTTGTGAACTTTTCAATTTTAAAGGTTATATTGCTATAAAAACTGACTTTTGGTTGTAGAGTATTAGAATAAATCATTTTAGAAAAAGATAAATTCCAGTTTAATGTAATATGACATTACAATTTCACACTTAAAATATAATCTGAGAACTTTAATGAGTCAAAGATAGAGAAGATTTTTCTAGATAAAAAGAAATGTTTGCTCCGTAAAGCCCCTTGCTTGTCTGCTTAAAAAAAAAAAAAAAAAAAAAGGACAACTTTCAGTATATTTTATATAAATCCACTATTCATTGATTAGTGACTCTGAAGCATTGACTTTTCCTCTACATGAGATGAAAAATGATTCCATTCACTATCCATTTATCTATAAAATGGCATGTTATGTTCCCTGGATAGGAAATGGAATTGCATTTCTCATCCTATTTGGTATGTATTGATTTGTCTAAAGCAGTTGATGCAGTAAAGTACTCTCTTTTCCCAGATTACTTTAGATATGCTAGTTTTGAGGCAAGTGTTTGTTATTGGACTTTATTTCACTCTCTGATCCAAGGCTTACTGCTTTGACTTCTGTACTTTCAAAGTTTAGATTTAAAAACCTGCCAATGCTGTATGGCTGTCTCAGAAACAGCACAACTTTAAAGTACTCCTTCATTTTTCTTATCGATCCATAATGCATCAAATCCTGAGAGGTACTGTAGTTGGTTTAAAAGTTGCTATAATATACTGTAACAAATCTGTGAACTTGTAAAAGAACTTCTGCTGCTGCAGACATCAAACTTTCTGCTCTGGTTTGATGCTGTGCTGGTGGTTGAACACTGATATGCAGTCAAGTGGAGAACGCACTTTCCTTTAAAAATCTGAGATTTGACATTTCAGATTAGAAAGTCGTGTGATGTATTTCATGTCGAAAAATGAGGTAGCTAAGCCAACAACATGGCTTAGCTACTCTGTTTAATTGATTTTAAGGTTATTTTAGTAGCTTATAAATATCCTAATGGTCTTGGACCTTCTTATCTATCTGGCCTACTTTTAATGCAGACCCAGAGATCTTCTGCCTTTTAATTGTTCCCAAAGCGAGAACCAAAACTTACAGTGAGGCCTACGGCCCACGTTTATGAAGCAGTCTGCCAGAGAATCTCAGAGCTGCAGTCTAATGCTTTTTTGTTTGTTTGTTTGTTTGTTTTTAAAGGCTCAAGACCTACTACACTTAAGGTGTGTGTGAGGTATGTAGGTGAGTATTTAAGTGTTTTGAGAAAGAGATAGAGAGAGCGAGAGAAAGAAAGAAAGAAAGAAAGAAAGAAAGAAAGAAAGAAAGAAAGAAAGAAAGAAAGAAAGAAAGAAAGAAAGAAAGAAAGAAAGAAAGTAAATTTGAGTTAAAAAGATTATTTTGTATTCTTTTTTATACACTGTAAAGAATGTTTGGCCTGTAGTTGATAATCTAACATAATTATGTTGGTCTGGTGATGAAATCTTATGTTTTTGAGTCAAATCAACTTAAATACTCACACTATCTAATCTGAAATAAGTTTTTACTTTCATTAGATTAAATTCATTAAGTTGTTTCAGCATCAGAGTGCATGAACAACAAAAGGAGCTGGGCTATTTTCAAAAGTCAAGATACCTATACCACAAAGGCTCATGGGAAATACAAATTTAGTAGGAATTCAACATTTTATGATCATTATCCTAAAGTTGAGTTATGTGTTTACTGCCTATGTTATGTTGACATTCAGAGAAAGTTGCTGAGAAATTTTGTTCAGTTTGGATGTTGAAATTGCACCGTGAGAGAAGGACAGTACAAAGAGATAAACTCACCGTATGTGATATCTGCATTTGCATTGTTTATGTTGCTATTCACTCAGACTCAGTACAATAAACACCATTTTTGCTTGATACTAAATATAATATTGATCACGACAATATCTAACTTTGACCTGAATCAGAACTTAAACTTCACAAGAAAAGAAAAAAAGCATGTAACAGAATAACAGCAGTTCAGTTTCTTAATGAAATGAAAAATACTTTATTCATCCCCCGAAGGGAAATTCAGTATTGTAAAAGCTCACTTTTTTTTTTTTTTTTTTTTTTAAATAAACAAAAAGTCAGTCAGTCTTGTTCTTTAGGGTGATGGTTGCTGGCAGGAATGAATTTCTGAATCTCTCCGTCCTACAGCGAACTTGACGCAGCCTCCCACTGAACACACTCTGTTGATTCTTCACCGTGTTGTGGAGAGGATGGGAAGTGTCCTCCATCATCTTCATCAGCTTGTGCAGCATTCTTTTGAATGATCAGCTCCAGCGGCTCCAGAGTTATCCCCAGCACAGAACCAGCTTTCTTGATCAGCTTGTTAAGTTTCTTCAAGTCTCTGATTCTGATGCTGCTGCCCCAACAGATGGCTGCAAAGCTAATTGCACTTTCCACAACAGACTGTATCTTCTATAGAAGATCTGCAACATCTTGGTGCAGACGTTGAATGATCTCAGCTTCCTTAAGAAGTAGAGTCTGCTCTGACCTTTCTTGTAGATGTAGTCACTGTTGCATTTCCAATCAAGTCTGTTGTCCAGCTGAACTCCAAGGTATTTAATTATTAACAATTATTATAATTAATTAATTATATTATTATTAATTGCATAATAATAATAATAATAATAATTATAAATTGTAACAAAGGGTAAAAATTGTTTTTGGTCTTTGTTATAATTTCTCTTTTTTTATACTTTGTATGGATGCAATTTCTTTCTTTGTCTTAAGGTGAAAGATATATTTCCAATTAATTACAATTTATTGTTTTAACCACCTCATACATTTAATTAGAAAAAAACTGAATACATTTAAATGTAGCAAATTACAGTAGTTTTATAAGTTGTTCTGAAGTACTTTTTTTTTTTTTTATATGCAAACACTGTTGTTTTATTAAAAAGATTTCTATAGCGTTTTTTAAGGCATCCAAAGTGCTTTATACTGAATCCATTATTCATTCGCTCTATGTGCTACACAATGATGGAAATGTGCCTCTCCGACCAGCAACAAACATTCATACACCAGCAATGCAATCACTAGAGGCAAGTGGGCGAAGTCTTTGGCCCGAGAACACGGCAAGGGATTGGCTCGGGGAGCAGGATTTAAACTGCCAACCTTGCAGTCATTACGCAAATGCCCTGCCACCTTAACCACTGCCACCAGAATGCTTTATCATGTAAAGCACTTTTTAATTCTTGTACTAAAGTGCATAATAAATAAAATTTGATTTGTTACTTTGACATCATTTAAACATCATTAGTGCTTTCACAGGAATTAAGAAGGCAAATAGCAGCCAGGTTTTGCTAATCAAAATACATGAGACTGACTAATTAACAGCAAGTGTGAGCACCTCTATAAGAGTTGATGTTTGAGCAGTTTGCCAGTCATATACTGCAAAGCCCTTCATAGGCTTGGGTCCTGTTGAACAACGACGTTGTAGTAAAACAAGAGATAGGAGCAAAACAAATATAATTGTGCACATGCTGATGTACAGAAATAGTCACTCGGCACTATTTTTGAGGTACTGTATTTTAGTGGAAGGTTCCATTCATGTCTGCTGCATATCTCTCTTGCTTGACTGATACATAATACTGTATACCAAAAGTTGTGCTGCTTGGCATACAGCACGAACTTCAGGGCAGAAAAAGATTTTAAAAAAAAAAGCACAAACACAAAAGTTTCTGTTTTGCTACATTTCACATTTTCAGATGGAGCTGGAAATAAAGACATATAAAAGCTTCAGCCACAGTTTTGTACACGGGGGTCAGTAGTGTCACAAGAACTGATTAATTTATCATCACCAAAATCCCTCTAGTCCTCTCCTGCAGCATACGTGACCCATTTCTCTTTATTATCACTGCATGGAACTTTAACAAGGCTACTGAGGGAAGGTAATATGTGCCCTAAATGCAGCAGATAATTTAGCACTTCCATTTCTTTAACCTTGGCTTAATTAGTTTGATGCAAGACATCGAAATAGCACCTACGGTGCAAACCCTTACCCAGTCGGTATAGCTTCACAGTTAAAATCTGGGCTAGGAATATTCTAAGCATATGAAATGTATATATAAGGTCTCCAAGAGCAGCCTGACAAGCCTCATGCACTGCAGAAATAAAACTGCGTGACAGTTATTTTTACTGCCATTTTTATTTGTGACTATTTGTGTCTGTAATTGCAGTTGTTATTGATAAGCACTTAGGCCAACTGAAGTTGTTTTTAATGTGCTATATTTGAATTCAATTCAACTGAATGACAGGAAAAGGAAAACGTAATTGACATCACTGATTTGATTTTAATCAAACACAGGAAAGCCATCCTCCTGTAATACCTCTGGATTATGAGTAAAATAGCAAGACATTACTCACGGATGTTTGGAGTTCTGCACTGAAACTGCAAATTAAAAGCAAGTGAAGGATCTGATCACGAAAACTAAACATTCCTGTTGGGTAGCAGTTTGTCACAATCAGCCCCAACTGAAGCAAACTCTGCTTTGGTTTGCATTTTAGTATAAATGGGACCATAATTCACAAATTGGCACAGTATACTGGTATGAAACTTACAATTTACAACATTAACTGCTTAATAAGATCTTTCATGTATTCACAAAAGATGATAAATAGAATAGTTTTTAAAAAAAACATCTATATGCTGGTGGTTAAAGGTAATTAATGCATCCAGAAGATCATTTCCTCACCACAGTGCCCTGGTAGTCAAACTAAGAAGCAGGTTAACCATCCAGTTTCAATAGTGGGACTACAGAGGCTTTTAAACAAAGGTAACTCACAGTTGTTTTGTCAGATGTCTAAGGTTTAATGTTGTAAACAATGTTGGCACTGTAACAAGCAAAGTTTTTGTTTCCTCTAGTTAGTGGAATCTACTCTGGGAAATCCACATGAAAGTAATGCAGAGATCGGGTAGGCTATGTAACTGCCAAACTACAGTAAAGGGGGGAGGCTGGTGGGCTGGGGGGAAGTCAGTGAGGATTTCTCTGTTCCTTGCCAAATAATCTCAATTTGATCATGAAGGAAACACATTCTGAAAGGGGCAGTGTGCCAGATGGTATCATGTTCATCATGTAAGTTTGTAAGAATTATGAGTTTGTCAAACTGACTCAGAACATCTGTCAACATACAAAAAGAAAAAGTAAAAGGTTTGAAATTCCATTGGCACTGAGCAACACAAGTCAGATTTATGACACACAACCAAGCGCTTGAACATCTGTGTCGAATAAGTGATGTCTTCCCATTTCCAACTCTCCATCATAGTTGAGGTTTAAGTACAATTTTGAAAATTGTTGACATTTCATCTTTATTTTCATCTTTATTTGCATGTTTTTTCTACATAAGATTGAGAAAAGGTGTTGCAGACTTCAGGAAAGGATGAGGAAAACATGCCACTAGTGTCCCTCATCATTCAATGGCTAAAGGCCCGATGGGAGCACTGGATCATTCAGTTGCCTCAATAAAGTGCCACACTGTCAGTTAATGTCTCATGATTGAAAGCCGTATTGACTCTGCACGATTCAATCCAGCGCAACAACTCTTTAGTTGGGAGGAATATTTCAAGACCTGAGGCAACAAGGCGGCGACGCTGGTTAGACAAGTCCGCCTTCTAAGATTCGGTCCCTGGGGTTTACCTGTCAAACTTTCCCTGCTGGCATGTACAGTGAAATTGAAATCCTATAGGTCGGTTGCCAAGGTCTTCTTTAGTCATCTGACAGAAAGTTGTGAAGTCTGGTCTCATTCCCAGTGTGTCAGTGTGCTGCTTTGGAAAAACGCCTTTGCACTGGACTGAAATGAACTTCCGCACACAACAATTCTCCAGTGTGCATGATGGAAGTTTTATTTCGAGTCGAATGAAGATCTTTTCCTAGCCTCAGTAAAATCAGTTTTGGGCCTTAGTTGAGGCAATTTGTGGCTTTTACATCTGACAAATGGCTAAAAGAGAGTGTGACAGCTTTGGTTTCACACATGATCTCCAACACAAAACTGATTTGACCCTTACGTTTTTACATTTTACAAAAGTTCCAATTTTCCCTCTTTCATAGAACAGACTGATGATGATGGATGAGTTTGCTCAAAGTGTCAAATATTACTATTAATAGTTTGTCAAAAAAGCTATCACCAAAAATCTTCTTGGTGTAGGAATTGACTGACAGATTGACAGTAAGAACCCCTTGGAAAATGACTATATGATAGCTTGTGATAAAGTGTGTTTGACTGAATCAAAACATGATCCATTTTCATTCTTTTAAATCCACTGCATCATCATCAGTGAGTGAGTGATAATTTGGCACAGTAAGGCAACATAGAATACATTTCAGTAAATTGTTAGTCGAGAATAAAGAATAAAGGTCAACCGATTCATCAGCTTGGCTGATGAGTAGCGGTGGTGCAGACACCACCTTCCTTTGCTGGTTAAATAAGGATAAAGTTTCCGCCTCCTCCTCTTGTTGCTATTATGCAATTCCCCTTGCGCATCTGTGTTTACAGTTGAGTGCAATGCGTTATGGATCACTGACTTTGCACAATATTTCTAAAACAATGTAAAGCTTATCAGGAGCCCATACAGTCTGGCCGTCCACTGTTGCCAAGAAACCACAGAAACTTTGTTTCTCCATTGTCTTTACCAAATGTAGTTCTTTTCTCCTCTCCAACTTTCTCTACATCCACACACTACCATTTAGTTTGTATTTAAATAGAAGTTAACTAAGACTGCTTGATCCTTTTTATGAGCTTGTTATTGGTAATTATAACTGAAGAGGCCTGATCTCATGAAGTGGAACATTAATTACATGACAAGTCATGTACTATGTTTGTGCGTGTCAAGATGCTCATCCTATAGGTCACAGTGGGCCCAGTCACCCTTTCAAGAAAACAAATTTCTACTGCTTGTATTTCAAATCTCAATTTTAGCGACAGCTCCTGATCATAAGTGAGGGCTGGAATGTAGATTCAGCTTGTAGATGGAAAGCATTGTCTCATTGTCAGCTATCAGGACCAACTCTCCTAATGATGAGCCTGTTCATATGCACACCAATTATCTGATCATTACCTGATTTCTGGAGTTATCAGATGATTGAGTTTTTCATATAGACAGCTATGACTGATATCGTTTATCGAATAGCTGCCATTACTTGATTATGAGAAAGTAGATTAACACACCTAGATTTATCCCTAATACTCATGTCTTTGTCCATGTAGACCAGTACTGTATATCTGATTTGTTTAGTCCTTTCACATCTGGGAATGTGCAAAAATCTTTTTAACTGTAAAAATATGGAAATGATGCCCTCACAACATGTACGTGAAGTGTTTTTTATTTTTAGACTATTTTGCAAGCTTATTAGCTCCAGCATTAGCCGCTAATGCTAACACCACACACACACACAGCCATGTGTGTAGTGACATACCATAGTTATGTCACTACACTCGGACATACTTTAAAATAAATCCGATGATGGAGGAAAAATGTAGACGGAGGTTTTCCAAGTATTGCACGGTGCCCATAGATGTGTAAGCTCAAATGATTACACTTATCTGATTACTTCCATGTCAGATTTTTGATGGTCATGTAAATGGGCTCAGTCTCCCACTTTGCTTTTTTCCCAGTCATGAACTAGACCCTGAAACTACTTGAATTCCTTCTCTTGTGAAATCAAGTCACTTCCAAAAGGAATGGTCAATTCCTTCTTTGCCTATTGTGGACCAGTGCACGCAGGAGCAATGCAGGATTTTGTTTTCTAAGTGACATATTTCTTAAGGATCTAATCTTTTAATTAGTGAAGTTTAGCTTTTAAAAAATGATACTTAATTTCTTCTTGAAGTATAGTACTATGCTGATGAATCAGTACACTAATCAGTCTGCGATGAAGTAACATTTAGTCACATCTTTGCATTGTAGCTGTTCAAAAGACTACCATGTGTTAGAAAGAAAATACAAAGACAACAACAAAACCCCCCTTTGTTTACATGTAGATTTGACCTCAAACAGAAGTATCCCAAGTTTACATTTATCATAGCAGATATGTGTATACTGCCGCTCATAATTGTCAATTAGGCAAGACAAGTAGTGAATTTTTGCAAATGACAAGAACAAATAATCTAAAAATATTAATTGTTTGAATCTGATATGGGAGATTTTGTGTTCAATAGTAATTCCATCATTGAAAAAGTTGCTTTAAAGCAGCATGAGAAGCTTGAATCACACTTTCAGAGGATTTTTTTTCTTTAAACTTGGCAATATTATCTTTGGTAACATGGAAGTAAACACTAGTTTTAAAAAAAAAAAATCTTTTTTATTTGTTAGAGTGCGCCTTCCATCCCATACTGTAATAACCTGCATGGCTTTAACTCTTCAGTCACCACGACTCAACCTGTGTCATCCTCTCTCAAAATACCTCTCACAGGGAGTCAAGGGGCTCTAGCTGATTCATGTGCTGCCTGGATCATTAGGGGTCCTGTGGCTCAAGCTTCTGTCAGTGATCATTTCCAATTAGGCCTCCATTTTGCAGCACATATACCTGGAGGGGGACAGCATGGGGGGGACAGCATTCATGCCGCAAAATCACTGAGGTGGGAAGAGACACATTAGGAAGGGCATTCATGTGGTAACCTCGTCACCCCGAGAGAGATAGAACATGTTTCTGAAGTAATGAACTTAGATTGACTAATTAAAATGAGCTTTTGGAACTGGGACTTCTGTTGATTTTTGTCATGGTGAACGCTGAATCACTAGAGGCTTTGACTCATCGAGTCATCCCCACGCCTTAAAGTGAATCCTCAAAATCTTTTCCAATATTCTGAAGCAGGAGAGCACTCAGTGAAAAACCTCCTTAGACTTAGACGGAGTGTAAATAAATGACAAAGGTGTAACTATATGTATTTTAGGTGCATATTGTGAACAACATTTCACTGGAATATGCGGTCTTTTGAGCCCGTCTGAAAAAACTTACACACCTCTGCACATTTAGATTTTTATTTTGAACATATTCAATTCATTCGTACAGCAATAATTTAAGAAAAGAGTGAGCATCAGTGCTTTTTAATAAAATCAAGACCAAAGTTCAAAGTTCAGATTTATTTATGTAGCACATTTATGACAACTAAAGATGCTCAAAGTACTGCACAATTTGCAACCATTAAAACAATAAAAAGAACAGGTAAGACCATTCAGACAAAACAATAAAGCAAAAAAAAAAAAAAAAAAACAGAGTAAAACAACATAAACATCAAGCTTGACTGAGATTGGTAATCTGGATAATCTGCTCAATGATAGTTTTGTTTTCCTGCAGATAATCTAACATGCTGTTATAGATAAAATATGCATAGATTAAAACTAATTATCTGTTGCCTATAATGAATTGACCGTTAGTATTTATTTTAGATCAGCACAGTCACATTGAAAAGTCTGAAGTCTTTATGTATTGCCAGAAAAACATGAAAAAGAACAATGTGTTACTGAATCCTGTGTACACACAATACACAATACAGTATAAAGGAGAAAACCGTAGAATTGAAAATCAATATTTGGCTCAACTAACTTTATTCGCGAAGCCTCTTTGACAAGCTGTCTTCTGATGTTTTTAAGTAGTCCTCAGAAATAGTTGTCCAGGCTTCTTGAAGGATGTTTAAAAGCTTTTCTGTGGATAATGGCAACCTTTTGTTCTGTTTTCTGCCAACAGGATCCTATAGTACCACCTCAGTAATACTGAGGTCTGGCTCTGGGGAGGGTTTATCACCCTATAAGACTCGGCCGTTGCCACACTGACTTTCAGTCTACTTTATGGGTTATTTGGCATATCTCAGTGTTTTCTCTCTGTTGCGTTTCCTTAAGAATGGCTTTTTGACAGCCACCTTCCAATAGGGACCATTTGTGATGAGGCTTCAGTGAACAGTAGATGGACTTACTCAAGGTCCAAATGTGAACTCTGAGATTTTGTGTCAGACTGTCTCTGGATTCTTTTCTGTTTCATAAGGACTTTATTTTCAGGTTCATCTGCTGCAGGTAAGGCCTGACACTTCCTCCTTTGCCCTCCACTTCTGATTTTTCAAAGATACAGTGTGCATCATGCTGAGATAGGCCGAGTTTCAGCTGAAAGAAAAACTCTGGGTATTGTTCTTTGGCCAACAGAACTTATAAGTAGAATCCAAAGTTTTCCCTCGTTTCTGTTTGTGAACACGATTCAAACTGAGAGCCCCTCCCCTCAGGCTAATGACCACATTACTCTTCAGCCCAAGCCTCCCCTTCAGCGAGCCCAAGCGGGAGAAAACCAAACCAATATTGACCCTGTTTTTTGAGCATGCACTATCTAAAGCTCTTTTGGCCACAGAGTACTTCCTCTCCTTTGCTGCATCCAATTTTATTTTTTTTCTTGTTTGTTTTTGTTTGTTTTTTCTCAAGAATTCTAGTGACTGTTTTCTACCCCAATCGAAGAGTTTATCCCCACAGAGCCTGCACCTTTAGCTTGTCATTAGCTCAAGATAATACGCAAATCTCCGCCCAGAAAGTTCCCGAGTACACCAAAACAAAGGGAAAAAAATCAAATACAGTCAGGGGGAGAGGGAGTTGCAAACAAAATCACCGCCACATGAGAGTAGAGGCCCAAAGGTGTAGATTAAGAGGGATTTCACTTGCACAAGTCTAGTGTTTATTTTCTGGGCGAAAACTCCAGATTCTACCTTTAATTATGATGCTAAAACTGCATTGTCTGGCAGTCTTCATACATTTAACAAAAGAAATTTAAACACATATGTGTCTTGGTAACAGGCTGCTAATGCCTAAGAGCCTAATGATGTAATTTGAAATGGGGCCTTTCCTAAGTTGTTGACAGACCCAAGGCTGGTTTACCTCCAGTTCTTAAATAATGTTTTTCTCTTGATTTATAGTTCAGAGTAAGTGGTTTAACATAGAAAAGTCTGCTTTAAACTAATGTGGACCAAAAAAAAAGGAATGAAAGAATCACTTCATGAAATCAAAATAAGGGATTGCTAGTTTTGTTTTCCAGCAAAGACCATGGACTGTTTTTTATCGGTTTCTGTGCAGAAGCCACAGTTGACTGTGAAAGTTTTTTCATGTTTTTTTCTCTCTTTCGTCTCTTCACTCTCTCTCTGCTTCACTCCTTATCATTTCTTCTTTTAATTTTCATTGCCTTTTTGTCAAGCCCAGCAATACAATGTAAAATGCAGTAATAAACAAATAATTAAAGAAATAAGATGAATGAACTCAGACTATCAAGAGGAGCCTTAGATTCGTAAAGCTCCCCTTGGCAAAGCAAATCTGTTCAACACAGCAAAGCAGCCGGATCATCATTCTGCTTGCTACAATGCTGGACAGGAAAAGTAAGAAAAAAAAAAAAAAAAAGAAATCAAAATTCAAAGAAAATTGTGTCGGCTCAAGACTTTTTGCATAATAGTGTGTACAGTACCACAAAGGGGCTCAAACTCACTATAATTAAAAGAAAAAGATGTAGTTCCATCCACCATTAACATTTCTGTTAACAGAAAAAGCATCAAAAAGCCTAGACACAATTGGGATCAGAACTGTGGCTCACCGGTGTGGAGGTGGGCTAATAATGAAATGAAGACACCCCCCCCCCCCCCCCCCCCACTTTGCATGCGCATCACACCCACAGACGCGCACACACATGCTCAATAGTGAAGTCTAAAACCACAGAGATCAGAGCTGAACATGGCACACGGACAAGGAGATATCACCACCAATGCATAAAACATCAGGTTAAACAAAGATAATTACAGCATAGGAAAATGCCATTATGGGCAGACATCACTGATTGGGGAGTGCTGTGTTTGCCTGGCTGCTATCAGTATTTACCTCAAAGAGAGCCTCCATTTACTAGCAGAATAATGAGATAGAATGTTGACAGAAAGATCTGAGCGAACATACTGAAGGCATAAGAGAATAGAGAGAGCAGGGAATGTGCACGGGGAGAGTCATACCTGCAAGAATGAGGGTGAACAGACAGCAGAGGCTGCCTGCTTCAGCTCAGATCACAGCCATTTTTTCTTTTATAGTATCCCTTTAATCAATACATGGAAATCAAAGTGATTATTACTCAACATGGACTGGAGTGAAGCAAACAGGACTATAATATCCATTGAGCCTCATGGGATTTACACCACAGAATACAGCTCATCTTAAAAAAAATGTTCATTTATATAATGTTAATAACAAACAATTCAGAGCACAGCTTCACAGCTCTTTGTTGTCAAAGCCAGAGGAAAGGAAAAAAGAAAACTGCCCCATTTTGAACAGAAATTAAAGGTGTTGGGTAGGTTGTGTTAAAAATTGTTCCAAAAACCTCATATGAAAAAACTGCACAGATGGAGCATAAAAATGACATGTTTCACTAAAGTTAACACAAGCAACAGGGATTTTGTCAAAAACATCAAGTTATGGGAAATCTCACCGGGTGCATATGGCTCATGGAGAGCTCCCCCAAGCATTACAGAAATCCCACTGTGGGACAGATGGGGGAACAGTCAGCCTTTGCAGCCCTACTCTCTGCAGAGACTGATTCAAATAAGAAGGTGACTGAACACTGACCTGTCACCAAGATCAACATGCACAGTGGTATGCAAAAACATTACAGGAAGTGATAGTGGATATTTATTCTTAAATCTTTGATAAGCACTTCGCGGTAGTGCGCATTTTTCAGATTGAGGGTTAAGATTGAGGGTTAAGGCAGGAATTGGAATTCACCCTACAGCTGTGTGACTCAATATTACTGTAAGTAGTCTTGGTTCATTTATAAAATATCATAATTAATATGAACCGGACTGGGAAAATGTCTTGTTTCTCTGCCTTTGGTCTGGGTCTAATGGAGCAAACTTGTAGCTGAAGATGCCAACAGAATTTCCATTGTCTGCAAATGTGAAGTGTAATCCTTCAGATGTCCGCCCTCAGCATCTTGTCGGTGCCATTTACACAATGGATTGAAGGACTGGAAGACCTGTGACACTGCATCTGTCTTCAGGAGAATGATGCAACAGCATTCTTTTGAAGGCAGCTTGTCACCAACTGCTCTAACAATGCAAATGTCCCCCCATCAGAGATATGCATTTATCAGCTCATCATGTATGTAGGTCGTCCAGCCTGACTGTAGCCTGACTGTCGAACAGAAATCCTTGGCTGTTTATGCAGTTTAATTTGCAACATGGCTGTAACCAAGCATTTTGTCAGCGACCATAACAGTGAATCTTTAACATGCGCTTATTGATTGTATAAGATGGGTTTGTCCCAAAGGACATCTCATCTTATTGATGACAGGATTTCTTTTCCTGCTGATTTTGTTTGTTGTTTTTTGGATACATTATTTGTTCTGATTTTCCAGAGGAGGAGACAAAGAGAGCAAACTGAACTGTCCACAGGACGTGTTACCTCCCAGGTTGCTTGAGATGGAGCAAGACTAAAGAACTTGGCACAAGATCAGTGAACCAAGAAACATTGTAATGTGTAGCGACCAGAAACAGGAGAGGAACTATGACATAGCCACCTGAGGTCCAACAGGTGAACATAATGTTGGTGGGCAGCATGGAAAAAAACTGTCTTTGCCCCGTGGCTGCCTTCATCCTCATAGAGGATGAACAAGAAACAAGGACAGATGCTCTGCGACTTGGAAATTAAGCGTTTTTTTCTTTCGTGTCAAAAAGACTTAAAAAAAAAAAAAAACTTGAAATACCATAGTTTGTTTTACTTTTGGCATGGCTGTAGTGACCTGTTAAACACCAAAGTGTTTCAGCTTACTTGCCGTCTTCCAAAGTACTTGCATAATGGAATTTAACCAACAGGCAGTCTCCGCATGACATTTCCTATTAGTAGTATTCATATAATATAATATAATATAATATAATATAATATAATATAATATAATATAATATGTTTCTTTTCTTACTTTTTTTTTTTTTGTAAAAATGTATGTATGCTTTTGAGTTAATTTCAACATTATGTTTGGTATTTTATCCTGAATTTATTCAGCAAAAAAATAAATTATACATTACTTCTCTAGATCATTTCTTTCATTGAAAATCAAGTCGAAGTGTTCCAAATCAAATGAAAAAACAAGCCCTCTTCATAATCTATGAATAAGTGTTTTGTTTTTTTGTTTTTTCTTGTATTGGTTTTAAGCTCATGCACCCTTGAAAAATCAGTGCTTTTATTTATTTCATTATCAATTGATTTTTTTCTACTATTATTTTCTTTAGCCCAACCACACTGAAATTCCTTCTTTCTTGTGTCAAACTACTGTATGTTTGTGACCCTTGTTTATTAAAGGAAGATTTATTCAATCTATCTTTTTCATGATTATTGTGACTTTTTTCTCTGTGACTCACCAGCCTCAGATATTTTTCCATTAGAACACATAAAATAATCACATTGCTAAATGAAACATGAACCCTGTATGGCTATGAAATATGATATGAAAAGAATATTTTGCACTTTTTTAAAAGAATCTATTCACAAAAGTAAGTTAATAACTACACTACATCTATAGATAGATAGATAGATAGATAGATAGATAGATAGATAGATAGATAGATAGATTAAGTGGGCCTTGATTGTGGCTCCAACTGGGCCCTTAGCCCAGAAAACACCTTTGGGTCATACAGAGCTAAGAGGCAAAGTAGAGTTAAAATGTAGCTTTGTTTTGGTTACATAGCTTTGTACCAAACGCGTGCTGTTTCTCGGAGGCTGTACCTCAACAGTCAGTATGCTGGTTGTCTGACTATAATGCCCCAAAACACATCAGCTGTGTCTCATTAGCATCTCAGAATTGGTTGAGACAATGACACCTGCTTCTGTCACAAGAGTCAGATTAAGTCGGTAAGATTTTCAATGTAAATGTATTCGAAACCTTAAATATGAAATGTTTCAATTAAAAGTCTGTGACTAAAACAAAAATATTAGCATAAATTAGCGCCAGACTCATTTCAACCAAAGCTTCACAAAAGAAGAAAAGGACATCTCTGTTTCAACTGTGACTTCATGGACAGTGTTTGACATTTCAGTTATAATGTCTGTGTCATATTTTATTCAGTGCTGCATTTTAGTTTTGGCTATGTGTCAGGCTTATTATAGCATGCTGCAAATCCACCTGCCGAATAAAATCAGCTTTTTGAAAAACTGCTATGACTTCCATAACCAGTTCCTCACACATGAGCAAACTTGCGAGTGCTGTTTCAGTGAAACTGAGTGCACTTTTTTGTTTACCGTGATATGCAATTGCACGTTTTTAGATGACTGAGTTTTGGTGTGTTGTGTTTCTGTGTGAATAGTTCCACACCTTTGGTTTTCTGTGATGGAAATGTTTGACTGAGTACTTTCTTTTCTGCCCTGATTGTTGCTGTAGCCCATATGCACACCTTTTGCAGCTATGCAATAATTTACCACGGTTGTATGCTATTGCACAAATTGCACACAATCACAGGCTCTTGTGCTGAAGAGCAGGTTGAGTGGGCGTTCATAGTGGTGCAGTATGCTGTGGATCGGGTTTCAGGCAGCAATTCAGGGCCAGTTCCCCCACAGTTTGAGTCAAAGAGGGATTTGGCCTCAGAATTCACTACCGCAGTGATAGCAGGAGCACTCGGAACAGATAGTAAATAAGCTGCTAATTTGTATCTGTACATGAGTATATAGAGAATCAGCCAGAGGGAGGACACAATGATTTAAATGAACTGCTCATGGTACACTGTATTGCCAAAAGTATTTGCTCACCTTGACTCACATATGAGCTTAAGTGCTATCTATAGGGTTCAATATGACGGTGGTCCTCCTTTGCAGCTAGAACAGCTTCAACTCTTCTGGGAAGGCTGTCCACAAGGTTTAGGAGTGTGTTTATGGGAATTTTTCGCCATTCTTCTAGAAGCACATTTTTGAGGTCTCCGCTCTATTTCATCCCAAAGGTGTTCTTTTGGGTTGAGGTGAGGGACTCAACCCAAAAGAACAGGCCAGTCAAGTTCATCCACACCAGACTCTGCATCCATGTCTTTATGGACCTGCTTTGTGCACTGGTGCACAGTCATGCTGGAAGAGGAAGGGGCCAGCTCCAAACTGTTCCCACAAAGTTGGGAGCATGGAATTGTCCAAAATGTCTTGGTGTGCTGAAACATTCAGAGTTCCTTTCACTGGAACTAAGAAGCCAAACCCAGCTACTGAAAAACAACCCCACACCATAATCCCCTCCATCAAACTTTACACTTGACACAATGCAGTCAAACAAGTACTGTTCTCCTGGCAACTGCCAAAACCAGACTCGTCGATCAGATTGCCAGATGGAGAAGCACGATTTGTCACCCAGAGACTCCTCTAGAGTCCAGTGGCAGTGTGCTTTACACCACTGCATCCGACACCTTGCATTGCACTTGGTGATGTATGGATGGATGCAGCTGCACGACCATCGAAACATGCCACGAAGCTCTCTGTCACTGTTCTTGAGCTGATCTGAAGGCCACATGAAGTTTGGAGGCATGTAGTGACTGACTGCAGAAAGTTGGCAACCTCTTTGCTCTATGCGCTTCAGCATCCGCTGACCCTGCTCAGTCAATTTACGTGGCCTACCACTTCATGGCTGAGTTGCTGTTGATCCGAAATGCTTCCATTTTCTTACAATACAGTTGACTGTGGAATATTTAGGAGCAAGGAAATTCAACGTCTGGATTTGTTGCACTGGTGCCATCCTATCACAGTTCCACACTGGAAATCAACGAGCTCCTGAGAGCGACCCATTCTTTCACAAATGTTTGTAAATACAGTCTACATGCCTAGCTGCTGCATTGTATACACCTGTGGCCATGGAAGTGATTGGAACACTTGATTCCCATCATCTGAATGGGTGAGCAAATACTTTTGGCAATATAGTGTAGTTTTACAGTCTTCACACCCACATTCTATTACTTAGGCTGTGGCCCAAAAGTAGTGTGTTGAGGAAGGTGTTAGGAAAGGCAGACTCAACAAAGATATTAACCTTCTAATGTCAAATTTTGCCATCCCAATGCCATATTCAAATTAAAAAGAGAACAAAAAATTTGGCAAACTTGCATTAACATGAAGAAAACTTAGCTTCTAATGAAATAAGTATTTTAAAAAATGATATATGTAAGAAAATAAATGTACTGCCTCAGATAGTACTGTATGAGTAAGTTCCAAAAACATTTAGTTTGAGAGACTTATAGGAGTAAACCTTTTAGTATTGCTTTAAGAAATATATTATTTCAGTTTTCAATAACATGATGTGATATCTTATAAGGCATATAGAACAGAACAGAAAATAGTATGCTAGCATATGTAATATTTTTGTTCAAGAGAAACTTATTTGTCTTTTGAAAGTCTGACTGAGCTCAGACAAAAAATTAGATGTTTATATCTAAAATAGTTTGTGATAAAGCTAAAACAGCATGATATTATTTCATACTGACGACGAATTCCCAAAGTGGAAGTAAAATCATATTGTGGCAAAATGTTTGATGTTGGTGAAAACTGAATCATTAGGTCCTCTGAATATATGGGTTGCTTTGGTTTATTTATGTACTGTATATATTAATATATGACGCTGTATCATGATTAAATTTGCAACTCAGAAAGTAAGAAAGATTCTACAGTCTGTATCCCATCATACAATGTGCTGCTGCTATTTAGAAATAAAAATAGTTAATAAAAAAAAAGCTTTTACATTTATGTTTATATGTTAATTCATGTTTCCCTCCATCCATATCCTATGACTCATCCAAGGTTGGCTCGCAGAGGCAGCAGCCTAATCAGGGAAACCTGGACTTCCAGGTAAGCATCACTCTTATGTCAGATAAGAAGATTCAGTTTTATGCTATAAAGATGCACTTTAAAGAGACTTTCTAAAAGACAAAATGTCAGAAATGACCAACTATGAGTTGATCAATAAAATTCATTTATTGCCCAGCCCTACTGGTAAGAGAACATTTCATATAATTCCAAATGAAATATTTTTGAAAGTTATGTTTACACTTCTGCTACCAGCTGGTCGATTAATTCAGATTCAGACAAGTTTATTTATCCTTGGAGGGTGTGTCAGTTTGACAGTCCTCAGATCACACAACAACAGAAACAACCTCAAACATTTAATCACATAAAGACATACAAAGTGTCAGTGCAGCAGAACTGCACGACAGCTTTGGGCAAAAACAACCATCAGATCTAAAACAGCAAAAACTATGACAGAATCCATAAAAATAAGTTAAAAAAGATGTGCATTTAGTTTAACTTCTCTGTTCATCAGAATGAGGTAGAAGATTCGTCCAACTCTTTGCATGACTCAGCACTGACAAAGCATGCACTCAAGCCAAGATGATATTATGATCGTGAATTTAAGACCTAGTTTTCTGGAATAAAGGGAAGGGTGGGAAGGCAACAAAACAAATATGTGTGTATACATATATATATATATATATATATATATATATATATATATATATATATATACACACAGTATATATAAAGAAATTACAAAATAGAAAATAAAAAAATCCACTTGCACTGCATGGCAACACTTGTGTCCAACCAGACTTACAGCAGTCTGACCTGCACTTATCCATGCTGGACCCTTTTCACTTTGGATAAAAAGTATCTGCTAAATAACAGTAGTAGCAGCAGCAGTACGAGCAGTACTAGTACTCGTAGTAGTGGAAGATGAATAGTCCATCTCTATGTAGAGTACCAGGCCAATGTAAATAAATTATTTCTACCATCAGAAGCATTTAAAAGTCTTGTAGATTGCAGGAGACATACAGGAGTCTGACTATCTGTTCATTTTACATCGTTGAGAAAGAGAGCGCCTTCCAGTGCACATAGGGTGAAACTCAATCATGATCGGGTTGATCAATGAAGCATTGAACTGACTTAATTACTCGTTTCCCATGCATGGATCCTAGCTCTGCCAGCTGGACACCAATAATCTTGGAATGCATTTTAATAATGTTTAAGCTGTTTTTATCTGTCAGACAGCCTCTGAAACCAACAGATAAAAGAAACAAGTAAAGAAAATAATGAAAGAAATTATATAAAGCTCTTTTATTTTTTTTTTATTCAATTTCTACATAAAGTGGATCTTCTGTTGGCCATTTTAACAATTTCCTCTGAGTTTCTATCCAGGTTTAGATTGAAGTCAAACACAGCTGTGAGGTTACTTGTTAGAGTCCACAATCTCATCCTCTTCACACGGAATGATGCTGGGTTTGTGGCGGGCGGAGCTTTTTCCAAAGTCAACATTGGTTTCTTTGTTTTTCTAACATTTAGGTCCAAATCATGACTGTCACACAACAAATGTTGACCATGACCCTCTTCTGTCCCATGAAGCAACGTCAACAAGGTGGAATTTAAGAAAATGGCTTTCTTCAGTGGGATTAAAGACCTGATGCTTCATTTTTGTTTGCCCTTTTGGCACAGTTGCTTCCATTTGGTAGTTTTACTTGCAGAGGTATGATGAATACAATACAAAGCTTACTAACTGATATATTTTTCTTCAGGGTGGGGCATTCATTTTCTCGCCCTGGCTATACTGTAGATGCAACTGATGCTGCAATTTCAAGGACACCCCTGCCCCTTCCACATCAGTGCTGTAAATCATGCACAACCGAATCAGGATTTTAACATAGCAATTAAAATGAATCACTAAGGTAATCTCCTGCAATGAGTAATCTGTGAGATTAGAGTGGATTATATTGGATTATCTCCAGTGACCTGATTCACTAACCGACTGCCCCTTGTTATTTAACTCAGACTCTGAAATCTGACCTTCAGCTGCTGTATTTAAAGTTTTGGAGAGACTGTTAACCATAAGATGCAAACACCTGCCACTTTATCCAGCTTTATATGACCATATAATGTTAAAAATATCTACTTTGGCCTTTTGGAAATACAGAAAGCCTAATGCCTAATCACATGTAATCAGTAAACACAAAAAAAAACCTCTTCTACACATCAAGATTAATCAGCTTCAATCTTCTAAGATTTGGGTCACAGGAAGTAACGCCAAAAATAAGAGGTTCAAATCCTGACCTGCATTTTGGGAACATACAGTTAGTGTGAAGTTAGACATACAACTGTCTGTTTCACCTTCATCTATTTGCAGCTAAAGTTGGCTTTCTATCATTTTCAATAGGTTTTCATAATTCTAATAAAGAAAGAAAATATCCAAAGTAAACTAAACTGGAATCAGAGATTCCAGATTAGGTCACAATGATTAAAAGCTGCTTGTGGACCACTGGGTGGAGTCTAGTCTCTGGTGATCTTTTTGCTTTGATTGTGGACTTTATTGCTTTTCACAGTGGATACAACACAGTCCCGAGGCAGATTTAAATATAGATCACTGCCAAACACAGAAATGTTATGCAAAGAGAAGAGTGGGATTATGTTTTTGAGTCTTGTAAAATAGGAATACATTAAAAAACAGAGAAAAAAGTGATGAAAAAAAAATTCATTCCACTGTTAAAATCATCGACATGTGGAGACTGCTAATTTGTCATTGAGATTAAAACAACTATAAGCATGCTGAGTTTGGATACTGAAATCCAAAACCAACAAACAACCCAAAGTATGAAAATTCAGCAGATATTCACATCACTTTGGTCTAGCAGCCAGCCCTAAACACTGAGTGTGCCCTTATTATAACTCTGAAACAATGCAGTATAGCTGATATGCAAAGTTTTAAGTTTTCAGGCATTTTTATTTTTTTCCCACTTTATAAGGAAGATGATTTGAATTTTCTAAGTTGGTATAGAAAGAATCCTTAAATTCCAACAATTGATTAACACCGCCAAAGGAAATAAATAGAAAATAAAACATTAGTACCACTCAGAGGTTGTTATTGTTTAAATTGTGTATGCAATTATGAAATATTAATTGTTTATTACCAAACAGATTTAGATTGAATAAAGTAGCAATCACTTTCAGAAACTGGATGTGTTTAAAAATTCAAATTAAACATGGACGTACAGAAAAAGAATCAATCTCCGTTTGAGCTGATGAATGTGACTTATTATTAATTTCCTGTTATTCTGCAACAGTAACAATGTACAAGTTTTTGCTCCACTTTTGGCCTGATAAATACACCATCTTTGCCTCCACAGAGGACAAGCTACACTTTACCCTTCATACTGTTGTAGCTCTACAGCCTCTAACCTATCTCATTTTAATTGCCCAACAGCTTTATCATAATATTTAGAGGTTACAGTTAACAAGATAGCCAATTAATCCAGAATACTAATTAGGTTGCAATTAAGTGTCACATAGACAGCAATAACTGCTGGCTAAACCAAAACAATGACAGGGTTGTAAAACTCATGCTGGCCCAAATTAGCTCCCTGATTTGAACGGGTTGGAGGCCACTTTGTAGTAAATGATGCAACGGATCAGAGTAATGTCAAGGACATTTTGCATCAGTCAACATCCAGTTCAGCTCTTGACATTTCCTCTGCAGCAAATCAATTTCTCAGCTCCTCTGAGAAACAGCAGTATTTATGGCGATTAGGCTCTGTCTTACACATATGTATGAACTTTAAAGGATTAGAATTTTACTCTATGGCTCTCTGTGAGTCAAACCAGAATTATTTCAGTGCAGTTTTTTTGTTTTGATCAGAATCCACAGTGCCTTCCATTTCAATGAATCGTCAATAAAAAAGTCATTAATGTGCACTTATATAAATATGATGCATGAATGCACGTAGGGTTGGAAAGGCATGCGTATGTGGGATTTCAGCTTTTCTATGGATGCACTTCTTAATGCTCAGACAAGACTGTTACTAATTGACTTTATTATTTGATACTTCTCCAAAGATGTACTTTATTTTTCACTTTACGACTTTTTAGTTTTCTGATGCTTCATATCAAACAGGGTACTTTTGTGTAGTTTCAGCTCCAACCTTTGAGATGGTGTTTTTTGTATTTATTTCTTATGTTTTGTTTTAGTTTACATACAATTTACACAATGTTTTAAGTCAAGTCAAATGTATTTGTAGAACAGATTTAAAAACAAGCTCAGTTGACCAAAGTGTTGTACAGAATAAAATAAAATATAAATAAAAACATAAAACAACAAACAAGAAGATGATTTTGGGAGAGAGAGAAAAAAAAACCCTCAAGTTTAAATCAGGAATCATTTTAAAAAGCATGATTTTTTTCCTCAAACATGTTTTTGGACCTAATAAATCCAATTTAATGGTATAATAGCAAAACAAGAGGGAAAAAAAAAACAAAATTTATAGGTCTAAAAGTTATATTTTGAGGATGTAGCATGAAATAATAAAACAGAAGAGTAAAAAATGTTTTTACTGAGTTTTACCAAGCAAGTTACAAGAAAACTGAATTTCCCATGTAAGTCTGTACTCAATTAATTTCAGCATTTGCTACAAAATGAATAGTGGCACACTTTTATAATTAAAAGCAAGTAATTAAAGTCATTAATTTTAATGGCAGTGTGTCTTGTGCGAATCCATTTTCTATTCCTGGCAACATGTGTGACTTCACCTTGCTGCTGTTGTTGGAGTTTAATTAATGTTCCTCAGCTGTATTTGTTTATATTCTAACAATACGGCTGTGGAGAAGTCAACCCGCTCTCTGTCCTTCTAACAGTCACAGGGAAAGAGCGAGGGTAGTGATAGGAAAGGGGAGCCTTACATTACTCATACAAATTAGATGCTGCTACTCTGGCATAAATCAGCATCCTGCTGTATGAAATGGAGAATGACTGACGGGAGATGGAGAGAGCAATGTCCACTCCTCCCACCAGGCCACAACATCTGTCTCTGAACAGTTCACTGCCAGTTTACCAAACATGAAGCATGTGTGAGGCCTTATCTGCTCGCCTTTGATGGGCTGCCAAAATTCTGGGCTAAGGGGGCAGTGAAGCAACCATGCATCACCGTTCCCGTCACCCTGCCCTCGTCCTTCACCAAAGCTACTAGCTGGCCACCGATATGAGCAACAATTTCCTGTCTGGATGCTGTCGCTTGCACACTCAGATAAATGGCACACACATGCAGTATCAAAACACACACTCTTAACGGTAACTATCTAGGCTTATGTATGTATAAAATGAAAGCTGGCACATGAACACACACATTTTTTTGATTTGTGAAGGCATATTTGGTCGGTTGCGTCGCCTGCAGCAATCTCCCGTAGAAGAGACAGATGGAAGTGAGCCACACTGGACAATCTCAGCTGGATTATCATGCAAACACAGTTCCCTCTTCCTGTTACTCTATTTTCAACATACACCTGACCTCCTCTTTTCACTCAGTTAAATCTTCCATTAGTCTGCCTCCCCTCCATCCTATACTGCCGTTATCATTTCTAGGTCAATTTCCAGCATATGAGGTCAGGAAAAATGGCCATGACTCTGGGTGGTGGAAGGATGAGTTGGCTGGTTTTACTAACTGTTCACATGCTGTAAAAAAGACACTGGGTTTTCCTGAACCTCCCCTCTAGTGGCTCTTAAAGCTGACAGCCGTATTTCTATACAGTGCCTTTTCATTGCTTCTGTGTCGCAGCAGTTCAAGAAATCACGGGCAGTCAGAGTGATGTGGGATATGTCTCCGAGTTGTGAACTGCCCAGGGAGTCTGACATATTCTAGGATGTCCCAGTGCCAAAATTTTCCAGTTCACTGAAAGTTCAGCAGCCTACGGATACAAAAAAAAAAAAAAAAAAAAAAACAGAAAAAACATGGGCATTGTTACACAAATGCACTGCAACATAGTCAGTGTTTATGCTGTATAGACTGACACTCGTGCTTCCTCATGATATCTCTTGTTCATAACAAATTTATCAGGAAAAAAACAACCAGGGGGAAAAAAACAGTTGTTTTGTATTAGGCCATAATAGAAAAGAAGCTAGCATCAAACAGAGTAAGAGACTACCCACAGAGTATGGAGAATAATGAGATGAGTTTAAGCAGGTGTTAAACAAAATCCCACAGGGCACAATGGTATCAATTCACATTAACGTTCGGTGGAATAGCTTTTCTTCTTTGTCATCTCCTTGCTATGTATAATGAGTTGCAGTGTTAGTTAAAATAAAAGTAAAAGTTATTTTGATACAAATTAATTGAGCTATTGTCTTCACATCCATTCACGGGTAATGTTGAAAAAAGGAAATGAGAGTTAGGGAAGACCGTACTTTTGAATGTTGAACGAGGTTTCCAAAAGAAACACATGTACTGGTTTGGCTTTGAGATCTGGCAAAAACAATGGCCACAACTGACTTTATGTGTCATCGTATTTGGGATCAGTTGTCAGTCATGCATCTGGCCCCCGGTGACAGCAAGGACATGCTGTAACACTTCATCCTCAAATCATCCAGTGACTCCTAATGCCCACTGTCATATAGGAAAGACTGAGTTCTGCTCTAACTTTAATTATCAGCTCAAGACAGAACAAGTGTATAAATTTTCATGATGTGAACCGAACCGTTGTCAGGAACATACCACCCTCAGGATAACAGAGCACGGCTTATTATTTCTTTTTATTTAACCTTTAGGAAAGCCTCAGAGAGAGATTAAAATCTATTTTCCAAGAGTGTCCTGGTGTGTGAATCTCTCAGTGAAGTGGTCAGTGATTGAGGCCGAGTCAGTGAGTGGTGGACCTTCTTTGTAGAATCTCTGGTGTGTAAACTTTAACTAGGTCAAAAAATGTGTTTTTACAAGGGAATATTAAATGTATGGTTCTATATTAGAGGCTTACAGATTATTCATTTAAAAAAATAAAACTCTCCACAACATGTTCTGCAGATCAATCATGTTTAATGAGCGGAAGTGCACACAAGTACATGTCCCTGCAGAAACCTCTTTCCTCTGTTCACTCAGATCACAGGTGCTTGTACTATATATCAGAACTGACCTTATCATAAAAATTTTAACCCTGTGTTCAGACCCAATGCAATTTGCGCATCAAAAATAGGCCTGACGCCCAGAGTTGGACACTGGGTCGCTAAAAAGACAGACGCTTGGTTTCCAGCATCTCGAAGCCATCCACACACAAGGAGATTTTCAGTGTTGATGAGTTCCACGCACGTCAAAAGCAGAGTTTCCGGTCTGTTTGAAAAATGTTTGAAACACTGGCTTAATAAATAACCAGTGTTGGGAACATTAGTAACTATAATTAATTACTTTTTAAAAGTAATTACTTCTCCAAAAGTAATGGCATTAGTAATTAAGGTACAGCTTTATAAAAATAACTAATTACTTGGAAAAGCAATTATTCCATTATGTTCCTTTTAATGTAACTTTGAATTAATCTTAATTAATTTATTAAATTAATCTTTATGGTGAATTGATAAAAAAAAAAAAAGTTAATATAAGATCTGACTAATGAATAAATTAATGGAAACTTTACAGAATAAATTACTAACAGAAAAATCATGGACACTCAGACTGATGGATGTTGTGGCACCGTCTCCTCAGGAGAGGAGCTTCAAGGCCATGTGGTTATAACGGCCAGACACCACGAAAAAACACGTACTAATCAACTTATCTCATCCTGTCCGTGCCTTTTATCTCTGAGAGAAAACTCATGTTTGTGATCATTCTAGTTTATAAATTCTCCCCATTGTGTGCACGTGTTCGGCTGCGCACATTGACTGGGGTTTGCAATGACCTGATCATCATCATCATCATCATCGTTTCTGTACCGCTCCAGGTCAGATGAAGACAGATGCAATGTGTAGAACTAGTGTAATATATCTTTAGTATTAACTATTAACTGATTTCGGGTCATGGGTGAAGTAAATCATTCAGGGAAACTTGTTACTCGAACTATGATGCTGTTTTCTTCTTAAACTGGATTCATAGGTACTCGCGCTATATCTGCGGCTGTGCCAGGTTGGTGACACTATCACCGCCGTACATCCTGTAAAGGTCCGCAGAGGCTCAATACGAACTTCTTCAAGCCTGATGTGCGCTCACGTTCAATAGAACGCAACAACTCTTTTTTTTTTCTCAAACATGTGTGTGCAGAGGCACGTGCCTGCAGCCCTGGAGACCGCAGGTTACTGCTGAGTGCATGAGCGAGTGTCACCAGGTATCTCCGTATCACTCCGCCTCCTCTCCGCGAGAGCACCAGCACAATATAGTCCCAACAAATGTGAAACTTCTGTTCACCAGGAACAAAAATGCATCTCTTATAAACAACAATAACGCACTGTTAGTGAGGGACAGTAATGGTAACGGCGTTGTAATGAAGGACTTAGTAATTGGTTGGATTAGCCCGTTACTGAAATAGTACTGCTGTTAGTAACGCCATTTATTTGTAACGCCGTTATTCCCATCACTGTAAATAACGCGAGGGAACGTCATCACAGGGCATCTCAGCGCTGTGTCTGGGTTCACCAAGTAATTCAGAGGCGGTCTGAGTTTGATGAGTTTCACCATTCACTCCAGGAGCTGCGCACTGATGATGGCTGCTTTTAGCTTTCGTCTGATCCAGCCCAGTTCAACGACCCACTGTCCTGTATCGACAAAGCATGAAAAGTACATTAGATCACATCGGCACAGCAGGTCATCACACCGCCGTTCAGAAGCCGGGACTGGACGCATCACAGTTTATCCTCCACCGTCTTCATAGAGTGAAGAGATCCCCCAGGTTCTTCTTGGTGTTTCCGGTCCTGTCAGAAAATGTGTCTCTGTGTCACAACTCTGAGTCACTCTGATTGGTTAACGCCCAGCATCAAGATGCCAAAGTTCAGATTTTTCACCTCCTACGTTCAAAATCTCAAAACGTGCGTGTAAACCTGACACCATTGACTCACAAATCGCATTTAGGGTGAATCCCATTTCACCCCTTGGCTCTACCCCTTCCCCTCCGTTTTCAAGTGTAGGGGTTGGGGTGTCCCAATACGTGTTAGGATGGAGGGGAAGGGATAAGGGGTAGGGCTATATACCCCTTCAAATGAAGATTTTTGGGAGCACACTTCAAACAAAGGGGTATGAAAATCACTGGCAGAGGCTGCTACTGAATCCAAAAACATCCACAAATATAAATATTTCTCCATAAATAAAGTTTTAAAAGTGGGAAAACCATTGTATAGTCTAGTTTAATGCTGTTTAAATGTTTAACGTTCATTTTCTTTGCTAAATGCACATTAAAAAAAAGCGAGTACTACATTGATGCTTTAGTTATATAAACGCTACCAGGCTGAAAACCAGCGGTGCTCTGCAGCCTTGATAATTTACAGTGATAGATGATCAATTAAAAATTTGGCAACATCGCTGCTGGTCTTTATTTACATAGAGGTCCTTCGTGGGATAACACTAGCAGGGATGTCATGCACAAATCAAATTTGCTTGTTAACGTTAATCCACAGCTATAGACGGCTTGATTTCTCCAGATTTGCGCCGGCTCAGCACAGCTCAGCACACATACACAAGGCGGTGGGATCACTGATGACGTATGTGATGGTTGAAGGGGTGTCCCAATTTGTAGAGGTTGACTTTCACCCCTACCCCTCGTAGCTTTGTTTCAAGTGCAAGGGCCAAGGGGAAGGGGTAAGGGGTAAAAAAGAGAATTGGGATTGGGCCTTAGTCTGAACGCACAATCACTTGAACATGAGCTAACTTTTAAAAAATGGACTTGTCGTGGATCCAAACACATCACATAATGTCCCACATGCAGTTTAAAGACAGGCCAAGTAACTTTCCGACCTTAAAACTCTGTTATGGATTTGTTTGATGGCACGGTGACATTTATTTAGTGTATCTCTTTAGCAGTTGCTCCCCAGCAGCATCCTGCAAAAACACGAAATGAAACTTTTTCTTCTGTGGTGTTGCGTGGTGTTGTAGCGCCCACTTTGCTTTTCGCACCATGTCACATGCCAAGTGGATAGAAACACCGGCCTATTTTAACACACTGTGACGGATTCAGCAAAGAACCTCATGAAGATATTATCAGGGAAAGAGAAGAAAACAAGACAAGTCAGGATAAATCTGTCTTACTGGCTGGAGAGACCTCACAGTACAGGTAGGATGCAAGATGGATGCTAAATTAGCC
This sequence comes from Atherinomorus stipes, assembly GCA_023101725.1. Lineage (NCBI taxonomy): Eukaryota > Metazoa > Chordata > Actinopteri > Atheriniformes > Atherinidae > Atherinomorus > Atherinomorus stipes. The sequence goes on along the minus strand of JALJCO010010650.1, from coordinate 16,549 downwards.
GCTAACAAGGGTCACGTCAAATATGAGAAAATATCCAAAGTTCTTTAGCGCATGCGTCTCTAATTGGAAGCCTGCAAACATATGCTAAACAAGTTTATCGACAAAATTTAAAATAACTTCACTTGCAGCATAAGATGAAAACATCTTTTAACCAGCTTTTCTGAGTAACTGCAAAATCAAACCAAACTTTGTCAGCAATGCAGAGCAGCCAATACTGGACCAATATCAATGATTCTGCAAACCCTTAAGCGTTTGAAAATCTATTCACGATACTCTGAAATCAAATGATTCCTTCTTGTCTGGTAGACGTGTCAGCCTTTGAGTCACATTATTCTATTGCCTTGAATACTTTCTTGGTCTACATGTGTTTATCGAGCTGCTAATTTCAGACCGCATCCCTTCAGCTACATAAAGGTCTGGGAAGCAAATCCCTCACTAACAAGCTATGGTGAAGCGCTGCAGCTTGCATCCTGAGTGTGCATTGACAGAGACAATGCTGAGTCATTCTTCTCCACAGGGTGAACTTTTTTGGCTTTCAGTATTTTCACCCTCCACTGAGTGTCAATGGAGCCTGGGACTGACAACAAATGCACACAGAAGGTCATTGCTTGTGCACAAGATGGTTTCAGTTTCCAAACTTTTATTATTACCACATACCTGTATACTGTAGTACACATATTCAGAAGTAGTCAAAATGTGTGTGCACAGGTTTGTAGAACTTATCCTATCCTATATGTTTGTTCTGTCTACAGTCACTCCAGGAGTCCATATTTTTTAAACATAGTTTTTACATAGTTTAGACTTTGCATTATTTTCTGTTAGGATAGAATCGTTTCAGGTAAGTAATGTTGCTACCCTTTCAATGAGATTGTCAACAGTTACTATTTTTCACTGAGAACTTCATGCGTGAAAAATCAGCTTCACTCTGAAACTGACAGAGCAGCAAGATCGGAGCCTCAGGTGCACATCTCAGGTAAGCTGTGTGTCCGCTTTAACCTCTTAACGTGGGTGATTGTGTTTGCCTCAGTCAGCAGAAGTGTGTCAATTCTACTTTACCATCTTAGAAATAGAAAGCACCTCTGATGCAGTGATGCCAACAGAAGAACATTCTTTTTATTTACCTCTTCTTTGCCTCGTAAATTTTCTCTTCTGGTTAAAGTCCGCTGTGGATAAGTAAACGAGGTTGCAAGTTTACAAGCAAGTTTGTAAGTTTGCTTGTGAAATGCATTTATCTCAGTCAAATAATCTCATTTGTTTAGGAGGCATTTACATCAACTACTGATTGCTAATATGTAAGTTGTTTTCAGTGAAGGATTAATGGATGACAACCCAGAATGGTTGTGATGCTGCACTATCATCAGTTATTAAATTTACCAAACAATCACAGCAAGAAAAATCTAAAAATAAAAAAGCCAGAGGAAAACAACGAAAAGAATTTGAACACTAAACCTAAGAGCACTTGGAGAGTGCAGACCACCACCAAGCAGCTCGACTTCCTTATTTTTGCGTGTTCTGGATCATAGTATCCCAAATTTTCTCTGGATCTGGATCAACTTTCGAAAAATTATAGAACTCAATGAGATCCTTTCTTGTAATTTTTACAAAACACTTGGGCCATTTTTATGAAGTTATATGGAACAATTCCAAAAATTTGGCCTATAGGGTGATGTTCATGTTTAGGTGTTGGTAAGGAGGTTTGACGTTCACCATGGGGTGTCGGTCTCGCTTGTACAGTTAACTGTCTTTACTGGTCGCTCTTAATCACAACAGCACAATAATGCAACAAACGACAGCTTACAGGTGAGGAATTCCAGGCTAGTTAAGGTGAATGCACCTGGATGGATTTTTTTGCGATTTTTTTGCTTGAAATTCTTAATTCTGGATCTAGCACAATTTTTTTTTCCGTTTAACCTCCTAACCAGCTACAGTCTGTCCTCAGTTTCAATTCTCGTCTCGCTCACTGTTTTAAAAAAAACAGCTAACTGCAGGTGGGCTTCCTTCATTGTTGAAAAGATGCTTTACCAGTGGTGAGGGTGTGGGGGGGCAACGACAGTGCTGCATTCAAGGGCGCTTGAAAAAAATCTGTGAAGAATGGAGACTTATTTGTGATGCAGCGCACGATTAGCTTGTGATTAAAAATGCTTCAGAATTGTTGTGGGTAGAAATGAGAGCACATGCATGTGTGAATTGAGACCACGACTTTTTAACGATTAATTGTGCAGCTCTAATGTGGTCTGTAAACACAAATACAAAACCATGAGGAACATTTGTTAGGGCAAATAAATACATCCAAGATATTAATTGCTAATAAATCCCTTACAGTTAGGACTACACATGCATGTTTGTTCAAAGTTAACAGTTAACTGGCGTGTAACAGGTCAGCTAGCTTAATAGCATAAGAAGGCACATGGTGAATGGAGGAACACTTCTGAATAAGCAAATCCGCTAAACAATATTAAAGGCTAAACATCCTGTTCAGGCAGAAATACAACTAGTTACTTCCAGCTCTTCACAGATGCACACAGTTCACTATTCAACTGGCTAGAAGTCTGTCCAACAGTCTTCTGTCCTCATCCAGATCAGCACCAAAATTTAATAGGTTCATCCTTGGGCTGACATGGCAGGGGAAAATTTCAGGTCAAGCCATCCAGTACTTTTTCCATAAAGTTGCTGACAGACAAACGAACCAATGCTACCGTTTCATTCTAGTCAGCTAGTGATCAGAAACGTAATAATAAGATTGGTTTTGGGTGGAATGGTGGAGAAAAAGAGTTTTTTTTTTTTATTGTTCTGACGGCAAATTAAGGCAAACAAAAACACTGGCAAACTGAAAAAAAACCTGAAAAAGGAGATGGGGTTAGTGCTGCTCAAAAGGAACAACATAAAGACAGACAAAGCCTAAACTAAAGAGGAGACAAATGGGAAAACCAACACAATCCTAATCTACAAACTCTAACTACTAACCAAAAAGGGACTGAGCAGCACCAATAAGTTAAAAAGTAACCAAAAAAAGACCTAGCTATCCCAACTCCAAAACTAAACTAACAAAAACCATTAACAAAACTAAAAACACCTGGTCATCAAAAACTATAGAAACTTAAGTTACCTAACAACCAAACTAAGATTACCAAAACAAAAAGGACAAACTGCTTCCAGGCCAAACGGTTGCCACTGACTGAGATCTTTTGTAGCGCCCAGCAGCTCCAGGTGTGACTGGTTACTCGTTATCCAGGTGAAGGAGGAGATGATGGTGGTGTGATGCCAGGCCAATCAGGATGAGCTGAAGCAGGATGAGTTGCATTAAAATGAAAGACAAGAGGGCGTTAATATTCAGCCGGCCGTAACAGCTACCAAAAACATTCCCTCCTTGGCAGAGGTAATTATTGTTCTGTATATCTCATACATATCTTTTTATTCCTTACTTCCATTTTAATTTTTTGCCCTCACTGTTACACTCAAAGAAATTATTTTGCCTGTTGCTAAAGTTCCTTGAATCTAACATGTAGCTTCTACTTAAATGTTAATAAGATGTACATAATTACTTTACTTTTAACTTAAAACCTTACAAATCACTATTTACCTAATTAATTCATGTTGAAGTAACATGAAGGAATCAAGGTCAAATAATTGGTGGAATTGTAGATGATTACAGTCGTTTCTCAACATAAAACAATTGAGTTGTTTAAACTAAATTTCCTTACTTTAGTTTAACAAAATAAAACAGTGCTTTTTCACTATAAAGCAATTGAGTTGTTTAAACTAAATATCCTTAGTTTAGTTTAACAAAATGTATGAGGGTTAATCAAACTTATTTTCCATGGCAGGGTGCCCAAATGTTTTGCCTCTAAAACCTATGTGAAATGTGTTGCTGAGCCACTGGCCAAATAGACTTTAAGGTTGAAACTTAATTCAGTGTGAAGAGAAGTTGTTTTAATTATCTAATTATATATCATCATTAATTATATATAAACAAATGCATTATTTTCCATCAGTGCTTACTTGATTTAAAATGGACCATTATTGTCTGTATACTTGTGAAATTGCAAGAAGCCACTGACGTACTGCGTGCCTGAAGAAATTAGGAAAAAATATAGTTTGAACTGATAAACATTTTGCAAAGAAAAACATGACAGAGGAATAGTTGTAGGACCACTGATGCTTTCCACTGCCTCTGAAAGAAAAATAAGAATAAATGCACAGTTTGTGTGTTATGTCTTACGAGATGAGCTCTTTTCACTTTAATGTCTCCTGCATCCCCCATTCTCCCACTACCTGCAAGTTTTTTTGAGGATTTGAACTCTTGAACAAAGGTGGATGGAGAAGAAAGTTCAAACTGAATTGAAGTAGCCTTGGCTTTGATTTTATTTATGTTTTCTTTTTTTTAAAGCTGTTTTTTGACAGTTGGCTGTGTTCAGATGCTTAAATTTGATTTTGTCAGAGAAATGCAGTCTATTAACTTTTGCATTGAGCTCTACCAATTTTATGGCATATCATAAATAACTCAGCATAATTTAAGAAAAAACAATAAATGCACAGTATGATTGTGTTTTAAGTTTTACACGATAAGTTCTTTTCACTTTGATATCTCCTGCATCCCTCATTCTCCCACCGGCTGGGTTTTTCTAAGGATTTGAATTCTTGAGCAAAGGTGGATAGAGAAGAAAATTAAAACTGAACTGAAGTATCCTTAGCTAGTTCAGATTTTTTTCTCTAAAGCGGTCACTTTTTGACATCATAAAAACAGTTGGCTGCATGCAGATGCTTGAGTTTGATTTTTGTCTGAGAAATGCAGACTATTAACATTTGCATTGGAAACTACCAATTTTGTGGCAAAACTAAAACTCCTTTTTTTGAAAAAGAAATTTTGTTTTTGAACGCCATGAAATGGCCTCCTGCTGCCGCCCTCGTAACCCTTTGATTATGCAGTGTCTACATAAACGTCTCTTCAGATCTAAATGCTGTTTATCATGGAGCCCCATGGTTCATAACAGACACTCACACTGTTGCTATTTGTACACTCGTCAGCTCATCATCTTTACCCAGACACAAACTTTTGAATTTTTACTTACAAATCGTGGTGTGTGATGAATAATATCATCTTGTATATTTCACCAATAAATAAATTCACTCCCAGTCCTTTGTTATCTTTTACATTCCCTCAGTACTTGCAGAACTTGGCAAGTAAGCATTTCCTGGCTCTGCCCCTCCAACTTGGAACATACAATAGGATATAAAACTGTCCAATTTGTATATCTGTTCCAGCTTTTACTGCTTTGCTAAGCTTTCACTTGGTACTTGCACTTATGCACATCACTGATAAATATCGTCTGCTTGCAATCATTTTGTTATATTGTAAATAGGTTCGAAACAGTTTGTTCTCAAGAATGAAACCTTAGAGTTTAATAAGATCACCTGATTAAATGAAGATTAAATGAGTAAATAAATTGACAGGAAAGCTATCGCTGAATGAGTGAAAAAAAATTAAGAATATATTTTTCACATAATACTTAAATAAAAAGCATGATAAGAAAGGAAGAGCTTGATTACTAATCCTTTCTCACAACTGGATGGAGGCTGCCGGTCACAATAACTCAGCATTCTGAAATATGCCTCTAGATCCTCACAGAGTTTAATTCATTAAACCTCCATTCATTAAGTAGATCTTTTTGGTCTCGGGTTGTACTTCCTGTCTTTTTTCAAAGTTGTAGAGTCTGAATTAATCATTTACAAAACACATTTTAGAGGATGTCATTGTGCTCCTACATCTCAGCCATAATGATGACAATAATGGCTCCACTGAGTCCTCTTGTACAAACTTGTGCTGCAGTTCTGGAAACTCTGACTCGGAAAACTTCACATAGCACCCCAAATAAGATTAAATTTATTTTGCTTTTAATGTCACTCAACACCAAATGAGCAGGCAGCGCTTTAGTCCCAGAAGGTTGATATTGTCAAGGCAGCTTTAGTGATTGCAGGCAAGCTGTGATTTCCAGAAGGTGTCTAAGGTGTTGCGCTAGTTATAAAAACACATCTTGTGCAAAACTAATGAGAACTCAGTGGCATCCATCCACTGCAGCAAACTGTCTGTCAATTACCAAAGAGATTATAGCAGGAAGATGTACGGGACAAAAAAAAAAAAAAAAAAAAAAGGGCTGTCAAAGTCTTTTTCAGATTTTTATTTATTTATTCGTTTAATGAGAAGTAAACCCAACCAGGTTTTTTTTATAAACTTACATTTAAATAAAATTTATAGTCTTGCATTATTATATATTTTATTCCAAAGTGTAGAGAAAAAAACACAAAATAGTTCCAATCTTGTCTGTAAAAGACATCTGTGCTTGTCTAAAAATACTTTTTAGGTAAATGCAGGGCTGAGGTTCAGCTGACATGGCTGCAGCTAAGATAGTCAGTGTGTGCAGCTGTCATGGATTATAATAACACCTCTAACAGGATTACTTGTCTTACGTACCTGTAGGGAACTGACCCTGACTGTGACAACGGTCTTTGATGAAATTCTTCCAGACCACATGAAACCAAGTTGGAATACCCGATCTCTGAGAGAAGCTCCAATGTTATTATTTATACCACATATGCACAATGAGAATGTGCCCATCCATCCATCATTCAGCAATACCCACTTACTCCAGTTCAGGGTTATAGGCTAGGGGTCAAGCCTTTCTCAGCTGTTATCAAGCATGACCTTATGACCTCGGACAGGTCACAAGTCCAACACAGGGCTAAAACAGGGGTGCAAATATCGAAATACAAAATGTTGACACATGTTCACTGAAATATTGCAATATTTTATGTTGCAATATCATATCAGTATTAAAAAAAATGATGCATTGACATTTTTTTACCAACAAAATCTCGCCAGATTTAGGGTGCATTCACACCAGCATAGTCTGGGACCTCAGTCCATTAGGGGGTGAATTTCTGAAAAATTTCAGACCTTCCTTTGCTTCGGTTTGCATTCAAACTGCAGTAACCTAAGGGCTGGAATAAAGCATGGTCGAGTTGACGTGAGGTAACATGCCGCGTGTGCGTGTTGCAATATTGACTTGAACGCTAAAGGTGTTCATGTGTAGAAAAGCGTGAACACGAGATCAGAGGAAAACTCAACGGCGAGTTGTTCAGAAGAGTACAGCTTGGACTTTGTCCACATCTTCCCACATCTTTATTATATTTCCTTCCTGTTGCAGAGTGACAAACGCTTATGCTGCAACAATTAGCAACAGTTTAAGCTAAACTGTTTGCGGAAATGCACAGGAAATGCGCTGTGACCAGCAGATTAGCCTTTCAGTCAAAGAGCTCTGTAATCCTCCCAGCGGAGATCTCCAGTATCTCCAGTATCCAGCCTGCTCTTTGCTGGTCACAGCGCATTTCCTGTGCATTTCCGCAAACAGTTTAGCTTAAACTGTTGCTAATTGTTGCAGCATAAGTGTTTGTCACTCTGCAACGGGAAGGAACTATAATAAAGATGTGGGAAGATGTGGACAAAGTCCAAGCTGTACTCTTCTGAACAACTCGTCGTTTTCCTCTGATCTCGTGTTCACGCTTTTCTACACATGAACACCTTTAGCGTTCAAGTCAATATTGCAACACGCACACACGGCATGTTACCTCACGTCAACTCGACCATGCTTTATTCCAGCCCTTAGGTTACTGCAGTTTGAATGCAAACCGAAGCAAAGGGAGGTCTGAAATTTTTCAGAAATTCACGCCCTAATGAACTGAGGTCCCAGACTATGCTGGTGTGAAAGCACCCTAAATCTGGCGAGACTTTGTTCGTAAAAAAATATCAATACATCATTTCTTTTAATACTGATATGATATTGCATCATAAAATATTGCAATATTTCAGTGTACATGTGTCAATATTTTGCATTTCGATATTTGCACCGAAATACAAAATATTGTCAGTCAGTTTCAGATAGTAAATGACAGCAATTCATGTGAAATTAGTAAAACAGTAAAACAAAGTGCACAGTAGTGAAAACACATATCAGTGCATATGAAAAATAAACATGTCAGTCAGTTCATTATAATCTTAAACTGGGTGGTCTATAAAAAAAACCTGGACACACATTTTAACTTGTACACTGAAAAAATTTTAACATTGGCTTAACCTACAATTTGTATAGTAATCATTTACATGTAAATATTTCAATTAGCTCAACAAGAAAATGTTAATTGAGGTACTGAACTTTTTCTTGTTGAACCAATTAATAAAACATTCATTCATTACATTTAAACATCTTAAGCTGTGTTAATGTTCAAAAGTTCATTGAGTCAATTTAAAATGATTCATTATGATTTCTGGGCCAATTTAAAAGTATGCATTGGATCAATATACTTTTTATGTTTATTTCAATCTGTTTATACTAATTTTATGTTTTCTTCATTTTATGAATAATTTCATAACACAGTGGCATCGTTTAACTTTTTATTTAAACAGTGCATGCACAAAAAAAGCATGCCATTGTAAAACAACATGAAATTATTTCCAACAATCCATAAATAGACATTAGGGCTGGGACAATATACTTTTGTCTATGCATTCCACTACAGTGAAAATTGCAATAAAAATAATGATTTAATATTTACTTTGTTGTGGAAAATGTTGGAAAAAAGTGTCAAGTCCAATAGTAATACATGAAGTGAAAAGTGTTGTGATTAAAACTGTAAAGTGCCTTGAAATTTGTATTTCACAGTTTGTAATACAGTATTCAAACATAAGCGTCTATAGTATCAACACTTTGATAAAGTCCATTGCAATAATTGCAAAACAATGCATCGTCCCGGCCCTGGCGCGCATTAATCACTAAATTTTCCAGCAAAGTTATTTCCTGTCCAACAACTCATGCTGGGCACAAGGGCCTAACTAACTGCTTACTACATTAAAGGGGAACTTCATTTTTTTTTTCAATCTGAACCTATTTTCTTGCATGAAATATGTTCATTTCCTCCCCCAGACAGTTTTGGTGCAACTTGTATTCCTTCAGGAGATATTTAGATCCACTCCAGATCAGCGTATGTCTGATATAATGGCAGTGATGGAGCAACAGCGTCCAGCCTCTAAATAATCATTATCTGCCACAAACTCCTTCATTTCACCAACGTTTTGTTACCAAACTTTAGTCGGACCCCCCCTGTGACCTCGAGGCGGCTATTTCACGGTGATTTGCCCTTATCTACAGACGTTTACTTGTTATGGTGTCGCATAATGATGACGTCAAAGCACGCGCTGTAAAAAGTTTGTAAATAAAGGACGAATCGCCACGAAAAAGCCGCTTCGAGCAACTACAGTTTCGTAGTAAAACATTGGTGAAATGACGGAGTTTGTGGTAGATAATGATTTAGAGGCTGGACGCTGTTGCTCCATCACTGCCATTATATCAGACATACGCTGATCTGGAGTGGATCTAAATATCTCGTGAAGGAATACAAGTTGCACACAAACTGTCTGGGGGAGGAAATGAACATATTTCATGCTAGAAAATAGGTCCAGATTAAAAAAAAAAAAAAAAAAGTTCCCCTTTAACTTCAAAAGGTACAAATGTAAGAATGGGCATTAAAGTCATGAAATCTCAATTGATGACCACCAACAGAATAAGATTTTGTAGGATTTCAAATATTAAAAAAAAAACAAAAAACAAAGAAGTTTGTTTTGAGTTTAGACAGTATAAAGTAAAATATTTTCATCTTCTCCCTACAAAACAGGAGTTTAATCAATGTGGAGTTGAATATTTTTAATCCTCTCTACAAAAGTTGGTTTTGTCAGGCTCTTCAACCAAGCACGTAATTCAGTTAAAATGCGGAACAGTTACAGAAGTGCTAGAAGGAAGTCATTCTTAAGACAAACTGTTGCCATTTGCTAGAACTCAGCATTTAAGTCTATAAGGTACGAACAACTGTAGAAAAAAAAAAAAAAAAGCTCTTTTATGTGTACTTTACGTGGGCATGTGGCAACTAATTGCCATGTAGCAAGACACTCAGTTTGTGAACTTTGGTGCTCATTTTCTTGTCATCCAGTCCCATAAGAACCTTCTGCACAAACTTGAATGTGCGTCCACACGTCTTCGGGTACTGCATGTTGAGAGCGTAAATGAGCCCAAACAGCATGGCAAAGCCGTCAACCACTGAACGCAGATCAGCCATCACCTCTTCACCTTCCAAAATGATTCACATCTGTGGGTGTTACAACAACTGCCATGGTCTCTTCCTCCACATTAAAATCTTGCATGTCCTGCAAAACAGAAAAGTAGATTAGTACAAAATATAACTCGCTAATAATACAATAATTTTATGGTCACTCTCTAAATGCATCCATAGAATTTTAGAGGACAGTGCTCTTTTTTATGCAACTTAGGAACTATGGAGGAGAGACCTTCAACACCTGTGATCACACCAGGGAGCACCAGCCACTTTTAGTACAGATATTTTTAAGTTTATAAAGGATATTTTTGAATTTATGAATTCATGAATCGTCCTGGAAGGAACAGAAGAAAGCCTTGGAGACCAAACGAGCTCAGGATGGAGGGACAAGAATTTCCTTCCTCTTCTAAATACTATGCGGTTGGAAATCCTCGCTTTTCCCTGGATTTTGTGCTGAAAAGGCAGCGGAGAAACATTTTCCAGATCTGACTCGGCCACAGTTTGGTGGTGATAAAGAAGGTGCTGTCCCGGTCTCAGTCTCAGTTGTGGCGGTGAGGTTAAGAAAGAGGACAGATGTTAAATAAAGATGTTGTCTAGCCGTTCATTGGTTATTGTTTAGCATCCAGTGGGGGCTCTGCTGGTGTATAAATGTGTGTGAATGTTACAATGGTGGTGGGAGGGGCCGTAGGCGCAAAATGGCAGCCACGCTTCCGTCAGTCTGCCCCAGGGAAGCTGTGGCTACATACGTAGTTTACAATCACCAGGTATGACTGAGGAGTGAAAGAATAATGGATCTACTGTAAAGTGCTTTGAGTGCCTTGAAAAGTGCTATAGAAATCTAATCCATTATTGGTCAGCTGTGCAATTCACCTGACTTCACCTACTCTGACGTCACGATTCCAAAACAGTGTTTGTGAAGGAAAGCTTTATACCCTCCCCCTTCCTTTTTAAAGAAACACCACAGAAACCTCTGTAAACCCAAGAGAATAAACAGCTACTGCCTCACCTCAGAGAATGATTTTCTGCCATTATTTATTTTATTTACTGGTATGATCCCCAAGGCAAAATTAGGGCTCTGCATTTCACCCACCTCTGAAGTGTCAGAGAGCAGTGGGCTGCTACTTAAAGTGCCTGGGGAGCAGTTGTTGGTGGGGGTTAAGGACCTTGCTCAGGGGTCCACAGTGGTTCACCTGAGTGTCATGACGCAGACTTGAATCCAGGTCCTCAGCGCCAAAGCCCGCGACATTACCACTAGGCTACCCACTCCCCCCAAAAAAGCCAAATTATAAAGAACATGAAAGCTACACTTTGAAGCTACTGTCTGTTACTTTGACAAAAGACCAAACTTGGCCTGAAAATTTGAATCAACACAGGTGGCCATGTAATAACATTTAATTAAAGTGATACCGTGTAACTTTTGAACCCAATGTTAGCCAAATATTATGATGCATTAAATTCTAACATTATTATTAATATAACTAACTATAGCTGATTTCTGCGGTCAATATAGATACTTGACGCATGTCGTTGCTCTGAGGGGGGCTGCCATTCTCAAAAACCAGGCATTGTAACTCCTCAGGAGCGGGCCGTCTCTCATTGGATCATGTAACCTGGAGCTCTTTGATTAATGGCTTGATGACTTAAAAATCAGCCTTTCAAAGTTGTCTGCAACTTTTCCAAAACACAGACAGACTGTTTTGAGACAGTTGTGGTGCCTGTGGGAAGTTACAAGTTTAGTGCCCATGGTGCCCAAAAATTACACGGTATAACTTTAAGGCCGCAGAAAAGTTCAAGAACTCTCAATTACAAACTGCCAATTCATGTGCAGTTTTGATGTTTAACGAAGACAAGTTTATTCATATTGTTTATCGTTATACCTGATGTCCTTTGATGATTGCATCCACAGGCTCACCCAGGAAAACCATCAGTAATTTCAGAGCACACTCTCTTCGTGTGGATGCGTTCAGTGAACCGTTTGATGAAGCCTGTGAAAAAGATGAAACTGTAACTACTGAAATGTTTACAATATTATGTCCTAAATATTTGCCAATTCTTACTATTTCAATTTGACTTTTAAGTTGCATTCTTAATACTGAAATAGATTGTGTTCATGTGACATCACAACATTCTAATCAGTCCACAGTTTAAACCAATGACTGTAAAGAAAAAAAAAAAATTGAAAAAAGTTGGAAAACATATCAGCATCAGCTCCTGTAGCCAGCGCCATTCTGTGGGTGTGATTGTGATGACGTCTAGAGTGAAGACGTGAAGAGTATCATTAGGTGTGCCCTTGTTTTCCAAATATTATTCTTATATTTGTTTTTATAATGTAAAGTAAGGGAAGTAAAGGAACTATGGTAACTGAAAATGCTGACTTTTTTTTTTTTTTTTTTTTTAACTTGGTCTATTCTTAGAATCTGTCATTCCTGGGCCCATTCACATGAAAAACTGTCAGAAAGTTCAAAGTACTGTCTGTCAGCACATACAAGATTAGGTACAAAGCAAGTTTAGTTCAATTAATAAAACAAAACTATGTATGCATGCTTCTTTACTCAGGTTACCTCATCATGATCGCGTAGAATCCCTACAGCGTTGTCTCCAACAGCTCCTCCCTTTCTTCTTACAACTTCCATGAGTTTGGCAGCATGTTTATCCAGCTGTGCAACAAATGTAGTCTCCAATGGACGTATAGGGAAAAACACAAATTAAAAATAAAAAAACACTAAGACCGATCAATTTTTATTTGTGTGTTACAGACAAAATCTCCAGACAATATTACAATTCAGTCACTAAATTAACATTGTGTACTTTGTGTCATTTCATTTTAATTTGTTGATGAAAGGTGTTAAGCAACATATTGTCACTATAACATGTTCTGTATAAATCTTGCTTTTCAAATTAAATAACCTTAAATACACAAATCACTGCTACAGACTTACACATTAGGCATACTTACCCAGAAGTTGTTTAGTAGCATTAACAGGAGAATTGGCCTTTGAGTCACCGCCCTATTGCTGGGGTGTGATATAGTCCCTGACCCTGTGCAAAAAGAAAAATACTAATTGTTGTGGACAGTAACAGTTAAGGGACAATAAAGTGGCTGGAAATGCAAAGCAAATGTTCTGTATTTTAATATATTGCAGATTTAATAACATTTTAAGCTGGGCTTAACCTGAGCGAGTTTTGGGGGTGATTATGAACATGTCAAATTATCAACTCACTCTGGGACTGATTCCCATACCGCCCACGGTGGTACTGGAGGCGCGCATACACAATACCGAGGGAAAACGCACAGGATAGGACGCTAGTTGCGTGGGGTTTGCCCAGTTCTGCAATCCTAAACAGTGTGTTTAAACACAAACCCTTCACTAACCGGGTGTCAAGGCCAACTTCAGCAGCAAATGACAAGTGGTATAGTTAAATACTGGGTGAATAGCCACAAAAGTTGAACGAATTTGTTGTCTCCTCACGTTTGTGTTGTGATCAGGAAAACCTAATATTCAAGCTGCTGTCCGCGTCCACCGCTCTTGGTGGATATTCATCCGCAGAGCCGTTTATTTGATAATTTGAAAAACGTGTATTATGTCCACGATGCTATTATAGATCGATGCTAGCAAACACCTTGCGACTCACCAAAAAAAAAAAAAAAAAAAAAAATCAGAAATCCCAACGACTTTACATCTTCAGTCCTAAATTCACTGCTGAAAACGCTCAAAGCTGCTCTTGACCCTCGACACAACGCACTACTGGGATGCACGAGGAAGCTAAAATTCAGCCTGACAAAATAGTTGTTTTAAAGTCGTCTCGAAATCATGGCGCTGAGTGAAAGCATGGTGCGAGTCTGAACCAGGACTGAAACAGGTTTTACTCTGACGCAGCTATGAATTATTGCCAAAAATACACATGCAATTCTATTATTCATGTCCAAATTTAGCGAGACATATACCTCTTGAGACCAGAAAAACAGTTGACTTGAAAAGAGACGTCTGTGATGATACAGAAGCACCTCTCAAATTACTATCGACATCTCAGCTAGCATAATGCGGCACTGATACACCACGACACATAGGAGGAGATATCCGAAAACGTCGGTTAACTCTCAGACCTCGGTTATCCCATGCGACACATTTATTTATTACGTGGAGCCCCTAAGTAAAACCATAAGAAACGGGTTTTACTTACCGTATACCGCTGGGATAACACAGTCCGCCAAAAGTCACGGTCTCGGTCACGTTGGTTGCAACGGTAGAAACTTCCTCAGCATGTGGCGAGAGGTTTAGGTTTTCTGCTGCGTTAATTGAGCAGAGTCAAGTGCAGTTGTTCTCAGTGTTGCCCCCTATGTTGGAGGGTGAACTTGAAACGACGCATGCGCAAGGAGTCCTCAATCAGCAAATGTTCATTGGGTCAATGTAATTATTGTAAATAAATGTTGATTTATATTAGACAATTGCATCTATCAACAAATTTTTAATTAACTCACATGACTCTATCTGTATTGTTTAAATTGTAGAGGACAATTTAATTTCTTTACTGAAGCTAATTACAAAATTAATGTTGAATGAGCAACAGCAATGTTTGACTTTTTTCAGTGTACATTCTTACCTGTGTGTGTCTAACCTGATCTGCTGACTGCATGTGTCAGTGCTAAAGCAGTGACTTTTCTACATGCTGGACCATTGAAATAAGAACAAAAAAAAAAAAAAATATGGATTTTGTTTAAAAAAAAAAAAACTTCTTCTAAACACACTGAGTGGGGTGTATAGGGTAAAATATTTTTAAAAATATATATAATTGCAGAACACCAGTACTGTGATATAATTGTTATCGTAGGCAAAATATAATGATAGTATTGGGAGGTACCTATTGATTCCCCCCCCGATCTAAAAACTAAACAAAACATGGATGCATTCAACATAGGATTGCCGGTTAGCCAGTTAAATAGCGTGGATAAGAAAGAGCTGCAGAACCTACCTGTGGAAAGGAGCAACATGCCAACCCCACACAGAGAGACCAAAGTTGGCATTCAAACCAGCAAAACAAAGAATCCGTAAACATTTTTTTTTTTTTTTACTTCCTTGCAATCTACAGGTGTCACAGTAGCCTGGATCAGTAATTGTGGCATTTTAGAGGTTGAAATGTTGATATTGTGTTGCAAAAGATAAAGTAATTTGAATTTTGCTGATAAAATCCAGAAATGAATTGCAATTGATCAATCAATCAACTATAAGTAAATAAGTTTTTATGAACATTGTAATATTATTTACTGTGAAAACTTTGACCGTGATAATCCAACAGTGAATGTAATTTGCTATTTTAAAAAAGAGGAAATCATAAAAAGTCAAATGTGCAAATTACTTAATCACTCAGCAGGAAGGACAGCTGTCTAATATCATCTGGATCAGTCTGGATATGGATTTCTCTGGAGTTTCTCTAAATCAGTTCCTGACTGACAAACCCCTTCTTGTCTTCTTTATTCCTCATTGTGTTGGTGAACTGTTTACAAGTATCTGCTATAGCCAAGCGGCAACCTCGGGTGGCCAACTATGAAGCTACCCGGCAAAAGTCATTTTTTGTAGTTCTCCCT
This sequence comes from Atherinomorus stipes, assembly GCA_023101725.1. Taxonomy (NCBI): domain Eukaryota; kingdom Metazoa; phylum Chordata; class Actinopteri; order Atheriniformes; family Atherinidae; genus Atherinomorus; species Atherinomorus stipes. The sequence continues at coordinate 807 of JALJCO010010650.1, read as the reverse complement.
TGATCCGCTAGGGGCTGTCTTCAAAACAGAGCAAATCCCCATAGACTCCCATGTTAAAGGGGAAACTCAGTAACTTTTTTACCTCAATAAATGCTTTTCGGAATCCCCGTGGGGCTAAACAAAGTGTTTACGGAGCGATTCAATGATTCCCCCCCTCCCGCCGGGGCCTCTGGCCTGCAAGCAGCTCTATGCAACTTTGCCTGCGCCGACCCGAGCAGAACTTGCGACAACAGAAACCGCTGTACAGTACTCAGGTCCCCTATCTACCGAGCTGCTTCCAGCGCTGATTTGAACCAGACTACCAGCGCTAATTAGAAGAAAACATTTCTTTAGCTTCACACCACCTAAACACGGCTCCTGGCTCTCATAACCAACTCTTTGCTGGACCAGAGTGATTCACGTAGCTTGCGCTGCCTGGGCACCGGGTGAAGCATCACTGCTTCAGGCTCAATTATCACTTGTCACGTCCGCAAAAAGTAAATAAAACTTTGTATTCTTACCTGATACTCGCCAACACGAGTGAAAAATATAATCCACGGCATATTTACCCGCAAATCGCGGGTAAAACGTCCCGTTTCAGAAGAGACAGGTCTTTGCTTTGAGCAGAAGGAGACGAGGTGCTGCTACCAACGCAGCAAAGTAGCATCAACAAGCTAGTAAAAGCTTAGAAATATATCCAGGGATCAAAATAGAAGAAAGACAGGTAGAGAAGCCGTCTGTGTATTGTGGGGGTGTAAGGGGGGTTGAACACGACAGTGAAAGGACGCCACTAGGGGGAGCCCCGAGCTGAAGTTACTGAGTTCTGCT